>VZTI01004085.1:831646-941125 GCA_013397865.1 Struthidea cinerea | reverse complement strand
TTTTTTTTTTTTTTTTTTTAAATACACATACACTCAGAATTCACTTTATCCAGGGCTTTCTTATGAGAAGTGTACTGAAGCAAGGACTTTTGAGCCATGGTTCTCATTTTTTTGCTTGTCCTAAGTTTTTCTTAGCTGCACTGGTGAAACAGCAGTGCTGAAGAACTAGCAAGAAACCTGTAACAGCTTAGTCAGAGCCTTTGGGAGATGGTTTGTGTTTTCAGAAGTGGCACATTCTTGCTGGGGATCCCTCTCAAAGGTAGCCTTATTTGTGGTAGAGCAAACCATGTCCTATTCCTGCCCCTCAGAACTGGCTGCCACCAACTGTGTCAGAGCTGGAGTGCTCAGAAACACATCTGGCACACTGGGAAAAACAACTCTCTCTCGTTTTCCTCTGAAAGTAGTCAGCATTTATTTCCCCCTGAGCAGAAGGCTTTCATCCTTACAAATATATGGCTTTTATCTTTCTTGATCTGTTTTTCTTGCAAATACTCCACACCAGTAGGATAATCTTGTCTGGCTATACAAGCTCCATGTTCACACTGAACTTCTTTCCTTCATATAAACACTGACTAAGGATCTTCTTGATCACCATGCCCATGTCTAATCCCCTGCTATTTCAGGGGTGTATGATTTATTTTCTTCTTTAAGATGATCAAGCCTCAATTTTAAAAGGAAATAATGAGAAAAGAATTTTGTATCCTTACTGCTCCCATGTTTCTCTGGTGATGCAAAATGTTTTAGTAACTTTTAACAAGAATGCTCTTGCTTCTCAGTTCATGTCTTTAGTGTGTATGATCTTGCTTCTGTTCTGATTTCTGTCCCAATGATACACTGATGGTGGATTTGTATGTCCTTAATCATGTAAACAAGTCAAATTCTTTATTTTTTTCTTTTATAATCAAATTTTGCTGTTAAATCCCCCTCTTTCCTTGTTAAACATAACCCTCCAAACTGTAGGCAAGTGTCTTTAAATCCTGTCACTCAGAGCTGGAAATAGCATTTCTGATATGTGAAGGATCTTTGTGGTGTTGGTGGTTTATGGTCAGATCTTTTGTTTTCTACTGTGTTTTCAGTTGATGAGCATATCGCTTCAGGTGGTCACTCAAAAGAGGGCATTACTTGTTTTAATGAAGCAATCAAGAAGTGATTGACAGGAGAGGCAAAGTTAGATAAGAAAAGGGAAGGAGTAGTTTTAAATAGCTGTAAGGCCATTTTTGAGAAGCAAATGGATGCTTCTGTAACCTGGGTGAAGAAATGAGTTTTAGAACACAGCAGTAAATACGGATAAAGAGAGAGACAAAATGTTAATATACCTGATATGATGATATAAGAGTTGTTTGTTAGAGGAGAAACACCTCAAGTGACATGTAGTGGACAGAAATTGTGCCAATGAGATTGCATTTAAACACTTTGAACCTCTTCTTTTCAAGTAAAACAAAGTTTTGTCATCAGGTGTTCATTTTTGTTTTCTACTGTTACTCTTTCTTGTGTGATACAGTCTCACCAAGGCATGACCAATGCCACGGTGCTATGTACTACCCACACATGGCAAATCTTTTCCTGTTCTTAAAATAAAACCCAGCAAAGAAGCCTAAAGAATAGAACAGGACTGATTTCTGCCATGCTTTAGATTTCAGTTTGGTCGCTTAGCTCAGTGAACTAGTAAATAATGTGCTATGCACACAGTATAATAGGAACAAGAACACAAAAATCACCTGGTCATCCCTTTTAGTGAAGGTTAACCAACATAGCACATATCCAGGTGTCCACTTCAGAGGTTTTTGTCACATAAATAACTCTTAAGCTTAATGCTTCAGGGTAATTGCTGGGGAACATTCACTGCATTCTTGGCATTGTGTGAAATGTGTGTGAAATATAGGTGAAAATACTGCCGTGCTGTGTGTGCACAAAGCTGCTGTCATGCAATCTCTCACGTGCCAAAGGTGGTCTATTAAATGTTATATAAAAAGTCAAAAACAAGCAGAAAAAGTGGGAACCAATGCATTATGTGAGATGGTGGCTAGCTCAGAACCTGAGCACCAGCCTTGAAGACATCAGATATGGACTTTTCACAATTGTTTTTGTTTATGCATGTGCTTGAATTGTAAAATGTGGCATTTACTTTTGGATATGTAGGGGTAAAGTTGATAACCAGATTTAAGTGGGAAAAGATGGATTAAAAGGATGGGAATATGCTTGATTTGTATTTCCAAGGCTTATAAGCACAGATTTTGATGGGCCATATGGTCTCTTGTCTCTGATACTGCACTTTATGCTCCTACCATGCTAATATCCCTAATCTTTATTTTAATTGTTTTTAAATGTTCTTGTTTATGGAAGACAGAAAATATCCAGTACACACAGGACTGGAAAAGGCCTGTGTGCCATGCAGAGCACTCTGTGTGCAGATGGGAGCTTTATGGCAGGCAGCCTGGCTTGCCCATAGGGTGGCTCATGTGCCAAAACTCTCTTGTGTAGACAGGGTGCTGGAGTCTGTTTCCTTTTACCATATGTACAGTCCATGCTTTTCATTTTGAAGTTCAATGCATCTTAATTTTCTTCATTCTTATATCCCATCTTGTGCTGTATGTTTCAATATAAACATACAGTATAAAATATATTTTCAATATAAATATAAAGTAGATTTTCAATTCTGTGACCAATTTTCTCTTTATAGCATTATTGCTGGAGACTGACATTTAAATGCACTCTTGTTCCATAAAGGGTACAATACAGGAGGGGAATGATTTGAAAATTTTGCCACGAGTCCTTGAGGATGAAAGGTTGAATACTGTTTGCTGAAGTCAATAGGGTTGTTGTACACAGGCTTTGTGTGTGTGAGCACAGGAGGCTGAAACAAATCAATTTCCATTGACTTGTGTAGTAAAGGAGCCATTATTTAGAACTGAATAGCCATTGCTCCTGTAATATAATGTGAAAACTTATTGTAGTTTTACTAAGAAGTAGGTTATGATGAAATTATTTGTTTAAAAGTGAAGTGAAGAGGTCTTCTGAATATAAATTTTGGATGTATTGATTGAATTTTTTTTGATGAATAAATCGTGTTTATTTTTTAAAACTGTTATCAAAAGTAATATCAATCTCACATTGACAATGGAGTTTATTGGTATAGAGAATTTTCTGGCAGTTATTCAGATAGAAGCAGCAATTACAGTCCCAGTGAAAGCAACACTGTTTAAAGAAATAGAAGAGTAATGCTTGAAGCACCAGTCCCTTATAAGGGTCTCTCTTTACATTAGCTTTCCTGCTTGGTATTTTGCCAGTACAGGGTTGAAATTCCCTATACTAGTAACATTTAAGGTCTGAATTGCTGAAGAAGTTTTTATGCCTCCCTTTGTGCACAGTTTATGTTAACAGAGTGAGACGTTTGAGGTCTGAAAGGAATTTATGCAGTAAAACTGGCTGATCACATCTTTTTAGTATTCTCTGTGCTTCTTTGTGCATCTTTTCCCAACCCATGCCACAGGTCAGGGGGATAAGCTGTAGCTCACTGGAATCCACTTAAGGGAGCTCCTGTGAAAAGCGTAACTGTCAGCAAAACCAGTTTCTGCACAGCAAATCATTCCAATGGGGAAAAAAAAAATTTAGCAAAAATTCCATGAAGTCCATAGAAACTAACACTTATAATAGGAGAACTTGATTAAAAGGAGCAAATGCCACTCTAAGAGGCACATTGTAAATATAACATAAATGAGTGTGAAAGGGCAGTGACCTGCCTGCTACATTACTGCTCATTATTCACCCTCTGGAGGCAAAAACCCACAAACAAACCCAAACAAAAAAACTCCCTGCAACTCCCCTCCCCCCACCCCCCCCACACATATTAGCTTTGCAGTGAATTTATAAATTTAAATGAATTCTGCTGTTAGGTGGCACAGAGCATGCCTAGCTTCAGCAGAACAAGAATTCCCCATGGTATTTGTATAAAAATGCTATTGCATTTTCATTTACTCCCAGAGTGAATGTGCAGTAGAGGGAATTGCCTCTGACATGTGTCTGTCTGTGGCTGGAGCACTGCGTGTGCCACCACAGTCTGTGACTTTGTGCTGTAAATGGTATCAATGGGGATCACACTTGTGACATACAGCTCTGCTGCTGCACAGTGATGGCATCCACAAATTCTCATTTGGGTCTAAGCCTCTACTAATCTGAGATTTCTTTGTTTAGTGGAAAAAGTGAACAAATGAAAAACCAGTTCTTGACCCCAATGAGTGAATGACTGTAAACTGAAACCAGAGGTAGCTATGAATATTATTTATAGTCAGCTGTTGGAATTTTTCTAAGAGTAAAGCACTTTAAACCTAGGACAAGCTTTCTTGTGTTTTCATTTTATAAAACAAAATTGTTCTTCAGTGATAAAACACCTTTAACTGCAGGTAAGCGATGACCTGAATATTAGAAATGTGGCAAAGGAAATGCAAACCTAGGACCTGCTTCTTGCTTGAATGAGAGAAACTGAACTCAAATTGGAAACAAAACTCTATAGTTTCAGTGCTGTAGGTGAAAGACTCTCTTTCAAATTATTTCAAGAAAGAATCCAGTCCTTAGAAACCAATATGTGTTTTAATTCTTGTTGTTTCCTGCTGAAGCAACAGAGGAGAGGGATAAAATATGAACTGTCATTAATGACAGGTGTTTTGAAGACTGCTCTGGGTACGTTTTGGTAGGCTCTGCATGGACCTGTAGCTCATGGTCAGTTTGCTCCCTCCTTGCTCTCTCATAGCTTGGGGTTACAGTTTGAATGCCCTAGTTCTGGAAATGCCCTACAGTGAAACAAAATTCAAAGGTTTACATTCTTTTCTGAATTATCAGCACGAGTCCACTAGAATACGAGAAGTGCATGAGTTTGAAGAGTATTGTGTGTATGCTTTCTTTAATGTGTTTGGGTAAATCCTCTGTGGTTACAAGGAGCCGGAGCAACTCTTCAATTGGCAACTTCCCCAGCTTTGCACCATCACAGAGAAGAGCTGATCAAGCTGGCTTGCTTGTACTTGATTAACATATTCTTTTGACATTCTGTGTATGCAGCATGTGTTTTAAATTTTAATAATACATAGACCTTATGTTGCTTGTTTGTCAGCATTCTCCGTAAGAATTCTCTGCGCAGAAGAAAAATTGAGCAAAATGTATTGCAAATCAAACAATGCCATTTGTAAGCCTCTGCTTTCAGAAGTTAATTATTATTTATACACTGGAGCCTCTGTAACAGCCTCAAAAGTTATACCAGGAAAGCAGGTGAACTTCACGCTGGGAAGGGGCCGTAGGAACATGCAGTCAAAGCAGTGTTGGTGGAAATGAGCTGCGGGTGTTCTTGTCTCTCAGGCTGCCATTAGTACAGTGGATCTACGCTTGAAAGCCCTGTGCTGTGCCTGATTTTGTTCTAATTTAAAGTAGTTTTGCCCTTGATTTTTTGTCATTCACTTTGGCAATGAACGTAAATTACTATAATGATCAGTTGTCTTCCCTGTGTATTTCCTTGCTCTTCCAGGAGTCATTGTCTGGTACCTTGAACTAAGTCGTGGAGAGAGTCTTGGAGGGGAAGGGGAAAAAACAGTGAGTTGTCTCCTGTTAATTCAGCCTCATGAACACAGCCTCTGTGGGATCAGAGAGTGCACAGGGGAGGGGACACAATGGGGGTAGAATTAACTCTTCTTGCAGCTGGCTATTAAATTTTTCTAGCTTTAGGCTAGAAGTCCCCTTTTCAAGAATTAGAGTTTGGATTCATAGTACATCCTTAGAGGCCAGTTAAAATTAGTCTTCAAACTATTTTGTCACTTTATGCACACAAATCTGATTGCAATTGTACATTTAAATGCCTAATACATATACACCCTTTGGCAGACCACAATATGAAGGAGCATAAAAACTGCCCAGGTGAAATTTTACTGCAGTTCTAAAAGCCAGATCTGAAAATGTTTAGAGATGAGATATGGATGTAAAAGGCACTTTCACCCTGCTCACTGAGTCAGAGTTTGAAAGGACTGCCTTGTGGCAGACTGTTTGCAGCACTGGGCTCAGGCTTGGCTCAAACCCTGCTGAGCTCCCAGTGTCTGAGGGAGGACATGGTCTCCCCCACCAAGGAAAGGTGTTGTTTCCAGCCCTACCTTTCCTAGCTCTCTGTCTCTGTAATGCAGAAATGCAGGATGCAGCCTACCAACGCAGTGCCTGCAGTGGGTTCTGCTGCCTCGCCAGTGCCTGGACTCTTGACAACAGGGATGAAAACAGAGAGAGTGTCCGGGGCTCTGCAGGGTGTGAGGAGCTGAGCTCTCCGTGTTTCTGTGCGTGAACCTGGTATAACAGAGAAGGGTGAGACAGTGCCGTGCCCTACTCACCATGCACATCAAAAGCTGAACACCAAAACTGAACAATCCTGCTTTTATTTCTGCCAAAGATGAATATGACAGCGTGACCAGTTACAGAGAATTGAAAAGGATTTTATATTCTCATTCTTTGTGACTTTTTCCATGTATTAGCTTATTCTGTGGACAAAGACAGGTTTTCCTATGTGTCAAGTGTCATCCTAACTATGAGAGAAGGAGATAAAACAGGGGTTTAAGTGCTTAAAGGATGGCAATAAGTCCCTGCAGTGCAATGGGAATTAGGTGGCCTCTGTGGGAGCTGATAAACGACCCTCCCTGTGTGCAGTCAATGGAGATGCATGGACACAGCTCTAACTCTAGCCCTAAAGTCACATGCATCTGTCCAGCTTGAGGCAAATTGTAACACGAAGATAGTTTTCACTGGCTGGTAGGGTTGCCAAGTTACCTACCACGTAGATTCTGTGGAATTGCTATCTTGGTGGTAGTAAGCGGACAGGAGTACAAAGCACACAGCAGCAAAGGCAAGCAGAGCATAGAGCCATGGCCCAAAGGAAGCATAAAAGCTTTTTTTCCTGGATCTTATAATCAAATCTGTGTTAGTTGATTATTGAAGGTGTAGCCCAGTGACTTTCTATGGTTATTTAATACAAAACCTAGGACACCACAGAGTGTGCCGAACCCATTAAAAGCAGCGTTTGGAAAAATGAATGGGGCGCTGTACAGCCTTTGAAATTGTTTTTCATAAGTTATCTCTCACTAATCGAATGGAACCTGTGAGGAAATGAAAAGAACCAATCAGGATGTGAGAGGTACTTATTTTAAGAAGAAAATGGCCATCTGTATTATTGTTTTCTATGACAATAAAAATCAGAGTAACCTTAAAAGGTTTTTTTCTGTACCTAACATTCAAGTAGGAAATCTTTAGTTTAATGTACTAAGCCTTTCCACACCTTTCCCTCCCCCAAGTTACCATCAGGAGCAGCTGCCTCCTTTATCTTTTATCTACTGGCCACTACCTTTCGGTGTGTTTGTGGATTTTTGTTTTGTAGGGATGATGCTTTGCCTTATGCCCAGTGAGAGATATGAGGCTGTGTTGTGGCTCTGTACCAGAAATGTACAGGGATACATGAAAAGGTGTCAGGAGCTTTTGTGACAGTTTCTCTGGGTGCAGACACAGCATTCAATCAATATGCCTGGCAGTTTTCTGCTTTCTCACAGCATGGCAGAATCCTCCTGAGAGGTTTGCAGGGAGGTGGTGGGATGAGGAAGGGTGCAGCTGCAGTGCCGAGCAGCCAGGAGGGCAGATTGCATCTTTCTCTAGTGACGACTTCTGCTGTGAAGGCGCAGAGTCTGGAGTCACTCAGTGTTAAACCTGCCTCGAGGAGGAGGTGTAGCTGTAATGCTGAGGCTGCTGGAGACTTCAGCTGCCATCTGTTTTGTAGAAACAAGTAACCTGGCCGGTGAAATCTTTGCCCAGTCTCTGTGTTGCTGTGTCGAGAGCTGGAGCAGACAGGTGGGCAGGTGGCCATGTCCCCTGTGAGCCATGCAGACCCTGAGGTTTGCCTGCCCAGAGAGGCCCATGCGGAGCACAGCTGCAGTTGACTTTGTCGTAAGAATTGAAATCCAGTTTAGTGATCTTGTAGTCACTGTTTCTCTTCAGATGGAAGATGTTGTATCTCAAATATGAGCACAGTGATGCTTAGAGCATTGCCTCGTATGACTAAGATGCAAAACTCTTCAACAGAGAGGCAACTTTAGCCCCTATATATATATATATNAAGTCTAACCAAAACTTTATAGATGACATATTGGCAAAACACTGCCAGAATAACTTTTTATGTGGGTATAAAAATATGCTCAGTGGGAGTAAATTTTATATGCATTTCAAAATCTAAACTTGACGAATCGATGGGTTTGCAGGGCATGTCTATATTCCTTTTTTTTTAACATGATAAAAATTTCAAGAGGTGTAGGCTCAGATAAAAATAAATGTGATCACATAATGTATTTGATTTAATTTATGAAGCACTACCTGTCCTCCTTTAACAGGCTACTCAAGACATGTTAAAATGCTCTAATTCTCTGAGTGTACGAGCTTATCGCCTGAGAATGTTAATGCATTTGTTAACTTTTAAGTGCTGTCCTTGGTTATAAGTGTAGGTGGCACTTTTGTACCACTATTTACCTGTGCTTTCTCTTATTCTCTGTTCTTTTGCTTCCTCCTCAGCTTTGATGCTGTTCACTTACAGTTTCTTTACCCTGACAGTTCCTATTAGCGGCTGCTGTTTTACACCTGTGGTGGGACTGTAAAGAGAGCACCTTCTTGCACCCTTTGCCTGACCTTTCCACCCCCTTTTGCATAGCACTTTGCTTTTCTTTTAATTTAAAATCTTGAGTCTATAAAAAACATGTTGGACTACTTATCATCACTAATGCCTAGTGAGCTTTCTACACTTTACATTTCTCTGACTGGGGTAAAACATCTCTAAGCTTTATATTTTGTCTAGGACAGGTTTCACTGAGAGCTCGTAAAGCTTGCTCAAATTCACAAACTTTCAGATGTCAAAAGTACATGAAATCTGCATTCCCCACACAGTGGCTCCAGCATCAGGTATGTTAGCAGGCTCACCAGGTACTATATCAGACTCTTTTCTCCCCTGATGCAGCAGAGCTCCAATGCAGGAGAAGCAGAACCAAGATTTCTTTTTTTTTGTCACGAGATGAAGCATTAGTACTGGGCTAAGTAACCATCTCAGTAAACAAAATGCTCTTGGATTCTGGTAAGGTCTTGTGACCAGTGTCAACATCTATAGTATGGTCTCTAAAGGGTCCTGGAAACTGATATCAAGTGCTTGCTTCTGGCTGTAAACACCTCTTTTCTTATCTGACACTGAAAAATCAGAAGAGACTGTACTAATGGGAACATGTACTTCAGCAGAACTGCAGACTCTTTTCCCCATTTAGGCCTTGACTTGTTGTTGCTTCACTGATCTAAGCCTTTCACATCAGAAATGTTAGTGATCATGGAGCCAGAACGCTGTACCTGTTTCAGGAAATAATTATGTTTGCTTGGATGGAAATTGACTGATGGCTGAGCAAACCTCAGACTGGTAGCTGCACACCTTCAGACTGACAAGGCTTATCTCTGACCTGGGAGGGGCCACAAAACATGCCTTGAACAGCGAAGGGGTTTTGGAAGATGCGATTGTGTTTGCAGAAAGCCCCCAGAGTACACGGCCTGCATGGCTGCCTGAAAGTCTCCCTGTTCAAAAGACGGATGGTGAGAAAATGCAAACAGGGTAAATACGTAGTTTATCCCCTCCAGCCAGCACATGTCTTGGGACAGATGGTGGATGGAAAGAGTCTGCATTTTCCTTTTTTTTTTGCCTTTTTTGTTTTTTTGGTTTTTTTTGCATTATTCATTTGGAAGGTGATGATGAGAATTATGAAGCTGGTGGAGGAGGCAAGGAACAATAAAAGTTAATTTGAAAATCTTATCTTTGCCAAAATGAAACAACTGGAATATCTAGAGAAAGGGTGGCTATGTTGGAACAAGGAAATACTCCCGGCAGACACATGATCATGTTCTGTGCACTTCTATTTATGACCAGAATCTTGTTCTTGACCTAGTGTGATGCTGAATTATTGAATCATCTTTGTTAATTTGCTTCAAAGCAATCTATGGAGTCTAAAAAAGTGATTGGATAGAGTTTAATTTTGCACAGAGTCTGTTTTAAGCTGTTTACTTCTTTATGACTAAAGTGTGATTCTTTAAAAATATATTTCCTCTATGATCCCCATCTCAAGCTATCGATGTCAGTGGGAATCATGTAACTGATTGAAGGGAATTAGATCAGGTTTTATATATTTCTTTTCAAGTCATATCTATAGACTTTGATAATAAATTACTTTGCACTTGGGTAATCTTAACATTACAAACTCAATATAGCTTTGGGAGGGGGAGGTGAATTCTGTTCTGCTTCGTGTACAAATGGAACCATGAGTTAAGTACTAATTCTTTACTATTGGCTAAATACTTGTTGGTAGAGATTTTTGTGAAATAGCTTAGAAGTACCACTTCATTTTCAGTTCCCAGGTTGCATTTATAGTTAATAGTTAAACCAAAAGTAAAACAGCTACACAGACAGACTCACAAACTGAACACTCTTATGTAGAAGTTACAGAAATGTGCCAATATTTTAAGAAAGGGATTTAGGTTAGTTTGAAGAATCCAGATTTGATACAAGAAGGTGATCCTGTTATCATACTTGTTCTTAAATGAATCATCAAATGCCTAATTCTTTCATGTACATCAGCACAGTCTCTAAAGAGGTCACAGAAGATTGGCACCTGCTGGTTTTTTTGTGTGTAAAGAACAAAGGTGTCTTAACTGGCTTACTGGAGCAGTTGGATTGTTTTATGGGATCCTTTGCAATCACAAGCTATGTGTGTTAACAACTTGCTTTTACATTTGGTCTGTGCACTCTGTACTGTGAGTTGATCTGGAGAATGACTTAGGATATGAAAATCTTAAAATAATGGCTAGAAAGACAAAAGAAAATATCCCACAATTTCCCTTAATTTTGGTCTGGCTTCCCCCCTTTTTTTTTTTTTTGCGAGAGAGGGAGGATTTGGTTAGGCTAAAACATGAAGGTCATTAAGTCATCAGTGACAGGTTAGAATCAATACATGCTAAATTTAGAGTTTTAGTGGAAGTGCAAAAGAACCAGCAGAAATATTTCTATTTTGTCTGTGTCTGCAAAAGGAAAGAAGTGTTGGAACCTATAGGTTAAACCCTGCTTGTAAGCATCTGCTGAGAGGTGTATTGAATTTTTGAATGCTGGAGTATTTAATGGGAATATGAATGACATGACCAGTCTGTTCCTTGGATTTCTGATATATTGTAGGCTGTTGAAAAAGGAGGAGGAAACGGATATCAAGAGTGGAGGAAATGAGTGCTGCTTTCAAGACTTCACAATAAGTTATTTTTGACATCAGGCTGCAGAAAGTAAAATTTTCTGAAATGTAAATCTTTGAGCTTGGCTGAGAAAACTAATGAAAGGAGATGGACACATATTTGAAACTGGGACATGGAAATTATTAGTCAGAAGGGCAGGAATGTGTTTTCCCTCCTTTTGACCCTTTATCACAGAAGAAAGCTCTCAGTAATGTGCAGAGGTGGCTTGTCTACTGTGCCTCCAAGAGAGCAGGATTTCAAAAGACCGCTTGCTTGGGCTTAAAGTGCATTTTGCTTTGTGCATTGAGTTCAAAGCAAGCCTGAAATTGCAAGTAGAACTCAAAACCATTGTGGTTTCACCTCATTTTTACACTGAGCCTATTGAGGTTTGAGCGATTTAATCCTAAAGCTGTAAATCTGGGTAGGTTCACACAGAACTTAGTAAAAGGTTATTTGAAAGAATTGCGAACTCCAAAAGATGTCAGAGAACTTTGGCTCAGCTTGTTACTTGAAAGTAATGGAGCAGGAGGTCAGGGGACTTTTCCAGGATTTTCAAAGTTGCTGGGAAAATTTTTGAGAGCTCTGCTGCTATTAAGTCTGTGTCCAGCTGCATTGTAGGTGCCTGTCTGGGGTCAAAACACTTGTGCTGAATTTATAGCAGGGAACATTCATGAATCTCGTTATCTAAAATGCCCTTGATTTGAAAGAGGAGAATAAAACCAAGGCAAAAATGCTAAATGAGTTGTTGTGCTTATAAGACTGGTTGCAAACTGAAAAAAAGGAGGAGAGAGCAAGGGGAGCAGAGTGAGTATTTGCACACCAGGTGGTGGAGTGGAAGTTTTCCAAGAGTCAGGATCCTTGGTTTCTGGCTGAGGCTGCAGTGTCACTACCTTGACGCATCTCCTTGAGCTCTTTTTCTGCTATTACTGCCCACGTAGTGGCACTTGCTTGTTTCCCAATTTAAATGGCCCAGCAAACATTTTTAAATGGGTGCCTTGCAATGCTTGTGTTTAGCTGATATTATGATTAAGTGAAACTTTTTCTCGTGCTCCATGCTAGCCATGACAATTCTTGGAGTGCACTGGGTGGTGGTAGAGATATAGGCCCTGAGGACCAGAGAGAAAGCCTCTTTCCTGGGCCTGGAGGTGACCCTGGGAGTGCATCCAGGTCACCGGAGATGGACTGAGAGAGGATTGTGTGTTTATGGACAGACTGGGCCTGTGAGAAGTGTTCATTGTAGTTTGTGGCCTTATAGGGCATTGTTTGCCTATTACCATACTAGGTAAAATCTGTGCAATACCCCAGGTGATTGGGGGACACTGTGGTGAACACCTTTCCTGTTTATATGATGTTATATCCTGTTGGGTGCTGGTATTTAGGGAATTCTGAATGTGCAGTAAAGGGCTTTGCACTTTCCATCTGATGAGCAAGGTCCTTGCCCATGCATCATTACTGCAAATTCTGGCATATTCCTCTAGCAAAAATGAAACTGTTGGATGATTAAATCCTTCCTGGGGTTCAATAAATTTCTCTCTAAAAAGCTCCCTTTCTCTTTCCCCTCCCTCCTAGACGTTCTTGGTCTTCACATCAGCAGCAAGCCCTGAATGTGCTGTTTGTTTTGGGAAACTGCTGTTCCAAGTTTCCCGTTGAGAAGTGTTGAGAGCATCAGCCCAAGGAAGCGTGGACAGTGTCATTCCCTGCTTTCATGATACAGAGCTCAGTGTTTCTCTATTAACTACTTTCTCATTTATGGTTATGGAGTATTTTAAAATTGAAATTGATATTTCCTTACTGATTAGGTGTATGGCTGTACTGGTACCATGTGGAGAAATGCTTATTTTGATCAGTGACTGCATTTTCCTTCCTCCTCCATAAAAAAATAAGCAGAAAAATAACTTCAAAAATAATTATTTTTTCCTAGAATAACTTTCTTTCTTTTGAATAAGAGCAGTAGTGTTAAATACAGGTTTAATATTCTGTGTCTTGGTGAAAGTAATTAATATAGATTACTCAATTTTAATAAATATATCTACCTCTTACATTAATAACACTATCGTGGTTTTAAGTAAGCTGTGTAAAACACCTTTAAATGGGTGTATCTGTTGAAAAAAACAGGTTAAATCTTGAGGAAACAGGCACAAAGTTGAGTTGTCAGAATCACCTGTTTTTTAAAATCTTGGCCAAGCCTGTCCCTGAATATAGAAATGAAACCGAGGCACAAAGTGTATGTTTCTTGGGGATAATTTTTGCCTTTAATGAGTAAAATAGCTGTTCCAGAAATAGATGTAAATTTTGGATCACTCTCTTTTAATCAAGCTTGTGTGCTACACCTCTAGAAAATTACCACCTACAGAAACAGAACTACAGAAATATCTGAGTGTCTTATTAAGTTCTTTCAACTTTTAAAACAAAAGCTTTTAAAAGGTTGAGATCTTGCTCCCAGTCGTGCTGGTATCAATCTTGTATAACAATACTGATGTTAGTATAATTACAGCAACTTGATACTTGTGTCAATGATGTCAGAATCTGGCTTGATATCCAAGACTTTCTACCTCAAAAGCCAAATAGTTGGTTTCAAAATCTCAGTTATAACTCTGTCAAATTTTACTTTCTACAGAAAATCTTCCACTACTTTTTCAAATCTATGGGACCTAGTTATAGTAATGGCAAGAGCCTTTTCTTTACACTCATAACCAGTATTGATTATAATGTGAGATGAAGAGTCCTCTGGTAGAATAACATTACTGTCTGATTTAATAAGATAATTGCTATCTTTATTCATAAATATTGTGTTTTATTGCTTTCTGTTAGTGTGGCACATGTGGGATTCATAATTTATTTCAATTAAACCAGCCATCAAAGAAGGTAGTGAAATATGATATTAGTAATGCTGCTTTTACTGTACCACCATAGATTTTCTGGAAATGGATGGAGCAATCCTCTATGGGACAAGAGCTCTTTTCCTGCCTTTAAAAAGCACCTGGTATACCTGCTGATCAGGTCTAAGTAGGAAAGGAAAATTAATCTTGATGGCTTAGGATACTTTCAACCCGAGTACCAGGAATTTGAGCTAAAAGGAAGAAGTGGGGGATGAAGGAGGGAGAGAGAAATGAGAAATTGAAAGAAAGCAGGCAGGAGAGAAGAAATGTGAGAGGAGTTTCTGAGGTTATGAAGAGAACAAAGGCTAAGAAAGAGAGATGGTGTAAAATGCGGCAAAAGCAGTAGGAAAAGTACAAATGCATTTTCCATGCACAAAATACTTTTGGCCAGACAAAAGGAATGGAAGGCAATAATAAACAGATGAGAATAAAAAGCTGGTTTTCCTCTGATTCCTACATCTGTGGGCTAACAGAAAATTTCCCCTAATTTATGCTTCTCAAGAAATGTAACACTCCCAAGCTTTCTGCAGCCTTACTTCACCCCCTGATATCACAGCCCATAGTCTGAGTCACACTCTCCTTTTCAGCAGATCTTGGAGCTCGTGTGGCTCAGGCTTAAAAGGAAATGCACTTGCTGGTGCCTGTCAGGTCTCTTTTGGGGCCCTCTGGATTCTCTGCCTGAATTCTGCTGGGACACAGACCGAAGTCCCTTCCTCTGACTTGGTTTGGGGGCAGGGTCAAAGGTGGCAGTCACAGACCTGAGGTTCACTAGCAGTGATCATGGGCAGCAGACCCCCTTAGCAGCTACTTGGAAGAACAGTGGAGAAAAATTGGGATGTTTGCAAGACAGGAAGGAGGAATGCTGTTAGAGATGTTGTTCCCAAAATGTGTTTAGGGCGTGTTGCAGAGAAGTAGCTGCCCCAGCACTCTCCTCCCCGACTTCTCCCCAGGGACAAAGCCTCTTGGAGATTGTGTCAGGGTTTTGGGGGAATATCTGATGAGGCTCTTCCTTCTGTCTTTTCCTGCATTCAGCTTGGCGACTTCTTAGGCTTGGCATGTAGTTTTTTCAATGGCAATTATAACACTAATAGCAATTTGCATGGAAATTAACATTGGAAGTAAGTGCTTCTGTCCTATGTTTATGTCATTTTACAACCTTGGAAGTTCTCAGGTGGCCAGCCAGCTCTTCAGGGCTCCTGATGGACAGTGCTTCAGAGCACCAGCAGGGGTAGGAACTGTGTTGCTATGATGACCATACTGGCAAAAACATGTTTTTCAGGTTGAGTGTGAGGTACTCTTGGCATTATGCAGCTTTCATGCAGCCTAATGTAATGCCCACTGTCTTTTACTATTTACAAAAGAGATTTGTTTTTTTTTATCGTGCTGGGAAAGACTGCTTTGTTACTCTCTGAAGTTCAGGGAGGTCAGGAGAGAATATTGGAAATTGAACTTTTCAACCTGGTGGCCCCTGCTGTCTTGGCAGGCAGCAGTCTGACAGGAACACAAGTTCAGCAACAGAGACAAATAATGAAAAATGTGGCTTTGCAACATTTCTCTGTCAATAACAAAGCTCATCCTTTTGTGTCAGCAAGACAGTGCATGCAGCACACATTTCAAATTCAGTTAATCTCACAATAATTCAAAAATCAAAGAGATTATTCAACCAACAAGACATACCAGATTGACTCGCTGTGTATTCATGGAGGGGATAGCAGAGAGAAAAAGAATTCGATATCAGAATCAGAAAAGCAGCCCTAGTTTTTGCTTGGTCTAAATTGTTTTTAGACTGCACGAGCACACTGTGAATGCTAAAAGAGTTACCAAAAGAACATTTGATGATTGCATTGTTTGCATTACTCATTTAGGAATAAAATTGGCAAAGGTGGCAGTTGTACATGCGAGCACATGCTGTTTCTGCCTCACCGCGAGATCTTGTGTATTTTTAATGCTATTTCAGGGCTGTGTCTGCTGTCATCACACACCTGATATTCAAATTTGGTGTCAAAGAGCATGTGCATACACAACGATAGGTTAAGGGAGTCTGTTGTGATCTTAGTGTTTACTTACTCAGGTTCAGTGCTTCCTGTTTGGAATGTTGCATGGAGAACAATTCAGACACTGCTAGGAATAGAATTGCTGGTGCCAAATTCGGATGTATTCATGACAGGACACCTGCTAGACAGTGCCTATAGTGGGTGAAGGCATACAAATGGCAGTTGCTTGTTAATTAAAATAATGTATTTACTGGTAAAGAATATCAGGATGCAGGACTGCCCCTCAGACTAACAGCAAGATTCCATGGCCCCGTGTCCTGCCACTCAGCAGGGAGTGAGGGGTGTCAGCACGTGGTTTGGGTCACTGGGATTAGGACCAGGAGCTGTGGGAATTGGCATTGCAGCATCTGTCCTTGCAGCTGAGCACACGGAATACCTGGGAGCCCATGGGCACCATTGGTTGTGCTACTTCCTTAGTGCTCAGCTCGGACTGAGCTGCTGTGGGATGCATAAATCAAAGGCTCCCTTCACTCCTCCACCTAGAAGTTCTTCTGAGCAAGAATAGATTATTTGGCAATAAATTGCTCTCATCTCTTAGGCTCTAAATTTATGGTATTCACATTTTATCCTTTATATGTATCTTAGAAGTTTTCCAGACACTGAGCACTGAATTGCAGCTGACACGCAGCATAGTTCCACTGTTCTCCCACATGAAGTGTGAAGGCCTTTTATTCTTGAAGCTTGTAGACAGCTGAATAAACTACTTTTCACCTGTTATCAAGGCTTTGTTTGTCTTTGCAGTGTGTAATCCACTATAAGTCAATTAGACCCCTCTTTTAATTGTCAGTCAAACAGTGAAGACAGGAACACTTACTGTTATTCAGCAGGGACAGAAAAAGGCAGGATGTGACATGAGATGACTTCAATTTCCATGGAGATTTCAACAAGGGGATGCTGGCAGCCTTGGGGTCACATGATAAGCATTTAAGCAGCTAAGAGCCAAGTAATGAAAAAACCCACAAACCCTCCATATGATTTCTGGGTAACCTGGAAAGATGAGTCTTTTTTTTCTTTCACATATTTCATGCAGTATTTCATTACTGAATGGTGGGGTTGCTGCAGGATAGAAATTCTAAACTTCTGCTTGGAGTAGGAGTTCTTGGATCCTGCAACAGAAAAAAACCCAAACTTCACTAGCTTCTAGCCTGCTCAGTAGGGGAAGGTAAAAAAGTTTGGGATTACCCCTGGACTGTACTTTTAAAGAGGAGTAGTGTTTACAGAACAGGTAGTTTGGATGATATGTGGGGGAATCCAGTTCTCTGTCCTGTTGGGGCAGTGACCAAACATCAAGCGTTACAGGGAAAATATGATCGTCTCCAAGAGCCAGACATTTTCTCTAGTCTGCAGAGATTTGAAAACTGCTTTAGGAATATAACACTCCTTGCGTTTCTCTGTATTAATTCCAGTACTTGTGAGATCTATGGCAGAGGGAGCCTGGTAAGGCTAGTAAGCCAGTTTGCTGGGATAACTGTCCCATAAACCTGGGTTTGGTGCATTTTGATAAGATTTATTCAATTCCCCTCATGCAAGACTTTGTGTTACCTTACAATACATAAAACTACCTAAAAACTTCGTCAGACTTGTGCATCAGACTCCCCAGGCAGCTCTGTGGCAGATCTCTCAACTCATTCCGTCCATGGAGTCATTATAAACCGGGTCACGCCCACGAGGGAGAAAAAAGATAAGAGGAGATTACAAAAGAATATTTGCTGTTGAACTCTTGCTTTAGTTGTTCCCTGTTGACATGAGTGCTGCTATATGTTCGTTATTTAAACATCAATTATTTATCTTCCTTTGGCAGCATTCCTCAGTTCCTCCCGCTTTCAGGTGATTGACAAGGAGTGGAGAAGGAGAGGGCATGGTGTGCACCAGCCATCCCCAGCTTAGCCAGGGAAGCAGGAATGAACGGTGGATGCTCAGCTTTTACACGTACCTTTTATGTTGTAACAATGTAGGTGGGGTCACTTTTTTCCTTGCTCACAGAGCCTTTCCCACAGAGCTGGTTGGTCCCCTTGTGCACGCAGTGCAGACTGCGTGTGACACGGAGAAGATGAACCAAGCAAGGGCTGACGGTCTCCAGTAGCTCCCTTTTCTGCCTTTTCACTGCTTGAAAAGGGCTCCTCAGCAAAGCAGGACTAGGCTGGCTTCTAGACTTTTGCTCACACAGTACCAAGAGCTGCAGAAAGCGTGGCCAGGTACCTGCCCCCTGCCTGCCAATAAAACAAAAGCCAGGGAAGCTCTTTGTGCTCTATGTGGGCATCGATTCTGCAGGGTTACAGTTGTTGCTATTGACAAACTCAGGCAAATTAAAAACTGCTGCTGACTGTTCCAGCTCTTTGGTGAGTAAGGAGGACAAAGGGTGATATTTCTCTTGCTTTCCAAAAATAATGCGGAGGAATAATCCCCAAAATGAGGGCAAAGCATTAATGGGATGGAAAATAGATCAGGGTTCATTCACCAGTCATCATCTTTGCAAAGTTACAGCGTTCTTTTCTGCTTTAAGCTCAAAGTTTTAGACTTTTTTGCTTTGATACTGTCAACTACAAGTGCAATCAAACCTTTTAGCTGTCTAGCTGGAAGCACTTATGTTTAGTGTGAAAGACATAGGCAATTTACTGCAAATAATAATGGAAATGTATTATAAATGTTAGAGATTCTGAGCAGACAACGTTATAAAACTTTATGCATTTTTTACCTTTTACACATGCACAGCTCTCTTCAGATGAAATGACAAGGCCTAGTTAACGTTATTTCTTACATCTTTTTCATGACTGTTTTTTCCCCATCCCAGCACACTCTAGTTCATCCAATGCCACATTAGAAATATGTACGCTCTTACATAACATAAGAAGATTTTTACAGGTTCTGTAAAGCGTTCTTATTACAAAAGGTTACTGATTACCTTGCAGAAGAGAAGTTTGGTGTGTTAGCTTACAAAAGTGTTGGGGAAGAGATGATTCCAAACAAAGCCTTGAGCATTTATCCAAGTGTTTTAAGTCGTGCCACCCAGAAAGGCTGAAACCTCTAGCTCTATTAGTAAAACTACATTAAAACAATATAGATTTTAAGGTTGTTAATACATTTTTGCTTGGAGATAATGGCTATTGCTTTTTCTGAAACATTAGGTCAAATATACGTATATTTAAAATGTCATGTCTTTGTGCCAAATTCCTAACTAGTACGAGGACCAAAGCAGGTCTGTGGAAAGTCAGTCTTTCATACCTACAACATGTACACAGCATGTGTTCTCTTGGAAGAAGGCTCAGCTCAGATTTGTTGCTCTAGCTTCTGCTAAAAGTTTAAAGTTTGTAACAAAATCCATCATCCAGTCCTTGCTGCTGAGTGTGATGGAAATCCCTTCCCTCTGGTAATGACGTGTGAAATTTGGAGCGCACAGCTCCATGTGATGCTCTTTATTGGCTGCATGGAAAGAGAAATGACTGGAAAGGTCCACTAATGTTGCTCTTCAAACACGCTGTCCTTTGAGATAGGTGGTTGGAATTTTAGGTATTGGACTAGAATTATGTGCAGAACTGAAGAATATGCTTTTATTATATTGCTCGTTGTGTTTTGATATCTGTTTCTCATGTTTTCAGGAAAAAATATCTGATATTGCTTGTGCCAGGCAGCCCAAGGTGAGTGCCCTGGGCAGCTCTGGTTCTGGTGTTCCAGCTGTGCTGAACTGCACCTGACCTTCGTGAACCCAGGCCTGGGCTGAGCAGAAACACAAAACGTGAAACCGATTGTATGGAAAAACTGATAAAGGAGGATATCCAAAGAAAACTCATTTCCCCTTTTCCCTTTGCTCATTCCCCAGCAGACATCAGGAGTTGCTTTTTGCAGTATAAAGATGTTTTCTTAAATGAAAACTTTCTAGTGTGGCTGGGCTATTTAAGTAACATACCTCATTTCTATCCTATTCAGGTATCTAAACCTGTTTACCTTCTTTCTTGAACAGGGCTTTGTGTTTATGAAGACAAACAATTACATGAATATCTGCAAATCCTTTTGCATTAAAGATCATTCTAACATACATAAATTCCCCTATAGGTGATTTACTAATTAAAACAAAGTTTGTAATTGATAACTTATTTGATCAAACCCACTTTTTCACCAATTCACCATAAATAAATGCTTTGTTTTTCAAAATTATTCACCAGATGAGTAAGATGAATAATTCTCCATATGTTCTTTGGTTATAAGCAGTTTGTTGTAAGTGTACTTCATTGAAAACTAGAAGATTTCTTTATGTTGAGTTAATGGATGAATCCCATACTATTTTGTTGTTGGTCTTAGACTTCATCTATTTATCGGGTTACACTTCCATATGTCGTTGTTTGTTCAGATTTTGCTAGAATTTTCAAGGGTATCAAGGAGAAGGAAAAAACATTCATGGGAGTGTCCCAAATCTTTGAGCAACTAAGCAGTTAAGCATAAAGTGTCTCCAATATGACAGACAGAAAAGTGATAAAATACCTTTCTAGTAACAACTGAAGATAGGAAATATTATGTGAAAGGGGCAGGAAGTGTTTCAAAGGGCACTTGATAATAAAAGGTCTGCAAGTGTTACTGGTAAGTGATTTATTGATTTGTTCAGTGTAGCATGCGAGACTGTACTGATTTATACAGGGCATATACAAGAACCATGTCATTACAAACTGCAAACCAATCTTTAAATTTAGTTACTGTCCAATAGGTTTTGGAAAGATATACCTGTCCTGCTGCCACCCAGTCCAGAGCACAGTGATTAGTTGAAGATGGAAGTTGATGTGAGTAGATCAAAGCTCAGTATATTAGGTCAAGCGTTTTTAACATAGATTTATGAACCAAGATTCTGGTTCATTTTGTGTTCTCTTAGGAAAGAAAAATTGAAGTACTCCAAGGATTTTCTTTTTCAATATCTGTGACTTTCTTGCACTTTTCTAATGGCATTTCCCTTTCTCTCTCTCTCTGCTTTCTCTAGGTTATCCAAACTCTTTTCTTTTTACCTCTGCTCTTGGGGGGCCAGTACACTGGAAACTGTATATCTTAACGGTGTCTTTACCAGTCCCCAGGCACGTATATTAGTCTTCATTTCGAGACGCAAGACCTGCTTTTTGGTTCTTGATGTTTTATTTTCAGTCTGAATTGATAACCAAGATCAGAATTACTATAAATATAACTAGTTTTTAAATCAAATTCCACCTTATTTGTATTGAGTACATACAAATAATAATAAGTTATCTAGCCATCTATCACTTGCCAAGGATGGGAAATTGAGACCTCTGCAGAATTGATTCTGCAAGACATAAGGACCTTCAACTTTAGAATAAAGTCTGTTGCCCTGGAAGTTGATGCTTGGGCAAAGAAGTGCCTTTTGGCAGATTTCTGATCTTTAGAAGCAAAACTCTCATGACACAAAATGAAAGCTTGTGGCTTACGTGTTTCTTAAAAGAAGCCCAAGACCTGCAGTGTTTCCTATTTCTCCAATATAAAAGCTTTTACTTGTCAATACTTGATGATCTGAAAATCCTTTGAGCCCTTAGCACTCACCAAGAGCCTGGACTGCGCTGGAAATCACATGGCGCTCTCAGGTGTCCACACCGTGCTCCGAGAAAGAGCAGAGCCAGAGCACGGCTCGGATTAAGCTGTTCCACGGGCGGCAGCACAGCCAAGTGCAGGGAAAAGGCAGCAGTTTTGTTTATTGCTGTTTGCATTTGCACAGTGCCCAGAAGCCCAGCCTCGGGCTATGCAGGAAAGCAGTGCGCTCGGCGCTGCGCTAACCCGGAGCAGACTGACGAGACAAAAGTGGCTGCTAAAGGCACGGGGACACGGAGAAGCGGAGCGATGGCAGTAGATGGCACGTTAGTTCCTGGTGTGCAGCTCTCCTAGGCTGGCCATTCCCCCTGCCTCAGCAAGGAAGCCTTTGTGCAGAGAGCTGAGGGACTGTAATGAGGAACTTTGGAGATGTTCAAAGTATGTGGTTTCCTACAACAAAGGACACGGTGGCAGAGAGGATGAAGCTACTTCTGTGTTTTTGCAGGGAGTGGATGCTGAAGGTGGAAGTCGCTGTCTGAGGAGAAGTGACAGCCTGTTTCACAGTGCAGGATGAGAGATGACAAGGCTGGGACAGGCAAGGAAAAGCTTAGAAAATGAAGATGCTTTTTGTTTGATAGAACATACAAGGAGGACAAAAAGATGCCAAAGATGACAGAGAGGACAGCTGATGTGGTCAAAGTAACAGAGATGTAAAATCACCTTTTCAAAAATATTGCAAATGGATGTGAGCAGGGACAGAATTGCATTTGTCAAACCCCAGGAAAAAAACTCCACATTGTTTTAATAAAGAGAAAAGGTGTTTGGAGCCCAGAGAGAGCTTTTCCAGTGTGATCTGATAAGAAAAGCTGTATCTGAATTTGTTATGTAGAGAGCACCAGCAGGATTTATACATAAGCTGGATTTGGGGACAGAGAAAAGGATGGGAGATGCAGGTTATCCCCGGTTACGGATTGCACCAAGTGGCACTGTACTGTTGGCAGTGGCTGAGGAAAGAGGAAAAAAGATTTGAGCAATCTTGCTATGTTAAGCTAAAACTAATGAGTAGATATCTCTGAAAAGATTTTAATTCAGACAGGATATGTTGGAGTAGAGAGATACTTTTGTGTGTTGCTAGGATAAAAATATAAATTGAATTTATGTTTTTAAATCAGGCCTGGGCAGCTAAAGTTGACAGTTCCTCTCTCATAGGAGAAGGGGAAGGCATTTGGGTTTCACTGGTGGAAAAACTGAGCTGGAAAATATGCCACAGTCTGGATCATTTGTGGTAGATCACCAGGTCTGAGGTGGTTTTACGTGGCTCACGTGATTTAGAGAATTATGACTATGGAGCAGCCGTGGATTCCTCTGTGCTTTTACAGTTGCAAAAGGTAGTTAGCTGCTCTGTTGCTGCCTTGGTGAATATAGCTGCTGGCTGTAGAAGCAATTCAAAGGCCTGTTTCATCCTTGGGGAGAGCAGGGGGCTCATGCGGCAGTATATTTTTTCTCACTGTATCAAGTTTTCATCTGGCTGTTGAATATGTTTTCTGAGCCCAGTGTGTATGTTATTTCCTCTTTGGCTTTGTATATATAATTTTAATTTGTGTCATAGACTCAGACTGTTATCCTTTCTTTGTTTTATACCAAAATAATGAGAAGCAGGAAGGCTGAGGAAACCAGAATATTTTTGGTCTAGTGCCTTCAATTTAGTATTCTGTGTGCACTTCATTAGCTGGAGCTGTTAACAAAGTGGGGTCTTTTTTTTGTTTGTTTTTAATACAGTGTGAATTCTGAAAAGTGCATACTATGTGCCCACTAGGTAAAATACGTGCTGTTCCTCTATGGTGTTGGCTTCTGGGCTGAAAAATTCCTATTGCCTCCACTGGAAGCACTCTCCTAGGCTGTACGAGATGGATCCAAGCCCACACTGGTGCAGGAGCTGATCCCAGCCGTGGCATTCAGCAGGGAGTGCACGTTAGATTTCCAGAGCAGGTGCCAGGATGGATTGCAGCAGGCACAGTCTCCTGGTGAACTGAGGGAAGGGGCTGCTGTGCAGGGGCACCAACTGCAGCAACCCAGCTGTGGCTGCTTGTGGTAACATGGGGGAGACGAGGGTGAGGCTGGAGGGATGTTAATGAACTTTGTTATGACAGAAGTTCATATTTTTATCGCAGCTGACCTCAGTAAGACATTTTCTGGCTGCATGGATGGCCTGAATGCCATGGAGCCTGGGCTTTTTGAGCTCTCAGAACCCCAGGTGTTAGAAAACCAAATTCTGGTCATTGATGCTTGCCATACTCTGGCCCTACTTTACCCTTTGCTTTCCTTTTTACTAGGAGTGATACAAAGCCTGCTATTAAGCTACCTAAGGCTGGAGTCACCACTGATCCTGAACTATCATTTGATTATCATTTCAGTTGCCTCACAAACCCTATATTCCTTGTTCTCTGGGAAACTGGAAAGATAAGACCAGATCTGCTGCAGAAGGATGTGGTGCTGTTAATTCATTTCTCTGTTATGTTGCTGCTGGGCCACTGGAATGTGGGGCTTTTAACTTTTCACGTTAGGGCTCACCTGCAATCCTGCTCCTGGCATTCAAACTGTAGCATGTTATTCCACTGCTTGGAAGCTCTTCATGTTGCCTTACAGCATGTTGGGATAATTCTAAGATGCCACTAGGTATGCTGAAGTTCCCAGGCTGGCTTATGCCACAGTGAAAGCACTGTCATGTGTTATAAAAAAGTATTTGCATTAAAGTTGCTGTTCAGATTGGGAGCTGGCTTCTGAAATGAGTCTTCCAGTAATTCCCAGTTTCTTTCATTTGCTTCACAGAACAGCCTTGGAGAGCAAAGCAGCCACATTATTCTGTGATACGACTGGACTAGGAGATGTGCTGCTGCAGCAAGGTGCTGCGTGTACCCTGTGCACTGGATCAGAGAAGAGATAGTCCAAGCTGCCTCCCCGCTCATCCCCGAATGCACACAGCAGGATGTTGTCCATCAAAACCAGCTGTTTACTTTAGCAATCCCCTCTGCTGTGCTGCTCTACTTGTTACCTTGGACTATGTGTATATTAGACAGGATTCTGTGACACTTGTGTGGTTTGGTGGGATTCATTGCCAAAAGAATTACTCTTCTAAGCTGTTTTTTGGGTTGGTTTATTTTCCCCCAGTGAATACAGATTTCGTATCATACTATCTTAGCTATGTGGTGTTATTTAGTGACAAATTGCCTTTATTATTTTGTATTGTGTTACTGGCAGTAGTTTGTCCCATCTCATGCAGTCAGCTGCACATAATTTGGCTGAGGTTTATTAATAATTTTCTAGCTTATGCTTAGACGCAGTGCTAGATTTCAGGCAGAAGAGGTATCACCTTTGAAAGCATTAGAAGGTGAAAGCAGATAATGAGCAAAGACTGCCTGCCATGGCAAATCCTGCTGGGTGCTACAGTTCTGGTCCATATCACTGCAGCACTGGAGCATCTGACACCTCTGAGGGAGAAACGGGAATAACCAATTTTAGGGCACGGAGAACAAGGAACAGTGTGAATGTGTGACTTGCTCAGGCAAGACGCAGTCTGTATCAACATAGGGAATTAAGTCTGAGCCTAAGATCAGCTCAGACTAAATGCCTTAATCACTAAATTGTAGTTTCATTTTTAATGGTTTCTCAGTGGGAATGAATGAGAAGAAAAATGGGGAGGAAAACAAATAGAGATCACTGTTTGTGCCCTTTTTTGTCATTGTGTTTCAAGTATCTGCTATTGGCTGTGTTATATTTCTTTGCCTCTGCCTTAGCAATTTGCATAGTATTTTATTACGTAATTTTAAGTGCCTTTACCCTCCATTAGGCTGAATTAAAATTCTGTGGCACCCGAACCGTCTGCTTGCTGTACCTCCTTATGAGACACTTACCTCTAGGGAGAAAGTTCTGTGTTGCACCAAGCATTTCTTGAAGCACATTGACTGCTGTTTCTTAAATGTGAGTGGTAACAAACAGCATTGCCTTAATGTATGGCAAAGCAACAGCAGCAGGGTTTTGGGAGGAAGCCATCCATTCTGGAGTGACTGGAACTTCATTGGGTCTGGATACAGTAGGTGTAAAACTGACCACACCTCCAAGTTTCTTGCCACTTGCTCTGACGTTTTATCATTCATGGAAAGAGATAAACATGGTCACCCTCATGTAACCAGTCAGTGCGTTTGCTCTTGTTGTTCATAACTTTCAGATTTAAAATAATAATAACAATAATAATAAAAAGAACCCCTTACACAAATTTGTAGAGAAATAATTGTTTTTACCTTCAGCTTCCAGTGTCAAGGAGTCACCTATTTATTTGGCATTAATATTTGCATACGGATCGGTTAAAATGCTAAAACTAACAGAAATTGCTATGCTGCCAGTTATCTGCTCCCTATGAAAAAGACAAATACAGTCTCACAATGTATTATTGGAATCAGTAAGAATGAAACATTGCTATGAAGGAAACGTCCACTCATCAGCATTTTTCCTGACCAGCTCCTCTTTGTAGATAGGCTAATGCTTTCAGAGTTCTTATTAAGCTTATTTATGTACTTCCATTTTCTCTGCATGAATTAGAAAAACAGATAAGAAAAAAAATCCTAATTTAAAGTACAATTTATGATAAATTTTTGGCACTGCAAAGGTTGATCATGGAAAAAATTTAAATATTGGAACTTCATTTCATACTTATGATGTCTGCTGTGACAATGGAGTTTAACTGCAGGACTTCTTTTCCTTCTGAAAATACTAATTGGATTTTCAACAGGATGTTCATGAGTAAAAGATGGTGCTACACAGGGAGACTCTTTTCTTTTAAAAGTAGTTCTGCTTAATGAAATGTATAAAAATCTTATATTGTTCTGTCAAAACAGAAGTAATGTGCTTACTCTGTTTCCTGCTGTGATCAACCAATCTGGTAATTTAAATCTAAATGTGCCATAATCTTGAACACCGGGAGGATTAGAAAAAATGATAAAGAAAACACCCACATTTCCATTTAATAGATGGCCTTTTGAGCTCATTTCCAATTTAGTGCTGTCCTTCTTTGCTGAAAACAAAAACAAATTTCCTGAAAATAATATCAAAACAGCAAAAGTGCATCAATTAAGCCACAAGATTCAACAGGGCATCTTTTAATGGGCCATTAAGCCTGGGGTGTATTGTGAAATACCAAGGTAAAGGGCAGATTACTTAAAGTGTCCACAGAATATATTAATGATTCATTAAAACATGCCACGTAAACAAATGGTCATATCATAACTAAGTGGCCTGACTATGCAATCATTTTTAGTGATGTATTAAAGGAGGAGATCTACAAACAGCAAGTTAGAATTGGATCCAGCCTGTTAAAACAAAGACTGAAGTTATTTTTAAAACCTGAAATACACAATATGTACAATTTTCCCAGTAATATCCCACCATGATTGAGAGAAGCAAATGTGTTAAGCAAGTAATTTTCCAAAGCAATAATTTGGTGAAGTGCCCGGCAATGTTGCTATAGTTAGATTTAGATTTCTCATTGGCAATCCTAAGGCTGAAGTCACCAGTGATCCTGAACTATCATTTGATTACCATTTTAGTTGTCTCACAAAGCCTGTGTTCGTTGTTCCCTGGGACAGTGGAAAGATAAGAAGACCAGTGGTGTTGCCACACTTGTAATTCATCTCTGCTGTACAATGCCATAAAAAGCATTAAGTGCACCCTCCATAAGAGGAGAAGGTGTCTGGAAAAACGCAGTTCCAAAGAAGGTGTTCTTCCTTTTCTGTTCACATCAAGTGCAAGAGCAGCAGTCTATGAGAAGGAAGTAATCCCTGTGTTTAGAGGAGCTTATCTTTGTTTTTCAAGGGATGGGTTTCATTTATCTTTTACAGACATTATTCAAATGGTATAAAAACTGGGTCCAAGACAGGGAGAGGGGAAGGAAAATTTCTGCCCCCAGTTGGTGAATTACCTCAGATGCAAGTGTCTAAGACTAAACCTAAACTCTAGAATGCGTAATTGAGTGAATGGTAGTTCTAATTGGTAGTTCTAATTAGTAGTTCTTATGAAAGGACTTGTAATAAACTCTTCTATTTTATTTGGCTACATCAATTCACAGCAAATGGATTGCAATGAAATTTAACATTGCAGCAATTTCCTGTATAACACCATCCCTTACACACTTGGAATCAACAGCATGTAATGGTTGTGATACCCATGTCTCCCGAGAAACCATTTTCACTCTATAGTTGGTCCATCATTTATATGAACCAAGACTGTAAAAAAGGGAAGATAGAAAAACCACATTGAAAACGATGTGGGCTGCGTGTAATTTCTTCTTGATGGCTTTTAATGCATTACTGATCTGAACATATGGTGAATAGTGCAGGTTCTTTCTTTTTAGTAATGCTGCCTCTGGTGAGGCCTTTTTCCTTGCCTTTAAATAGTGTGTGTTCTTAAACCTAAACTGAACATCACAGACCAGGCTGGATGGGGCTCTGAGCAGCATGGCCTAGTAGAAGGTGTCCCTGCCCGTGGCAGGGGTTTGTAACGAGATGGTTTTTCGGGTTCCTTCCAACACAAACCATTCTACGAGTCTATGGTGGCTTTAGATAAAGCTATTTAATGTGTGGTACTTCCTGAGCTTGCGTCAGCGTCTCTAGAGAACAAAGAGATTTGTGAAAGTGTCGTTTGTAAAAACAAACTGTAATTGAGGGTGCAGGTCCCTGGACTTTAGAAATACATTGTTGGTAGATGTTGGTGCTGGTAAGTGACATGGCCTTTTGCCTGCTCACCTCTGAAGTGTAAGAACCCAATGAAAAGGAGCTGTGTGTATTCAGTTCCAGGTTCCTTTTGCAGAACTAGAAATTGGCCAGTATATTTTTATTAAAGCATAACTCCTTTTTCAATTGGTATTTGCTTTTGCACAGATGGCTTTCCTCCATATTTTTTTTTCTATTGGGGATGAGAAGTAATTGCTAAGAAGTTAATTCTGTTTTTTCCACACGGTTTGTCCATTTCCTTCTGACCCTTCCAATTTCCCCTGAAAACCTCCATTTACAGCCTTTCTCCTAAGTACTTAGCACCTCCAGAGCTCTCTACTAGTCCTTTTTTTTGTCCTACATTTCTGCTGCTCCTTCCCTTTTAGAAAAGTGTGTTCCTTCTGCTTTTGCCTTCCCCTTCTCACTGAATTCAGCAGCAAAAGTGCTAGTAACTCCTCTTAGAGGCATGCTGACCCTGCCCTGCTCCCTGGGACACAGCTCTCTCCACTTTTAAGGGCTGTGAGCTACTTGCAGACTTCCCTGCTCTGAGCAGCCTCTTCTTTGACCTTGTACAACATGTTAAAGGTTGTGTATAGTATATAAAATAAAATCTCACCTGCAAAGTAAGCCAAACCATTATTATCTAACCCTGGTGCTCTGCAGGGTCAGCAAGAGGCAGCAGTTACTGTCAGAGTGTGAGGATGACACTGGAGTGCTCTCAGTTACCTCTAGAAACCAGTGGAAAATAAACCCTTCGGGCAGCAGCAGTGTTTCCCTTTCAGCACAGAGCAACATTTGTATACTGGAGAAAAGTGCAGCACTGTAATGACAGCGTTACCCAGCTTTTACAAACAACTTGTTTTGACGTGATCACCAAATGCTGGGAGGCTGCTGAATTGCTGCGTGGGGTTTCTGGGATGGAAAAGTGCTCTGTTGGCTCGGGCTCGAGTAACTGAGTGTTCTTCAATGACATTTACTCCTATAATGTTCTTTGCAAATTTAAGAGATTGAAGTTTTATAACCACCTTGCTTATTGGACTTGCTGGTCTTTTAGAAAGCTGTTTCCTCACTTCATCAGAAAATAGTCACAGTAGTGAACAAGGTTTTCTTCAGGAGAAACACCAAAGAGGTGGAAGTCAGAGAGTAGCTCTAGGATCAATCCAGTTTTTGTGGTTTTGATAAGGTGGTGATAACTTTCAGATTCAAGTGTCTGCGAAGTTTTGTTATGGGTCTGAACTAGAAATGTCACCCAGCTTGTGTCTCTAATTCAGTATCTGCATATATTTCTCTTTTCTGAAACTGGCAAACTGCTGCTTCAGCCAGGTAGTGGGCCAAAATAAATGGACTGTGCATTTTTCCTGGCTCCTTTGAGAAGAATGGACTCATTCCTGTTCTTGTTCACCATTTTCTTTCCTCAGTGCGTGCAGCCCTCTGCTCCTCTGAGTCCAGGGCTGGATATAGCCCACTGTGACCAGTGCTCCAGCCCCTGTATTTCACCAGGCATGTGAAATGACACATCTGAGCCTCTCAGGCATATGGTAACTGCAGCAGGCCCCGAAAAATCCCATTTTATACCTCCCACCACCACCACAAATGAATCCAACACAATTTCTGCTTCTAGCATTCATAAATATTCCTCTTCAAAAATAGTTCTTAGGCAAGCCTTTCAGCTCAAACTGAATTCAGTCTTTGGGGATTTTTTTTAAGATTGATGGTGGTAGGTATATAGGAGACATTGGTGGGTACCATCTTGTCATCTCAAATATGGAGTTTTTACCTCCATTGTTAGAAGTCTTGGGAAACTTGTGGAAGTTTTAACAGTTTGATTTTTTTCTGCTCTTCTAGTTTCCTAAGCCAGATAAGCCAGAGAGGCTTTTTGAATCTCAGGCAGCTGCTGGTGTTAAAAGTACTTCTTAATTGCATATTTTTGAGAGGTTATAATGGCCCAGTGATTTCCTAGATTTGCAGGCCAGAAGACATTACTGTGATCATCTACTCTGACCTCCTTCAGAGATGTAGGAATCATAGGGTGAAATCCCATTAAATGGATTAAATAGTAAGTGTAAAATTAAAAAGTTAATAAAATTTAATATTTCTCCTTGGTGCTGGTCCAGGACTTAAGGTAGTGAGGTAGTGCAGTGCAAATGTACCTGATTTCCATGTTTCTGTGATGCAGAAAAGAGACCTTTTTCTCTCACTGTTTAGCAAGTGTTGCCTTTTTTCCTCCCCTGCAAATCTTCTACTTTAATAAGGAAATGTAATCTTGCTGGATGTTAGGCTATCCATGCGTCTGTAACAACTCTGGTATATCATCCCTGTCATGCCGATAGCCCGAGGCCTCAGGTATATGTGGCACATCACTTAGCAAAGAGGATGGAGAGGACATGTTCCACATGCTCAGGACCCAGGGGTAGATCACAGACATATTGTCTGCCCGCTAGTGCAGATCTGAACACACCCCAGCATCCCCCACTGGAAACCTGGGCATCCTGTGTGTTACCAGCAATGAGAGCAGTCCTGGGGGCACCTTGTCGCGCGCCACAGGACAGATTTCTGAGCTCTCTGACTCTTTTCAGATTCCGCTTACTCTGGAAAGGATCAGGTATGCTTGCTTTCCCCATTACCTTTGTTTACAGTGGTGCAGTGGGTTATGCACAGCACCTGCTGGGCAGCTGTTAAGGGGGTTGTTTTAAAGAAAATAGCACTAATCCTGTATTTGCAATAGTCACACTAACGAGGTAAAACTAACTCTCAGACTGACATAGTTTGGCTTCCAGTAAACCTGAAGTCAATACCAAGGCAACTTAAAGTGTAGTATTTGCTTTTCCTGCCATTGATTATGCATTTCCTCCTGACTTAACATAGGTGATTTATTGCCAATAATGTGCGAGTGTGCCTGATGATCCACTGTAATTCAGCAAGGAGCTTCTTCAGGAAAGGCCTGACGTACTGGGGCTGTGTATTCATCTGAAATGAGCTTGGAGAAATATGACTCCTGCTGCTGTTCTGTGAGTTCAAAGTCTAGTAACGCTTTTCCAGCTATTCCCAGTAGCATAGCCACTGGAGGCCACAATCAGAAAAGTAAATGTTCCATGTTTCTGTGCTCATTCTGGTGCATCCCATGTGAAATTTCCCCCAGCCTGGCCCACTGCTGATGGTGGAGGAGAAGGTGAGAGTTCTTGTCAAATCCTTCTTGTCCGCCAGAAAGATTGTTAGTCTTGTTCTGATTCTCTGCAGGGGAGGAAAAGTCTTTAGAGCACAGAAAATTTCCCTGGTGTGTAAAAAGCATGCTGTGTCATTCATTACTCAAATGAAGGCCAGTTTGTGCTTAATTGAGTGGTGAAACGAAAGCAAAATATATCTCAATTTATTTAATTCCCATATCTATTCTAATGAAGACCAGAAATGACTTGCTAAGAAAAAAACCTTGGGTATTTCTAGTCTGGAAAACTTGGGGTCTGTAGCGTAGGTGGAAAAACAAAGGAGAAACAGTGACTGTGGACAAATGGTTGGGCAGTGCAGTGTCTTGGCAGGGTGGGTAAAGGGGAGTTTTGTTTTGTCCTGGCTGGTGGAATTTACTGGTCTAGCAGGTATTTGTGCTGCACTCTGAAATGATCTTGCTTATCTTCCAGTGGCCACATCTCAACTTTTTGTGCCCTTCATAAGTTGCTTGTAGTTGTCTGATGTAATAAATTTTCTTCAACAGCACCAATATTGTGGAAATATCAACCCGGAGATGTAAAATGTGTTGGAATTGCAAGAGATGCTCGCTTGAATAATTGTTTTGGATAATGCAAAAGGGGTTATGAATTAACAGGCTGGAAGAGTAAACAAGATTAGAGCTAAGTGCTTTCAGGGACTATGTAAAAAAGTAGTCAAAGGCTAATTGCAAAGGAGCGGGTGAGGCAAGCTCATAAATTAGAAGGGGTGAGAATGGAAAATGGAGAGGTCAGGAGTAAGATGGCCAGGTAAAACAAGCAGTGAAGGAAATAAGAGGGGGGAAAAAAGATTGTGGGTGTTTCTTTAGGTAGAAATATCATAAAAATACAGAGTAATGTTTAAATTGTGGGTACAGTGAAAAGCATCTTGTTAGAAAGAATATAAACGTGTATAAAATGGTGTATAGAATAAAAGAGTAAAAAGATTAGATGGAGTAGGCAAGAAAGATGAAAGGTAAGAAATTGAAAACACTATCTGAAGCAGAAAATTTATATCTACTGTAATATTTAAAGAAGAATAGGGGAGAAAATCAAAGTGGAAGATACTTGTGAGAATGAGTGAAAAAGCAAGAGAAAATAGGGGAGAAAAATTCTGTATTCTCCTGTAGAAACGAAAGGAAAGAAAATGATCATGTGTGTTACAGGAGTTTGAGTCCAGCAAGCAGGAAGGATAGCAAATCTCCTTTCATAGTCCTTGAACAGTTTGAAAGAGCTTTGTGAAAGTCACTGCTCCTACAATGCAAACTGTAAGACAAAAGATGTTCCTCATAACCACCCAGAACATAATTTCTTCTGCATCTGTTTTCCAACCTTGAGCATAAATCACTACTGCTGTCATTTTTGTAGCCTCCATCGTACTAGAAAAGTGTAAGTCTCAAGACAGCAGCTGCAAGGCAATAGGAGCTCTGCAGTTAAACACATATATTACATTGTACACTGCATTTTGTCTTGTAGCTAACCACCTTTCTGATAGTAATTAGTTCAGCAACACTCTGTCTTCCAGAGAAAGGAGATGAAAGCAAAGGAACAGGAAGACTCAAGATACTGAAGCTGTTGGCTTCAGTGTAGACACTTATATGGAAATCTTTGGTTTTGGAATGCCCTGTAAGGTTTATAGGATTCAGTCTTTGCAATTTCAAAACCAAAGTGGCTCTTCCAAATGAAAGGTCATGGTCACCTACACTTTCTCAGTTTATTTGAGGTATCCCAAATTTGAAGAAGATAAAAATTCAAGTCAAGCATTTGTATGTAATTAGAAGAACTTCAGCCACAATGTCTTCTGAAGAACCCCACTCAGTGACTTGCTACTGAGATGAACGAGGATTGGTGAATGAATGAAATAGGTCCTGAAAAGTAGGAAAAAATAGGTCTTATGAACATGCAATAGCTAAAACCGAGATGTGTCCAAGGCTCTTGGGAACCTTGCTTCTCTCTCCTGATGCGTTTGGGTCACATCTCCAAATCTTACGTGCGACCTTGTCCTTATGAGAGAAGTAGGATTATTTTCTGGATTGTTTCTTCTGAGGTAGTGTGGAATAGCTCTTCAGAGCTAACTCAATAAAAAATGGTTCAGAAGTAGTAGAATTGTGATTCTCATCTCCAAATATCCAGTAATCTTACCTCCTATTCACCCTGCCTTTTGTTTTTCTCACTTGTCTTCTGCCATTCTCCCCTGCGCTCTGGAGCATTCAGCCTGAATCTGAACAAATGTGAAGAGTGATGTATGGACTGTAAATACAGTCTTCTCTGCTGGCTTTGGGCCATTGGTAGTAAATGCATTATCTTGAGCAGCTACAAGTTTTATAGAGAACATTATGCAAGCACACAGGAGCTGTTGTTGACTGTGCAAGTATCAAAGCCTATTGATTAGCTGCTACATGGGCTGCAATAAAACTATCATTATTAATTATGATAGAAAAGTATATGTGTGCACAGGTAGCAAGTCACCTCTTTTATTTTTTTCTCAATTTATTGCTGAGGCACAGTAGATTGTAAGTCACCTTTGCATTTTGAGAGAGAAAAAAAGAACCTAATATTCTTGCATTATTTCAGACTAAAGAGGATGATGCCCTACTGTCTTCCCAGTTTCTACTGCAAGAAATTGGTATTGTGTGAGGTTACAGGTATTTGTGAGCTGTTCCACACAGAAGTAACTGATTTTATAACCTCTGTAATATAGGAGAGCAGTAATCTGTTTTTCAATATTAGGTCAAGTTGCTCTCATCTAATCTCGTGTGTTCCTTTCTTGCAGTTTCTATGTTAGAAATTGTAAAAGGAAGCACTCTTATAAAAGATACATTTATTGAGTGAAGATTAGTTGTTTGTTGCTATTGACAGCACTGGGGATATGAAATGTGTTCTTTAGAGCCATTGGTTAGAGCTACCCTTTTCTTTATGGCTACAGGTATAAAATGCAAAATATGTATCAAAATGCTCTATTTTACACAATATGAAAAAGGTAACGTGTCTTTAATCTTGACCTTGTAGTAGTTACTCTCTCTGTGGTGAACGATATATGGTTCCTGTTATAATAAACTTTTGAGCTTCAGCTGATTTTTCTCTATATTGCTTAATTTTACTAAACACTGTATTGTAAATAAAATAACTATCTCTAAAAATTAAAATATTGGGGATGGTGAAAGGATTATTTCAAAGTGGATAAACTCTAGTACTCCTGTGTAAGGTATATATAAGCCTTTTTTGTTTGTGTATCATATATACAAGAGAGCTTCCAAATTAATTCTCCTGTCCTGTATGTCCCCAAAGAGTGCCGCAGGAGCTATTATTTTAGAAGGAGATTAAGCTACCTTTTAGGCTTGGAGCTCTAGATTTAAGATCTTCTTACTTTAATCTTCTGCTTGTTTTTCTCTTCCCTTCCTCTTTCCCCTCTCAAAAGAGTTAATGCTGGAAGTACTCATTATTTCAAATGAACAAAATTTATTAAGATGTGTGAGAGTACCAAGGAATGGAGAAGCTGCAAAGGCTTTCTCCTTAATAAGGATATGGTGCAAAAGCACTGATATTGATATATATTTTTTAAGGTTGTTAATTGTCCTTTGCATTTGGGAAAGGCCATTAGCTGGAATAAACCTGCAAATTGATTTGCAGTGGGGGTTTAATTATTTTAGCTTGGACCAGGAAATCTATCTGTTGCATTGGTGGGATCTGCAGATCTTGCTGCACTTCTTACCACCCTCCACAAGTGCTTCGTTGCATTTTTGATGTAGATCATTCCATCTACTTTGGTTTGGAAGGATACACATTTCTATTCTTCAATTTAATTTTCATTAAATTCATTGATACATAGCAACATCAGACGTTTAGAGAATGGAGATGGCTGAATGGTAGGTGGTTGAAGTTTAATTCTGTCTTATTCCTTCACTGTATTTCAATTAAAGCAATAATTTTACAAATAAATGCTTGATTGTATAATCTGATTCTCCTTTTGACTGAGCAACACTGCTTCTATGGATTTATTGCAAGCTTCTTGTTTCAACTGTGCTTTAAGAGGCTTTAAAAGTGAGCTCAACTGATAAGCTTAGGTAACCAAAGCCTCGCAAACTCAGGCTTGATTGTCTCTGGCAGGGCTGTAGCAGAGCAGTGACTGGGGTTTGGTTCACTGCTGCTGAGCCCCGGTCACACTGGCACTCTGGGCAGGTTATTTTCAGTGCAGTGAACCAGGCTGAGCCTTCTCTCCTCTGGACGTTTTCCTTCATCCTGCTTCTGATTCAGATGTGGCTTTCTTTAAATTGCACACCCAGATGAGAGTGGTGGAGGCCTAGAGCTCGTGGAATAAGGGAAACGAAGGTGAATACATGCTGTAATAGTCTATTGTGTTTTAGGGAGGAAACTGTTTATCTTATTATTCTTTCATATATGAGTGCCAGAAAAGAAAATCCCAATATTGATATGTTTCCCTGTGCACCTGACAGGAGTAGCAAGGCTTGTGCCATGCTGAGGGTGTCTCTGAGAATTAGAATTTATTTTTAAGGGAGAAGAAAGCCTTTTTTCCCCCCTCATCTTAGGTAGATTGCAAGCCCCCAGTTCAATATTTGTTTTACGTTCCTTTCGTCAGGTCCTACCTTAGTAATGTTTTTCTTAATGTAAACAATCTTAATCTTTTTCATCTCCATTTATGAGAAGCTCTGCTCTGCTTCTCTCTCCAGAGCCTTCTTTGGGGGGAGGAAGGGGGGGGGTGTATGTAGGAAGCATGAGGGGGTATCTGCAGGGTGTGAAGGAAAGATGTTATTCTGGGGAGTAACTGATGCTTCGTTAGGGACAGAGGTTTTCTGTTCAAAAGAACAGGGCAGGGTTACATCTTTGCAGAGGATCCTTCTGTTAGGATTACTTATATAGGCAAAGGATTTTCAAAATTATTCCCTAATAGAAACATTTTCACCAGAGGAAATGGATTTGTCTGTGTATTTGAGATATGTATATAATACCATTAGTGTCTACGCAGATGTATTCACTACAGTTATAAATTAAAAATATGGCTCTCTGTTGCAAGGTCAAGAATTGGAGAACTGAGAAAAATCTAAATTTGTAATTCTTTGTGCAACTTTAATTCTATGCATGCTGGATTTCTTCCAACACTTATCTTCCAACACTGAGCTCTTATCTTGCTCAAAGCCCAAAGTGTTTGGAAGAGGAGGTCGGATCATGGAATTTGAAAAACATGTCATAATCCTGAAAGGACGGAATAAAGACTGTGTGGCAGCATACATCGGCAGACACACATTTTTTAAGCTGAAGTGTGTGATTTGCAATCTAAACATTTTAATGCAGTTTATTGGATGTTATTTCCTATTTATTTTGTTAAAGGCAAAGAGAAAAACAAGTCTGTTTTGAGTAATTGCAGAAGCTGTTATATGGCACACCATCATGGTCTGAGAGCCTTCCCCCCAGCTCTGCCACGTCACCTCTGGCAGCAGCAGGCAGCAGGAGCAGGCTGTGGCTGCCAGGCTCCAGAACTGGGGAGGAAAATTAGTTTGTGCAAGTTGAGGTTTCTCGTTTTTTGTAAGAAGGGACCTTTCCTCCCTGTGGAGAGCTGGGAACAGGGAGGCAGTAGTGAGGGCAGGCAGCGTGCCTGGGTGTTGGCACCTGGCTGCTCTCAGCAAGGTTGGGAAGGATGTTCAGCTGGCACCTGCCTTGTCCCAAGAAAAGCCAATGGAAAATGGTGACCTCTGGAATTCTGACATCTCTTGAAGAAGGGGACAAACTGGCCGTCCTAATTTTTTTCACCACTGCATTTGCTTTTTATTCACATACATTGAGGAAATATGAGATCACTTGTGGAGAGGATATTGATATTATTTTAGATGTTGTTGAGTTTTTCTTCCTTTTATAAAAGGTACATTGTCTCTATTTCTTACATATAGTAATATTTCTTTGATGAAATTGAGAAAATACTTTCCCAGAATTCAAGGTATTTATATTTACCTCTGTCCACAGACAAAATACCAATTTTTGAATAATGTATTATTCAGGTTCCTATCATGTCACTGATAATTGTTATTAATGGAATATGTGTTATTTTTCCTAGTAGACATGCTAAGCCAAAGAATAAAAGTGTAAGGAAGTAGAATTAATAATTATGTTGCAATGCATCATATAGATAAGGCAGTGATTGCAAGGTCAGATGGGCATACATAGATAAATGGTTAACTGGTGGTGCTGTAATGAAAGCACAGGCCTTTTACATATGTTTATGAATAATGTTTCTCATAAAGACACTAGACTGATTGTCTACAAAACCATCTTCTGAGCCAGAAATTATCAACACTCATGGTAAGGAAATATTAAAGATAAATTTGTGAATCCATATTAGAAGTAAATTTCAAGCCCTTACAACTTGCTGCTCAGACATTCCTTATTCCAGAAATTAGACACATAAAAAATGGATAAAAGAATATTCCATCTCTTTTTCTGTTAACATATTTACCAACCCCTTTATAAGTGATGTTCCTTCCCTTAGACCTAAATGAAAGAAAATAAAGCTTCAAATCACTGACAAAAGGTGAAGTTGAAAAATATATAGCATGAGTTTTTCTGAGAGAATCAGTATATAGTTATATTTTTGTGTTATAAGAGACACAGGAATTAGATTTGTTGGTTTCCTAGCAACTAAGAGTCTCAGAATTTTGAAGCTGCAGATCAAACTTCTATCACCTGCTTAGAAGTACAGATGGACATGTATTAATAAAAACAATTTCTGAAATAATTTCAACATAAGCCACTGAAGTATTTTATAGTAATCTAAAAATAAGATCTGGCTTTCTAGATCAATACCAACCCTAATCACAGGTTGGCAATAACTAACATCTTTCTCATGATATTTAAGATATTTATCAAATTCTATTAAATATGTCCTTTGAGGCTTTTCAGGGGAAAAATAAGACCAGCTGTTGGGAGAAAGGAGGATGGAACTTCAGAAAAAAATAGTATTTTCTTTTAAAATTTTTTTTTAATATATCTTGTTGTATATTTTAAACTCCAGTTTGTTTTCAGTCCTTTCTCATCCTAGTACATTTCCATGCTGTGAAATTCAGACTCTCGTTTGGCTTTTTTTGCTAAAATACTTTGCAGCATTGGCACATACACCTTCTGTGTAGCAGCTTCCTAATCAGTGTGTTTCACTGCTCAAATGCAGAATATGCTTCAGGATGAAAGATGGCCTCTGGCCACCTCTCCTGTCGGTGACAAGTCTGAGCACCTGGGCATTCGTGTTCAGGCACCCTCACAGGCACTGGAGCTCGGCACAGTGCAGCTCCTTCTGCTGTTCCTTGCAGTGCCCCTGGTTCCTGGGCATGGAGCAGAGGGGTTTTCCCTGCTGCATGAGGTGCTTTGCACAGCATTCCCTTATTCACACAAGAGAGCACAGCAGTTTAGAGGGAACTCTTGAGTCCAAATTGTAAATATAAACTTAGTGATAGATAACATGAGCTGAATTCTGGGTTAACAAGGGTGGATGTTTCTGCTTGACACCTTATTCTAGCAGTTTGAAATACAAACTTATTCTCAAGTGGGAAGTAGCAAACAATAGACAGGCTGAAAAAATCACAGGAAATAACAAAATAATAATCATAGAATAGACTAATAGAATGGTTTTGGTTGGAAGGGACTTTAAAGATCATCTTGTTCCAACCCCCTACCATGGGCAGGGACAACTTCCACTATCCCAGGTTGCTCCAAGCCCCATCCAGCCTGGCCTTGGACACTTCCAGGGATGGGGCAGCCACAGCTTCTCTGGGCACCCTGTGCCAGGGCCTCCCCACCCTCACACGGAAGATGACAAATGGCTGGAACCCATGACATTTACAAATGAAGGGCAAACTAAATTCAATGTATGTTGCTTTGGACGTAAATAAGTAGTTTTGAAATGTATTTGTGTGGTGAAACAATTGTTATTTAAGATCCATTCTCTTACTTACAGTTTCCCTGGATATTTGTCTGGCTTTTAGCAGGTATCAAAGGGCCTGGACATTGTGTGTGAACAGTAGTCATTCTAGAGGTAAATAACTAGTGCTAGCATTGTTTTAACATCAGTATTGAGGCATATTAGGAGTTGGCTTAAGCTTGCAATGTACTATGGTCCGGGACAAATGGATCCATAGTTATTGCAGATTTATTGTCTTATTTCTGGAAAGATGTAGTATGTGGAACATTGGACATAAAATCTGATCTGTCTGAAACAGCCTTCTGTTCTTGGTGGTGCAGCTCATACTCCTTTTTATGGGTGTTGCTTTTATGGTGTGTCTTTTCATCTGAATCTGAAGTTTCTTTCCAGCTTGATCAAAGCCATTTTCCCTACCTTGAGAATACACCTATTTTTTTCTTTTGTCACAGTTGTGTATGAATCTTGGGCTGTGAGGAAGGAGCTAGGAGCCTGAGATAAGGCAGGCAGAGTGCTCCTTGCCTTCTAAGTTAAAATCACAATTTAATGCATTTGGACTGTGGTATGATACCTTTCCTACTATGTAAAGTGTCTTCTGATGTCCCACAAGGTTTTATAAACATGGCAACTTGATTTATTTTCTCAGATTATCTGTGTGATTTGAATCTAAGCAATCTCCAAATGTGGTGGGATCCAAGGAAGCACAAACATCCATTGTCCACAGCTCACTTGTTGGCATTACTGGTGTTCTATCCACTGCAGTGGATTCCTGGAAACATGGGAAATTCTGCAGTATTTCAGCATACTCTGCTTAAATACACACTCTGCTACACACTTTGTCCCTTGGGCTTTCCTGGCCCTTCCTCCTGTCACAGCAAAGGCCCCCAGGGCTGTGCTATCAGCCTTGGCCCTCAGTGCAGCTTCCCTTCTCTCTGCAGCTCTGTTTCTCACTAGGAAGCAGGAAGGGCCAGGCTCACCTGCTGCAGTCAGCTCCTTCTGATTTGGATCGCACTCCAGTAAGCTGATAGTTTTTCTCACTTGTCACCACGATGTTGATCCACTTCAGGCTCAGCTCCTGCGTTCAGTGGTTTCCTTCTGTTCCTTATTTTCTTTTTTTTTTTTAATAATTTTGGGTAACGGGTATCATTGAAAGCTGTTGTGGAAAACAACACAGGAATGGCAAAGTCCATCTCTTAAATTTCTGTACTACTTGCAGAATGAACACAGTGTTAAATAAAGGCTGTTTCCATTAAGAATACCTGGACACTATGGCAAGGGTATAGCTTGTATTTATGCATTTATTTCTGCCCATGCGTAAACGCAGCTGAGATTTTTCTTGACTTCTTGTCTATCTGAGAAACTATAATTTTGCCCAGACAGTCAGGTTTTTCCATGCAGAAGCTGTTGCTGTGTTGCCCTTGAAACTTTTAACAAACTGGGTGCCAGGAACTTGGCCTAAGGATGGAACACTCCCTACACAGTAATGTGAACTATTAAGCAAATGGCACAGAGTAATGTTCTTTCACAGAACAAAAATGCTCTCATTTAGGTAAAATTTCAGCCTGCTGTTGGCTGTTACAAGCCAGAATGGCAAAGAGAAATAAAATGTAAAAGCAATATGAGTTTGAATCAAATTATGATAAGAGTCAGATGGTGCCATTACGCAGATATCCCTATAGGCAGACATTAGGAAAATTTGCCATAATGGTATGCTGAAATATAATTCTCTGGTGGGAAGGCCACTGAGAGTCTAAAATCAACATTTAACTCTTTCACAAACCTCAGACAAAAGCTGGACACTTAAGCAGAGAGGAACCCCACCGACAGCAGTGCATGTGCTCCGCTGGGTTGGAGCTATGAACCAAACTGGCCAATTTTCTGCAGTGAATTATTTGCTTTGGAGCTGATGGTGTAGTGCCTGGACACGTCACGTGCAGTATTATTGTACAAATGACCAAGAGAAACCCGGGTGGCAGAACAGAATCCTTCCCAAAGGGAAGTGAGCCATTTCTGCTGCTGAGCTCCTACTGATGCCGACAACCCCACCCAAAGCAGTTGCATTTCTTTTGTGAGCATCTTGAAAAGTGAGGAGTTTGCAGTCTGAACCGTAAAGATAAGTACTGCTTTGTACTGCAGGAAAATGTAGAGTTAAATGAGTGTGACTAATTAAAATGTTTTGAAGTAGGATATGTTTTCTCTGGGCTTTTTGCTTGAGTTTGATGTTGGGTTTAAGTGAAAGAATTTAGGCACATGAGCATTCTACATCTGTGTGCTCTACTTAGACAAGGAATGTTTGGTTGAATTAGATGAATTTTTTGAATGCATAAAATTCTACAGATTTATGCAAGGGAAAATATACCCTGTGCTGTCCTACAGGCATTTGCATGTCACTTTGCAGGCAGGACAAGGACTTGAGGAAACAATGAATTCTGAAGCACTGGTCATCAGGCAAATATTTGAGAGGTTTGACTCCTGAGCTGCAGAGCCGCTCCATGAGCCCTCCGCTGCCTTTGCGCCTCTGTTCCTGCATTTGCCATCTGCCTTCTCCAAATACAGCCCAACCTCCCTGGGGCAAGTGCCATTTTTCGCTTCTGTTTGCAGTGTCTTGCACAGTGAGACAGCATTCCTGGCTACGTTAGTAATGTGAACAATATTTGAAAGGAGGCAGAAGTTTGCGAGTGACTGTCCAGAATTTATTAGATACTGGAGCATTTCATGCTTCATGCTATTTTTTGCCTCCAGGCTGCAGTGGTTTACAGACTGACTGTGAGCGGAGTACCCAGACTCTGCCACCTTGGGAGGATTAGGATTTTGTTTCCCTTCCTTTGTTTGCTTGTTCCTGTTTTTTTTTTTTTTTTGTAACAGGCTAAATCATCTTTCCCAATTCTGTGTTGCTTGAAGAGCCACCTCACCTGGTACAAGAGCAAAAGAGTCCATTAAGTTTTTATTTATAACGAGATATGTCCAAGCATTTCAGAATAATTGGGATGAGAAGTGTTACAGCTGGCCATGACACTTTTAGTTCTCCTCAGCCTCTCTCAGGCTCTTTGGGTCATTCTCCCTCCCTGCATAACGTGAGTATCCAGGACTTTTTGACGTGACAAAATGTTCCTAACTGTAATTATGAAATGCCAGGAAGAGCTGAATTAATCACTACCAACGACTAGGCTAGAAAGGTTACACAGGAGTGATGTGTTCTGGTTTCTCTCCATAACCAGGACAGTATCTCCCTGCTCCACTGCGCACCTTTCACATGTGTGATTCCCACGGGTTTAATGCCTGTCTTTTGGTTTGAAGCATCCCATCAAGTGTGCCAGGCTCCCTATGCTTCTGCCAGAGGAGAGGGAGGATTTCCACTAATCTCCAGTATCTGACGTGGTAAAAGGACTTGGAGGATTTGCCTGTTTCCCACGCTCCAAACTGGTGCTTTTGGAAATGCTTCTTTTCTGTTGACCTTCAGAAGTACGGCTTTTAAGAGCCATGTGAGGGGATATGAAAGCACCCAGTGGGGTTACATTCCCACGAACAGCATGAAGTGCAGATGCCCTTATCTGTGTGGGTGACTTAGAAAATCCTGTATTAGGAGCCAAAGGCACCTTGGAAGCTGAAAATCAAATTCTATCTTTAATCTCTGTGTGTTTTGACATTCTGTTTGAGCTGTGTAACTATTACACCTATGTCACTTCTGCATGTGTTCTCAAGAATTTGTGAGAAGTAGTTAAGGAAAAACATGTATTTCAGGGTGAAAGTTGTAGAAAAGCACCTGACTGAGGCAGACTGTTCTATGGCATAACAGGGGGTCTAGAGGAAAGTATCTCAGGAAAAGTTTTTTTGTATCTTTGGACACCTTAATTCACATCTTGCTCTACCTTGAAGATACAGATAGGTGTGTGAGCAACCCTCTACCTAACCCAGCCCAGGTTCCCTCCTGGCTAGAATAATTTGTGCTAACTGTGCAAAAAATATGCTTGTTACCAGGGCTAATAGCAACAGAATGATAGAGACCTACTTTGAAATACAGCCTCCATTAAGAAAGGTCTGGGCATTCAGTGGTGTCATGCTAAATGCCTCTCTTTTTTAAGGAATGTTTATTCTGAAACACAAGGAAAGTAATTTCTTATTGTATTTTTTTCCCAGAGTATCTATCAAATTATATTGAGTATTTGCAGAACAATAACTCAGGATTGACTGGTGGAAATCTTATAATCCAGGAACGTGACCCAGCACAATAACACCCTAATTTCCTCTGCGAGGATTAATTCTGCTGTTTTCTTCCTCCATGACAGTGAATTGAGCATGTAGCAGACTGTGCATAGTGAACACATCCTGATCCCGTGTAATCTTTGCAAACACTTCAAGTGACCTTTTTGTTGAATGTCCTTTAAAAGCTTCTAGGATATTATCAAAAATAGCCAAAGAAATTACTGACAGAGCAAGCAGGACTCCATCTCTTTTCCAGCTTTGCTGTACAGCTCACATCTTTGCTGTGGAAAGTTTTGTCTTCTTCACCGACTGAGCTTGATTTTGCTTTCTCTGGATTAATCAGCTGTTTGTTTATTTTAAACTGAAGTCAAGTAGAATGAATTCTAGGCTAAAGGAAAAATTCCTGGGATGTGTAATGAAGCAGCCTTTCTTCTGTCTTGCGTGCTGAGTGGGACCCGCTGTGGAACAGTGTTTCAGCTGCAGCTGCACGCCTTGTGCTGCAGACAGAGGCCTACCAGGTACACCCAGAGAGGACTGTGTGTGACAGATTCCAGTGGCAAACTGGATCACTGACTAATGTTATGCTACAAACATGAGCCGCACTACTGCTTTTCCTGCCTGCCTTACTACTCCTCCAGAAGGCACTGTTTCCAATATAGGCACTTCATTGGTCTTTTCACTTCTGTAAATGGACTTTATTTTTGCTTGACTAGATAAAATTTTCATTTTTGGCAAGGCAGGCCGTTTACCAGAGTGCCCCAGATGCTTCCCGCGTGTCAAACATGTTGGGTCACTCTGGTACACACGAGGCCCCCACAGCATCTGTGTTTGCAACAAGAGCACTTGTGTCAAGAAAATACTTCATCGAGTTCTTAAAACACCTGTGATTCTGCCTAATAAAGTCTGTGTAGCACATAGCTTTTATACTAAAGTTAATGATGCTTTAAGGCAGCGTGTTAGGTCCGTGCTTTGGCTGGAACAGCTGCCATCAATTTCCCGTGTGCTGTTGGTTTGTGTGTTTGACAATCCATCCATTTGTTTTCCTGGTCTCATCCATCATTTGCTCACAGTGCTTTCCAACAGTTGTTGTCTTGCTACCAGCCTCTAATTTCACGTCCTTAAATTCATCAACGGGTTGTATTTATCTTGATTGACAATTCATCACAATTACTCCTGCAATGGAGAACAAGTTTTTAAAAAAGCAAGTCTCTTTCGTGTGCTGTAGCTTACATGGAACCTATCATCCCTGTTGGAAAGGAAATCTAGAGAAAATGGGACTTTGTCACAGGTCCTACACTTCAGTCCTCCCCAAAAACTTTAACAAAACACTGTTTAATACTTGTAACCCTGGAAGGAGCTCAGTTTGCTCAGACTTGGGGCCATTTTCTCACCTGCTGTCTTCTGCTGTACTCATGCTTGAATGAACCAAGAGCTCATCTAGACAATCTCTCAAGCTTTTATCACCTGACAGCTGAATACCACTGTCCTTGATCTTGACTAACCCTGTGGTGGCCTGGTGAACATACCTTTATGTTAAGGCAACCAAAAGGCTTTTCCCAGAGTGCATAGTTCTGTTAATCTATTCCAGTTTCAATTCCCCGGTTGGCTGCTGGCTTTGGCCCCTCGCCACTCCCCTGGGGCTCTCCCATTGGGTCCCTGCTCCCTGATCCCGCCTTTCCCCGGCCCCGGGAAAAAGGCAAAGTTAGCCATGCTCCTGGTATTTGCCCCTGCGAATCCCGACAGTGAAGATGTAATAAACTCTCCTGCCGAAATGCAAGCAAATACCCTTCCTGACTCTTTGCTACTGACTTAATACTGAACCTGCCCAGGTTTCTATGGGAGCACACGGGACCCCACAGAGCCAGGCAGGAATGATATTGTAACCCTCTTCCTTCAATACATATATCTTGAGATGTTATATGGATACTTACAGAATGTAACTGTGTTGTCTGCAGGATGGGACAGGGGCTGAGCGAGCTGCTTCTTGCAACAGTCTGTTTTGCCCACCAGTTCTGTCCTGTTTAACACACTGGTCTGCAAGAAATTTGTCTGTCTGGGGTTTTTTTACAGTTCATTATTCATGTGGCTTTCCCAAGGGGTTTTGGAGCCGGACTGAGCCTTTTGATGGCTGTCACAGTTTGGATGTCTCTACGCTGGTCACTGCTGGCCTTTGCTGAAGACGTTTCTCAGTGAGCAAATCCGTGTTGTGCTGAGAAGCAAAGAGTCATGAGAACTGAAAGAAAGGATACAGAAGGGTTTGTAGATCTGTCCCCTCCATTTGTCTTACCCTGGCAGACCTGAAAGAGCCGCTGAGCTCAGTGTGGTTGCCCCACTCCTCCTTGGCCTGGAGATACTCCTTCCCTGTCTCATCTGCCTGGCTGGTGGCTCTGGTTGTAGCTTCTACCACCAGTGGCTCTGAACCCTGGCCCACACACCCAATCCCACCCAGGCTTCTGGAGGCAAGAAGCAGTTTTACTTCCCCTCCCAAATATTTCTCCTCATTCCTTTCCAATGTCTGGAAAGACTGTAATACAACAATGGACAGCCCCCACCCCGACAAATTCACATCACTTGTTGGGAAGGCATTTACTCCCACTGAGAACACAAAGAGTTAAAATTTCTGTGCATTAAAGCAACACCGAGAAGCAGAGACTCATTGCAGTAAAGGCCATGGTCACCAGAAAATCACAGCTCCAAATTGTTTACACCTAAGCAAAAACCTGAAAGCCTTGATAACCTTTTTATTTCTGTTAGATGGGTAAGGAACTTGAAGCATAAGGGGCCTAAAGGATTTACCAAAGTCTCTGAGTATCCTGTGCCAGAATAAATTCTTCTCCAAGATCCCCCAGATTTATTTCCTATCTCACAAGAGCAGTTTCCTCCCATTTGCTTTTCATAAACAGTTTTTACAGTATAGTCTTTGCTTTGGTTTTCTTGATGAGATTATTGCAGTATTTGAGATATACCTGCTGTTCTGGTTCTTGTCTGGGCAAGCAGGATAACCTGCTGGGGATTTTTGAGAGTTTCAAATGAGTTATGTCTCTGTCAATAGTAAAAAGGGATTCTATATGGTTAAAGTACACAGAAGGGTGAAATACACAGGAAGTCCCACGATTATAGAATGACTTGTATTCTGTAAATATGCAGAGCACTTTTCTGAAATGGTGGTTTAAAAAGGTGATTTTAGTGTCCGATTGAATCTGTCCTTTGTCCTAAGCAAATCCCAGGAACTTGCAAGGAGGTTTCTCTGACTTTGGCTTTTCTTTTTTTCTGTCTTGTTTTTTTTCTTCAGTTCACTTTGTGAGAGAAAGGAGGACACATCTTTCACATTTTTCTTGGTCACTTCAAATCCCATCAATACCTTTCTGCCAAGCAGGGGTTTGAGGTGGTCCAGAACAATTTTCTATTCATCTTCCTTTCCTGTCCAAGCTGTTATTGACCTTCTTTCAATTCTTCTCTTTGATGATACTTAACCTTGTCCGTTCCATGTTTCTCTGTCTGATTTCTGGCTTTTTAATAGGCACTTAGTTCTGCAGTTTCTCAAGTGTGAGTTTGGCGCTTCAGTTCATTGGTGCAGCTTTCATCTCCTTTCTGATTTTGGACTGTAATAACTTCCCATTTTGAAAGCAGAAATATTCTCTGATTTTACTGTGCCAAGCTTCTGTGCTCTACAGTTCTTACAGACGGTCCCAATTCTTCATTGATAGAAGTATTTTCCTCTTCCCTCAGGTCTCCTTCTTTCCCGGTTCTCTCTTGTAGTGGGGCTCTTTCTCACATCCTTAAACAGAGATGAAATTTTGATTACTTTAAGTTGTTACTAAAGCTGCTCCCAAAAGAGAAAGGGTAACAAAAGCCTGCTTATCTGAATTGGGATTCCCAGTGTTTCCTTAATATTTAGCATAATCTCTTATCCACAACCAACTCATTTTAAGCAGTGCAGGGTTGGTGAGTTACATCCAGTTCCAAGTTTCACCGGACATTTCTTCTGAGCTAAGCAAAGGCGAGCCAGAAGCGTGGTAAGTTTGTGGCTGTTGGAGATGGTTGAATAAAATGGGGCATTTTTCTGCAGGCTGGGGAGGAAGCCGCTTGCCATGATCTGCTAGGGAGCTGCTAAGGTAGCAGAGCCTGCCAAGGAGAGGTGCAGCTGGATACCTGCTGCCACTGCATCTGCAATGTCACCTCTCTTAAATGGCTTCCAGGGGTTTCCAAATTTTCTTCTATTTTACTTAGCAGCACTCCCATCTCTAGACTTATCTCTCTGCCTTATTTATACTTGAGCACTGAATTCTAAAACTGAGTTCCTTTTTTTTTCGAAGTCTCACTGCTTGTTGCAGCAGCAACTTTTCTTTTGGTTCCAGTGCTTCCCATAAAGCTCAGGAGTGCAAAGAAAGAGCTTCAGGCTAAGGCAGAATTGCTACCATTTTGTTTTGCTTAATCTATCGATCTGGCTCTTTTAATGAAGACTAACACAGCAGGCCTCCTGCAGAGGTACTTTGTTAGTTACTTTCAAAATACAAAAGGCTCGTTATCATGCAAAGTGAAAATCACTCTTTTATGCAGGGTAGAGTGTATTGCTCTTTGTGTGCCACAGAGACCCACCAGTCCTACAGTAATTTGCACTCATCAGGGAAAACTCTTATGTCTGCTGTGATGATGTGCTCAGAAGTTAAAAGTTTCTTGGCAGGTCACTTTTAACTACCTTGCCTATTTATCTGGCAGGAGGATAATAGCAGATTGATGTTTTATAGGCAGGAGTCAGGGTGAAAAGAGCAGTCCAAACACCTGGTTATGAATATTTTTGCACATTCCGTTTCTTATCTTTTTATTTCCACTTGCTACACTTTGATGGTTATAAAAGGAGTCGACAACTGTAAAGACACTCGTTGAAGCACTTTATTCTTGTTTTCTGAAAATACCTTTGTAAGCAAGATATGCCAGAAAGGCAGGGTGGGCTCCTAGTGTAACTAAGGCTCTTTTCCACTTATAAGTAAGTGGTTGTTTTTATCTCTCCTGTTTGTAAGAGTGAGCTTCATCCTGAAAAAAACAGGTCACCTGCTCCTTTGCTAAGTGTTCTTTTTAAAAATAGCATCCATATTGAAAGTTTCACTGGATGGGTACTATAGCATCACCTGAGATTCCTATACCTCTAGTCCTCAGGAGAGAACAGGGATTTTAATAATGCAGATCTTTTATGAAAACTTAATGAGGCTGTCTTTCAAGAGTAAGGAAATACATTTGTTTACTCACTGAAACAGTTTTCACAAATCAACTCACAAAGGTGCTTTGCTGTCCCTTTTTATCAGTTTAGCTTCCAAGAATGTATCCCAGATAGGCAGAATGGAGGGATCTCTGCGGGGAAGCCCAGCTTCTCCCAAGTTCCTATAGAATGTGCCATGCTTCTAATGTATAAATGTTGTGAGATTAAAGTAAGATGGAGCAGAAACAGATGCACTTTTAAAAACTGCATAACTAAAGAAAATCATCTTCATAACTGATTGAAGTTCTGCTTTCCCCTTATTGTCTTTTATTAAACTGTAACTAAAAGCTTGAACCTCCACGACCTGATTTATAAATAGATCCCTCCCACAACCAGTACTTGTTTCAAGCCAGATTTTCCTACAGCTCCCAGGTTTTTGGCACACAGGTATCAGGACATTCAGAGGGACCTGTTGATATGGCAGCTTTAAAACCAAATATGAAGTATGCCACCCTATGCCAGAAGAGAATGTAAACTCTTTGACTCAAGCTTTTAGCAACGTAAGTCTATTTGATTGGCTCCCAAAATATTGTTAATGGGCTGCAGTGTGGGAACCGGCTGAAGCAGAAAGCATCTTGTCACAGAATGGGTCTTGTCACTCTTTGTAATCATCTTTCTGGAGACAAAATTGTTCGTAGTGTTTCAACAGTTGAGTTTTGCTGTATGAAGTATTTTTTAATGCTTAGAGCGAAATCCTTTGCTTTCCAGTGGACAAAGGTCTGACTAAGCCAGCCCAAGTGCTAGATACTAGATTGCTAGCTACAGAATGTGGCTCTGTGCTGAATGAAGGGATGAGGGCGCAGTTATCATTTGAAAATACAGCCCCAAGTAATGAGGCATTCCTGTCAGGTTACAGGATGCACTTATTCTTCAGTAGTTTTGAAGATTTTCCAGCATCCCCGGAGGACCAGTGTCACTCTGACCTAATTTACATTGTCATCATAGGTCTTTGCCCAAGGAATATGATTGCCAAGGAATACAGATGGCTAAGCCATGACAGAAGTCTAAATATTTTTCCAAACATACATAAATTCCACACGGCTTGTCTGTGGAGGGAACATTTCCCGTGTAAATCTCAGCAAGTATAACTAATTACTGTCACACTGCCTTCTTTGGGGATATGAAACTGACTCTCAAAAGAAGGGAGCTTTCTTTTGTTCATTCATTCAAGAGAGATTGTTGAGATTTGAAACATTTGGACTTTCTGGCTGGTGGCAGATCTTAGCTGAGAAGTGCTGAGCGAGTTAGAGGGTGGCATCTGCGCGGAGCCTCAGCGTGCGGCGTAAACACGGAGTGAACATCCCCTGCGGGAGAGACGCCGAGCCTCTCCTTTGCAGGGGACTTGTAGAACACTTCTCTAACTTATTTTAGAAACACAATTCAGGGAGCAGTTATCCCACGAGGATGGTGAGACACTGAGCCTGCAAGCATTACTCAGACAGCTGTCATCTCAGTTATTTGTTAGGCACAGGAGCATAATTCCATCAAATGCAATTGGAATAGCACAAGTCCTTCCTTCAAGAGTTCAGATTTAGCTCCAGTCACTGCTGTGGTGTGTTTCTCTAAAATGAAGTTGGTCTAAAGCCTTTAAAAGAAAACCCAAAAGCACTAATGATGCTGATAATTTTTTTTTTTCACCAGAAAATCAATACAAGAAGGAGTTTGCTTGAAGTATTTGACTTTCACAGGAGGTACCTACAGATTTTTTTATCTCAGCAAATTGCACCATGCACATTTGGAATGCAGAAAATGTAAGAACACTCTTGTCATCTTGCTTTTTAAGAATTAATGAATACCACCATTTAGTACTTTCTATTTTGTGCCATAAACGTTTAAAATTCAGCAGATTGAATTTCACAGCAGGTTTGGTGTAAGCCTTTAATCTTAATAATGATCCCTTGATCTACCATGGTCCATCCAACTTGGAGGTTGTTAGAGGTCCCTTCTGGGAACTTTCCAGCTGTTTCTGTTTAGTTCATGTATATTTATTTACATGACTTTTTAACCCCATTTGATAACAGAAAAATAGGGTACAATTTAGCTGCAACAACTGTTGATCATATTCCAGAGAACTAAGTACAGCAAGGGAAAAGCAACATATGGCACCATTTTCTTTACTGATCACTTATTATGTACTGCTGTGACCTCATCAGTGCCTTTGGCTGTACCTGCTATAGGTTAAAGAAAAAGGCTGGAGTATTTTTCCTCTTAAGCTTTCAGACAAAAGCAAATGTGACTTGCAGATAATTTGTGCATACATCACACCGCACTGAAAAGAGTGTAATTTCTGTCTGGGAAAATGAAATAGACTTTTACGTATTGTGTTTCTAATTAGTTTTTAAAATCTTGTTTTTATCAGGTTGGAACTCATCTTCCTGCATTGCTGTTACATTTGTGCTGAGAGCTCACACTTTCATCATGACAACCCCCCCTGAATTCAGCTAACAGCCTTTTAGTTTAATATTAATATTTTGCCTCTAATGCTATACCAGGATCCTATGTAATTTCTAAACATTATACGACTAGTTCTGCTGTTCTTATTCTTTCATTAGAATAGTTCTGCTATTCTTGCAGAACTACTTGCAAAAAAAAAAAACCCTTGCAAAATTGCTTTGTCAAATTGCAGTCAAAGCAGTCATGTTGTTCAGCAGAGAATGGCTCAATGTGAGCTTGATTGAATAATTCTAAAAATAGATGAATTAAAAATAATAAATTCTAATAATTTGCACCAAAAAAATTAAAAGAAATAAGGGGAAATTCAGGGAAGGAAGTGCAGAGGATACGAGGCAAATGCTCCTCTCAGTTATGCCGGAGTGGCTTTGTTGTCTCCCCAGTCCATCAGTGCCACTCTGCTGAGCTGCCGGTGGTAATTTGTCCCGTGAAGATTAATGACCTGGGGAGAACAGAAGAAATTAGTTGGGTTTGATTTTTCAGACTGCCTAATTCAACTTATTCCTGTGCAGAATTTTGAAAGCACTGGACCAGCACTTCAAAATGCTGTATCATGGGCATTGGAGGTAATTAGTGATGGTATATATGAAATTTTTAAAATGCTCTGATATGATAAACACATTAATTTCTGTGCTATTGATCACAAAAGCATTATGTAGTCAAGGGGTCAGGGCCCTGCTATGTGATCACATCCTGAGTTGTTCCAGGAAAAACCTGTTAGTTGTAAAGCAACATTAACTCTGGTGGCATTGAAAGAACAAAATATGGAATTTAGCTCCTCGTGTTCAATGGCCTGAAGAGGGCACGGCCTGTGCAGCCATGAGCTCTGGCTGCCACTTTCCCACATGGAGTTACAATGCAATTTCTAATTGAATTATTAGGAATCCGCTACTTCTCATGTAAAGAGTGTGTTACATACCTGATCCCTACACTAATTTTATGCACTGACATGTAAGAAGTGATTTATATACTGACATTCTTACTCTCATGTGATAAGAAACTGTTTTTTTTTCTTTCTTTTCTTTTTTTTTCGTTTCATGGCATGTGCTGAAAATGAAACAAATCCTCTGCTTTTGGCATAAAATGAATCAGGAAAAAACCCCAAAGAATACCTATGAAATCTGCACAGAGAAAAAGATTCATAATTCTTCGATATTCAGCTTGATATTCTGTGAGCTGCTGACCTTTCTTGCATTATTAAAGATGCCTTGACTAATATTGCATAGTGTCTCTGGCAGATTTTGATGGTAATGTGCTCTGGAGAGTCTTCCATAGGTAAAAATTGCTAGAAGGAGTAGGGGGAGGGAGCTTCAAAAGCGTGAATTTGAAATATGTCACTGGACCTGTATATTCTGTGTGCTCAGGTGTAAGCACGGGCAGTAATTTAACTGAGGAGTAAGAAAGAAAAAATCTTGTAAAAAGACCCCCAGAGTGTACAGAGGGCTATGGAAATAACGCTGAGGAAAAAAAATCGTACTTTGCTAATTACCACTACTACAGTGGTGTTAGCCACACGTTCAATACCCTGACAAAAATAATCAGAACTGGATAAAATGAAAAAATTCAATTCTTATTCTTGTGCCTGAGGATATGGTATTACATCCTAGAATATAAAATTACATGGGTGTGCAGAAAAAAAATAATGGGATTCAAGTCCAAACTGAAAATGAGATCTTGAGGTTTGTATTTAGTTGTATTCAAATCTTCAAAGATGTTTTCCTGATATTTTTGAGCGAAAGACATTATTTGCAATTTTTTTTTTCTAGTAAGTGAAATAGAAAAAGGTGAATTCCTGCAAAAATCCACGTTGCAGATCCAGAAGCTACTTTTGGGGACCAGATCTAGAGATTTGATATTAAATGCCATGAAAGCTCTGAGATTTGAACTTGATGTTCTTTGTCCTAAAAAGCCCTTTTACAGGGAGCCATCGTATGGGCAGTTGCAGAGCTGCTGTTGCGTTATTGCCAATCTGGCAAAGGAGGCCGATGCCAAAACAAACGTGGTGAAACACGGCAGAATAAACACGGGGAATAGATCTCTCTGATGTGTGCAAACAGTTCTTTAAAAGCCTGGCTACAGCTGCGGCCTGGAGAATCTCGTGTACAGGTGGGGCCTCAAGGATCTGGTAAGGAATAACCTCTTTAGACTCTGGAAAACGGGCTGGAGAGGCTGTTCAGTATTCTGGTTGAACTGAAAAACGCATCAAGAACCACAGCAGCGGCAGCCCTGCAGGAAGGGGTGTGCAGCAGAGGGATTAAAGCTCTGCTCAGAGGCCTGGGAATAAAAGACTCTGCAGGTGAGCATCTTAACTGGGTGTTAATTGGGCAGTGGGGGAACATCCCTGGGAGGTGCAGAGGGAACAGGTCAGGGATGTTGGTGCTGGAGGAACCTGTGAATGCTGTTGCCCAGCTCTGTGACAAAGACTGGTTGAACTTTATGGTTCCCTCACACAGATGTGGTTGCCAATTTCTTGAGCGATTGATGTAATTTTACAGATGAAAACGTGACTATGGGTAGATAAGTGGTGTTTGTATTCCACCCCAAATCATGCAAATGATCACCAAACCCTGAAAACACACTTTATCAATTTGAATCTTGTATAATTAATAGTAAATTTGCTTAACTGTGGGAGAGTGATGAATCTATTTTGTAGCATGTTTACAAAACATTTTAGACTGTTTATCTGAGGTTGTTGCATTGCCACGGTGCTGTTTGGGGAATGCAAAGCACTACAGCATGAGGGACATTATAACCCCTTATTTATACCCTTGCAGACCCTGCCATAAGTGTCCGTGTTGTTTGAGGCAATAGCCCTGGCTAACTTAGCAGGTGCACTCACCATATGTCAGAGCCCTGTAACTGATCACAGACATATGTGCAAAAATTAGCAATAAAGCAATGTGGAGGCTGTAGTGGAGATTTAATCCTCTGCTGTGCTGGGCTTATTGTCTCTGCTGTGCCAAAGCATCCAAACGTGTATTTAGCTTCGAGCCTGTCATCAGTCCTAAAAAAGTCAATGCAAAACTTGAGCCTTAAATACTCTGGACAGTAAACATTAAGCACTGAGAAGGAAAAAAATATATTGACAGCGGGATTTTTCTCCCAATGCATTCAGCCACTTTGTTTGCCTTACGTGCAGTTCTTTAGGTACTGCTGCTGTTCTTTACATCACACAGATGCACTAAAGCATTTGCCCTCATTGTGCTGAACAAAGAATAAAGAAGAATCCTTGCTCTGAAGTGCTCAAGTCTAAAAAAATATGAAACTAGTACCTTACTTCACTTTTAATTCTTCTGGCTGAACTGGTTGTGAGAAGCACCCATGGGCCTTGCATCCTCATTCTCCCTTCTTATTTTGGGCACATTTTGAAATTTCCCATCATGTCTTCTGCCATGGGAGCAGAGGAGCTCAGCCTCCCTTTTCTCCCCCCCATTTCCATCCTGCAGCTCTCAGCTTTCTGCATGTTTCATTGCTTCTTCCACTCCTTCCAGGGCAAGGATTCTCCACGTTCCCTAACCTTTCCCCATGACTTCGTTGTGGTTTGGAGAGTTTTACAGGGAAGATAGGCAAAGATGAGATGGGACTCTTGTTATGCTGGTTGTGCCAAACAGTCCTATGGTGTGTAGGGCACTAATAACTTCCTTCTGCTGTGGTTCCACATGTAAAGGTGTCTGCGAGGACACAAATGGCTGGGGGTTTTCTATTTAGTTTGTTTGTTTCCCTCCATTTTCTGTAAAATCAAATTGATTCTTTGCCATGCTTACTGCAATCCCAGAAATGTGGACCTTCATCAGGTGCCAGGTGTGAAGTTTCTACATTATATTTAAGTAGAAAAATGCAGTAGAAGAGAGCATGAGACCTCACAAGTTTTGCAGTGCTAATGGACCAGTTACGTGACTGGTGGCAAGGACATGGATCGTTAGTTTTATTCCTTCACTTAATCTACTTCCAGAGCTCTCCTGAAATGTCTGAAGGTAAAAGGAGAAAATCAAAGTGAAGGCAGTTTTTACTGTTCCTTAGCAAGGACTGCAGAGCTTGCAGAGTTTCTAGGTAACACTGCTGTGATATACACCTATGCAGAAGTTTAAATTGAATTTGATGAGAAAAGGCCTGATTTTACTCCCTTGCTAGCAGAAGACTTAATCTATGTAAGGCAAGGTAAACCTATTCACTTAAATTAAATGGGTTTGTGTTGAAACCATAATTCATAATTGAACCAATTAAGAGTCTTTTTAAACAAACCAACCAAAAAAGACATTGCAGATAGAATCCAATATTAGCAATATTAATCTGAATTTCAACCATTGAAAATGACAAGCAGAAAGAAGTAGTAGGAATGAGAGGCACATTTCTCATTATTATAGCTAGCAGATATTTTGGAGGAGTGTGTGACTGGGCTGGAGAGACTCCTTGTGAAAGAACTTCAGCAGGGGCTGAGTGCTTCTGTCGATGGGAATGATGGCGTTCGCTGAAGGCAGCTCTTACTTATTTGATAATTTTTCAAACCATATGACAAGCACTGCACAGTGCATTGTTAAAAGCCTACACAATTAGAGATGCTAAAATGCTTCGGTGAGATCTTTGTCCTAATAATTAAACATGCATGATGGTAATCGATGTGTAATGATAATGAATAAAAGCCAATAGAAGGACTGCTATTAGGGCTTTTTAATTCACTGTTTGTTTGTGTGTCTCTGTTATAAGACTTCCTGTTAAGGAGAACAATGTCTTATTATTTAAGCCATTTTACTAGCTTGCACTTGCTATAAATTATAAAATTATAAATTATAAAACCAGTATTGTGCTGTTAGATGATTGATTAATTTATTAGTTCAAAGATGAGTTTGTACTTCTGTTTTGAATTTAATGGGAATCTGGAGAAGATGTTTTCTCAGCAGGTTACCAGTTCTTAATTACCAGCTTCTTGGTCTCTGATGATATGAAAATCTTGAAATCAAAATATTTTTCAAAGCTGGTGTTCTCAGTGCTTCTACTTCTGCTCTGCACCAGCCTGTGTTAAGATGCTTGTTTGAAACTCCATTTTGTGCAGTTTCTTTGGAACATTCAGGTGTATAGAGAAAGTAACTAAAGACCACATCAGATCATACAGTTGTGTGTTTTGATGCAGAGAAATGAGTACAAAGAATTTAGCATCACTGACTTTTGCGATAAGTTTTTGCTAATGAAATTTTATCTGAGTGATGAACACAATTAAGCTGACAATGTATGTGATATTCCAGCTATGGACTGCAGTTGATTGGGTTATACTCTTTCTTATCTTCTATCACACAGGAAAAGACCTGCTTAGTAGGGTTTGTTTTTGATATTCAAAGACTGCAATTAAAAAAAAAGACTAAATGAAACAGAACATGAAAACTCTGTTGATAAGACATTTTGTGAATGAGATGAGACTAGTCTGTTTATTCAGTAGCTCCTAATTTCAAAACTGTTTCTTATGGGTTACTGATTTTGTAAAACAGGAAAATGGGAACATAATTTTGTAAAATGGCCATCAGTCAGATACTGAAAGAGTCAAATTGCAGCTCCTCCTTCTCTATACCTTTGAAAGCTGGTACATGTGAAACATCAGAATATAGCTCTTCTGTCTTGTAACATTGATTTTGAGTGTGAGGTGCAAACAGTATATCAATCACCTCTGGTCAAGAACAGTAAAAAACCTTACAAGGACAGAATTTTCCTTTTTCTGAGGTCAGCTTTTTAGAGGCTGAATTTCGAACCCAGAACTAGAAATGGTGAATTTTGGAGTTCTCTTCTGCTGTTCATATTTGGATGTCCCAGGGACCAGCCTTTATTAGACAAGCACACTGAGTGGAGTTAGGCAAGTTACAAGAAACTCTCCCTTCTCTTTCATTGGAGTTTTGAATGGAGTAAGTATTTAGGGCACTGTGTACAGTCAGCTGTGTTGATTTCCACGGCCCTTTCCTAGCTTTACTTCCTGGAGATGTGACCTGATGTAATTATAGTGAAAATTAAAAAACTACTTGCACACTCATGAAATTGTATCTTATCAAAATGCTATTATCTCCAGATAGTGTATTCTTACTGAAATTTTCTTTAAACAGAGTATTTGAAAGAAGACAGATTTATTCGGGCAGGGGCAAGGAGGATGGGAACCTGTGGGGTACAGGTAGGAGGATTCACAAGTAAAACACAGTGAAAGCCAAAAGAGGTATTTAGCTCCCTGTGAACTCCTGGGGCTCTGAGCTGCTGTTTTCTGGTATTTTATGGTTTTCAGTGACTTGAAACGCCTGTTCTTCAGAGTGAGCATGTTTCAGGGAATCTAGGAGTCCCAAACTATCTTGGAGCCAAGATAGTTACATCACTTCTAAAAAACTGGGGTTCAGAAAGTCAGGGCAGCTGAACTGAAAAAGTTGGGACTCTCCTTGTTTCTGTGTCTGGTACGCAGGAAAAGTGTTGGTAAGAACTCTGAGACTGAAAAACAACACAAATTTCAGTCTGCTACCCCCGGTATCAGGATGAATTTTGGAAACAGTGTTTCTGAAGCAAGAGAATTTCTATTAAATGTTCCTTGTAGAAGGCAAGATGCCAATTTACCCTGAATATGAGCTAAACAAATGCTACAATGTCAATATTTCAGGCCAATTGAAAGTCTAAGTTTTGACCAGATTGACTTTGCATCTTTTTTTTTACTCTGATCTTTTGCACACAATAAAAGCTGCTTTTCAGGGCAACATCAGACCATGCCAAATCCAAATTCTGTGTTATGTGAAGTGGCAATACTTTTTGGATATATGCCGCTTCCATGCATGTCTCATCTAGAAATTGCCTGTCTGGAAAACAGCAAATGCAATAAGGAATAGTATGACTTGGATAAAATAAATCAAGAACAGAGTAGGTGACCTCTCTGAATTGTATTGCATACATTTCCACATGATGAGTTGATGGAAATCCAAGAAGTTGTGGGAGAGTGGAAGAAGAGTGGGAAGAGGGAGAGAGAGAAAATTCCTGGGCTTTGATAGAGAACAGTAGAAAAAAAGACAGAAAGGCAAAAAGATAGAGAAGATGTATGGGATTAGAAAGGCAATGCAGTGTAAAAAAAATGCACAAGGCAGGGACTTTTCCGGGATTTTGGACAGTGCTTAAAGCCATGGGCATTGTTTTGGATGCTCCAACCATGGCAGACTTCAAAGACAGACTGGATAAAGCCTTGAGGAACCTGGTCTAGTGGGAAGTGTCCCTGCCCGTGGAAGCAGGGTTGGGACTAGATGATCTTTAACGTCCATTCCAACCCCTTTCTATGGTTCTATGAACCATGTAACTCTCCTACAATGAGGAAGTAACTTTCCACTGCTAAAATATTTGGTGATAACAAGCCTGGAAGGCAGAATGGAAAGAAAACATGCCTAAAGCAAAATAGTGCAAGTCTTAGTTCTGCACTATAAACTGGTAGGAATGTATTGGCCCAAGGTGAACAGAATTGTGTCAGAGATAGTGTGTGCTGACCCTGGGAATTCATGAGCCACCCTATGGAGACAGGCAAGTTAGACTAGGCAAGTTTGGGGAAACCTTCTTGTGCTCATTCTTGGCAACAGCCCCCAAATGGGGACATGAGGAGGTGTCCTGGGCTGCAACTGCTCGAGGCTGTTCGAGCAGCATGGGGTGGGGTCAGCACTGCCCTCACCTGCCAGAGGTCAGGTCATACCTGAGGAGTTCTGTCCTGAGCTGGGGGCACGTTGTGACGTATGAAAAGTCAAAGTTCTATAAACCAGTTAAAAACCACAGCCAGCTTTGTTCCTGTACAGACACACCAGCTCTTGTTTGCAAGGCTTGCTTCTGCCTTCCCATGGGCATGGAGATCTTTTAAAGTGAGAAATGCAAAAATAAGATACATGACAAATACTAGAGGCTACTGACTGCTACGAACTTTGCCTGAGGGAGATTTCCACAGGGCTTGCCAGGAGACGTCTGCCTCCAGCTGCTCGGGTTTTCAAAATTTAAGTCTTGCCTGCAATGAGCTACAAAGCATCTGGGGTAAGTGAAGCAGTGGGATAGTGCTCCCGGGGATGAATACATCGATGTGGATGCATCTGGGCTGTCATTCTGTAATGGTTTCTGCTTCAACATGAGGTCTTGTTTGTCTGTACCTTTGAAGTGCTGCTTTAGTGCATTGCATGCAGCTTTAGCAGCAAACTGCCTGCCCTCCAGATCAGACTGTGATCCAGGTCAGTGACAGTCATGGCAGGACATCAGAAAGCTTGGGATATCTCATGTCCCTCTACCTCTTCCATTCCCCCTGCTTCCAGGCACCCTGTGTTCCTGAAGCTCTCCTACCTAATGAGAAATAGGCAGCATAGTAGAAAGTCACAAGTCTCAGAAATTATGTGTTTCAAGATTGGAGCTTTATTGAGCCATTTTGGTGTTACACTTTTCTAGTTTCCCTTTTCCATGGTGCAAATCCCTTTCAAGGAAAGAGACAAAAAGGAGGCTGTTATGTGCTTGGTTATGAGAGGTACTTTGGAGAATGTCACTGTGCAGTGCACTAAAGGTATGGATGTTCTCATTTTTTAATTATTGTTTTAAGCATATTTCTTTCAACCAACTTGGCTCTTTGAGAAATATCTGGGCCTCTTGCTCTGCAATTAATTTATAGGCAGCTCCATCAAAAGAGAGATCTTGGAATGCCCATAAACTATTCTCTGTTCGCTGTGGCCATCCCAGAGGCCAGTGCTGCTGAGTTAGAGCTGGTCCTTACATCTCATTGGAAAATGTGACTCAGGACACTGAGATATCCCTAGAGTTCATCTGAATTTTTTTTTTTTTTTTTGATCTACAGAGAGTTTTCTTTCATGTTTAGGCCCAGACTATTATGTCAGTGGACTGAATAGGGAAAGAAGCAGAGGTATAACGCTGTCCTCCTTTTAGACTGGTAACTGAAAGCAAGGAAGTGCTGGAAATCTGTCCTTAAGAGTCTGTGGTGCAAATACCAGTTTCTGTGAATTTGTGTTGGTATCCTGTAATATTAAACTTACAGAATGGATCCTTCTGGAGATAGACATTTCTTATATTTGTATTTCTGCTCTAGTTTCTAGCTAGAAGAGGCTCTATTTAGCCAATGTGATAATGAATGCAAAGATTGGTTCTCCCAAACTGTGAGCAGAACAATTGTATACTCACTCTCTGAGAGGTGTAGTCAGAGTTTTATCTGCTAACTGGTTTGTATTAATGTCACATTCAGCCCCAAAGTCAGCCAACTATGAGACCAGCCCCTTATTTTTATGTACAGCCAGGAATAGAGGAGTAGAGAATGGTCTTCTTACAAACAAGAAGATAAAGAGATTGCCATGGTGAGAAAATGCTGCAGGAGTTGGAATGGCTGTGTCATTGAAGCCAGCATTGATCTAACCCTTTTTATTTTTTTTCTAGAGGACTAACTGAAAGTGAGTTGCAAAAGAAAATCAATTCCGAGAATCATTAGGGTTGGAAGGAACCTCTCCTGGGTCGCACAGTCCATCACTCCTATGATTGTTCCTAAACCAGCTCTAACAACTGGGTATCTACTCGTATTTTTTATGATGGCTCTACATTTTTCTTTGGCTGGTTGCAACAATAATGTTAAAACAAACATTCTTTAAAAAAGAAACATTGCAAAGCAAGCCCTTGGGTGCATTTTAGCTGACAGATTATCTTCAAGGCTCATTTACTTTAAAAAAGTTACAGTACTCAGATGTCGATGTGTATTTATCTTTGTGGGTGCCAAGAAAATTAGAAATATTACTGCCTCTTTCCATTGCTGTGAGTGGGTCTTTCTTAGGCTCTTCTAACAGACTCTGAGTTTTAAATGAATGTCTAAATCTCCAGTGCTCTTGAAAGAATTAAAAAGCAGTTTGTGGTTCTTGTCAAGGACAGGGAAGCCTTGCTTTGAGTCAGAACTGCAGGCTCATAGAACAAAATTTCACTAACATGGAAGGGATGGTTCCAGGAAGGTGCCACTAGTCTCGTTTTGTGTGAGATCCAGCTGAAATCTTGTAGAAGATGCAGGTTAATTCTTGTAGCATAATGTCACTCTGATCTTCTGGGCTGCTTGGTGTCTTCTGCTGTGTGTTCCAGCAGCTTTCCTCACCTGAACTGTATTTCGTGTGTGTTGGGAAAGGTAGTTGGCAAATCATACTAAAATGCCTCTGTAGAGTGGAATGGGAAGATGCTTCATTAAGGGAAGCCCACCTGTTGAGCTTTTGTCTTACTTGTGTTGTGTGCTTTCCTTCAAATGCCATGCAGGCATCTGCCCACGGGTTTGTGGGTTTAGTGCGACAGGTAAGAATCACAGAATCCTAGAGGGGTTTGGGTTGAAAGGCACCTTAGGGGAGCATTCAGTTCCAATCCTCCTGCCATGGGTAGGGATGCCACCCACTCGATCAGGTTGGTCAGGGCCCCATCCAACCTGACCTTGAACACTTCCAGGGATTGGCATCCACAAATGCTTCTCTGAGCAACTTATTCCACTGTCTCACTACCTAATAGTAAGAATAACAACCACCATCACCTATTCAGTTCCCTAGTAAGAGCTTATTTGGCTATCTCTGTCCATTGGTGTAGGATTTACATTCTTTGTTGGGAGAGCGGGCAATTTTCCCATCTTGGACTTCACAATTTTAGAGCGGTGAAAGAGTGAATCCAGAGAGGACTTTGGGGGATATGGTGTGAGCACTACTCATAACACTGCAGATCCATCCCTTTACTTCTCACCAGATACTTCCAGAGATAGAACATAAAATAACTCAGTAATAACCTAATGCTTTGCCCTAATCTGGCATCTCACACTTTTATGATTTAGAAAAGAGGCAGTTAAATTACAATATCAAGAAAGCTCCAGCATAACGCTTTACTTTAGTTGCATAATTTTGCAACAGCAATTACCTCAGCTACAAATTTAATTTAAAAACTCTTTGAAAGCACAGTCTCTGTTATCACAAAATATACTTGAAATCAATGAAGGATGATTTCATTCCACGTCTGAAGATACTATTTAATAGCCAGGAAAGAAACCTGCACACAGACACACACTCTTACTTGTTAATAAATTCTGCTGTGGCAAATTACAAATTTGACTTCCACAAATTCATTTACTCGTGGAGAAACATGAAATATAAACAATATTTGCCAACTTAATGCAGTTGTATTCTTGCACCTAGCTGGAAAATAGACAGGAACTCTTGAAAATGATCCTAATCATGATGCTATTAAGTAAGATGCAGAGAACATACTCTGATAAACATCGCAGTGACTGCCTACCATTATCTTATATTTTCCTTCCTGATTCATGGTATCTTAGCAACCATATAGGACTGATAACCTCTAATGGCTCTAAAAATGATGCACTTGGAATCTATCACTTTAGGCCTGGTACTCAAGTAATGACACTCTTTTCTTTGACGGCAGATCTCAAGTCAAATAAATACACAGAAACTAGAGCAGCTTTCTTTGTCTGGATATTCATATTTTGCATGGTTATTCAGACTGAGCAAGGAAAGGACTCTGTAATCCAAGCTTAATCAGTATAGATTTTTGGATAGACATACATACCTTAATTAACTATATGGATTCAAAAGAATGTCAAAAGAGCAGTGGGTTATTGACCATCAAAGAGTGGTGTTTGTGTGTTACCAGGGGGCATGAAAAGGGCAGTATCTTGTCAGACTGAGAGAAAATGTCAAGATTTAGCAACAGTGCCTGAAAATGTGGGTGTTGCTGTGCTGACTGTGGAGCTGTTGTCTGCCTGGTCATTATTGATGAGTCCTGGGACACTCTGGAGCTGTTGAACAGTGGGAGATAATGTATTGATGTATTAGTGTCCCTGTGTCATCAAGAGCACAGGCTAGAAATGAACAGTGGGAGGCAAGGTGGCTCTGTTAATGTGATTCAAATTTCTGCCAGTAGCCACCTGTTCTTAAAATAGGAGACTTTGGAGTTTAAAAAAAAAAAAATCTTTTTGTTCCTGTTCTGTACTGGATTTTTTGTATTTGTAGAGTTAGGTACTATTGCATTAATTGTGTTAGAGCTAAGCCATAAAGTTTTTTTGCTTTGGGCTTCAGTCAGGGGATCTGTGTCCCAGGGTCTGTGACAAGGGCTCAGAGATGAGGATGAGGTTTGTGGCTGCCCAAGTGTGTGGGGGCCCCTGCAGCCGGGCTCTGTGTGCTTGTCACAGGACAGAAGTTAGCACAAGAGGACTCTAGAAGCCAGGTAGCATGAAACTATCCCTATCCTGTCTGGAAAGAAAATTGGTGAGGGTTTGGGTACCGGATATATGTTTGCAAAGAGTGGGATTCCTGCCTGTGGTGTATCTAAGACCAAGAGCTCACTGAAGATATTTTCAGTAGACATTTTGTGGCCTACTGCACTCAGAGGAGAGGAGGACTCCCTGATGGGTGGGAGTGCTGCTGGGCTGAATCTGAATTGCCACTTCCAGGAGAAAATGGAGCTGCAGATATGCACGAAGCAAGTCACAGGCCATCGGTGCTGTGCCAGCACTGCCACGGAATCCCAGTACCCTCTGTCAAAGACTAGCACCTTGGGAAATTACATCCAAAATCCCCAAGCCTAAGAAGCAGAAGCTGCTGTGTTTTGGAGTAGTTTTCTGTTGCCATGATGAATATTATCCAAATAAAAACTGCAGAATCAGAGGTATTGTCAAGCTTCAGAACAGGGAACGGAATGTCAATGACACTTACTGACTGTACTGGTATAATTCCATCAGATGCTGAGCAGACAACATTTACATTTAAAAATACAAGTAATCAATGTATGTTAATGCGTGCCCTTCGTGCATTCTGCACTGAAGCATTTTACCAGACACTTCAAAGAGCCTTGCTCTTGCAGGCAAAAAAGCCTTTCAGCAACATACCAACAATGAAAGCTTTCTCAGGTTTGGGAAAGAGAAAAAAACCAAAACAAACCACAGATGTTTCAAAATATTTTCTGTGCCAGGTCCTGTCCTCTGTATAGCATTAATGCCATGTCTGTGTGGTGGAAACCACTCTAAAAGCACTTAAAAATGCTTTAGCTTCTTTTTGTAAGGTGTATGTCAACAGTGTATGTATAGAAAAAGGCACAGGGGTGGCACACACAGAGCAGCAGTTGCCCAGCACACACAGAGTCCCTAAGGAAGGTGTGCCTGTACTTGTCTTTAGGCCTTGCAAATGTTACCACTTTACAAATGTGATTATCAAAATGCTGATGAAGAATTCACTACCATAATTCCAAATTAAAGCGACACCTGCCATGATCCTGTTAGTAAAATCTGACATGTCTGTGTTACTTTCAGGCATGTGGGCAAACAATTACATTAGAGCAGGAGGAAGGCAGGGTGTGAATTTGTGAGAACTCAGAGCAGCTGTTTGTGTGCAGGTTTTTACCCCATTGTGAGTGCAAAGCAAAAGGAGAGCACTAAAAGCATTGCTCTAGGAAAGATACATCCCTGATGTCATGCCAGGGTGGGTTGGGGTAACAGCTTGCACCTGGAGATGGTGTGGAGGTGCTCTCATCTGTTCATGTCATAACTTAGGCTGTAGCATCTCTGTGAGCCATAATTCTGTAAGAGTTATTAAACTCAAAATTCTGTCAATGTATGATATGAAACAAATTGCCGCAGTCTTTGTTTGAGTTCATCGTTGTCTCCAAATGATTGCCTGTATCTCAGTTGGTTTCATCCCTTCCAGAGCTCATCAGCACATTCATAATTCATAGTCTCCCATTCTGCCTTGGGTAGAAAGACCCAGGCCCTCTCAGGAAAGAAATCATTGTTGTGAACTTGAACCTAAGGCCAAACCTTCCTTTGTTACAAATCATGGGAAGTAGGTTCTGTGGCTGCTGATCCCAGGTAACCGTGTTCAGTTGTTCCCTGGCCAGTGACGGTAACCTCTTCTTTACATCCCAATCCACGTGCAAAAGAACTGAAAGATCTTAGTTTGGGTTTTCATTTTTTTTTTTTAAATCGCCAAAAGACAGAATTTTTTTACACTAGATGAAAAATTTCCCCCACAGTTTGATCAGCTCCAATAGAGTCTTAAAAGCCCTGTAAATGAATGCCGAGGCTTGTTTACAAAATCCCATAAAAATTTCTTTAAGTGGGCCCATGACAGACTGACTTCACCCTTCATGACTGGAATTTCAGAGTTGGTACATCTTTGTGAGACATCCTACTGTTTTATTCTCAGCAATTCTGCTGACAAAAACACCTTTGCTGAGCAGTTATGTATTGACAACGAGAGAATGTTTCAGGTTGTACATGAAAGAAGCCTAATTTCTCACAAGAGTCCTGGAATATTTGAGCTATCATGCAATTATTATATAAAGTTTGGAGACTATGTTAGAGGATGCCTTTAAAAAAATCCCAGAAACCAGACTCACCATCAAAAATTCATCAGCAGTCCCTTCTGTGTAACATACTTTTCAAGAGACAAGTGAAAGAATGTCAAAACCAAATGAAGAATCCTCAGTTACAACAGCTATTCAAGATCCAATTTAGTGTTTCTTATCCATTTCCCTTCCTGTAAACCACTCTTCTCATGTTTTCTTCCAGTAAATGAGATGTGCATAATTCAGTCTTATTAGAGAATTGATCCCTTTCAGGAAAAAAAAAGTTCTTCTGAATGTTAGGGGAGGAAAAACCCAATTGTACTAATTTCATAATACTTTGTCTCACATTCCCAGCTTTCCCTCTACCTGCAGGACGTGATGAGATAAACTGATAGGAACATGGGTCACATCAGGTTTCTAATAATTTTCTAAATTAAATGTATCCACACATATGTTTTTCTGTGCTCTAGGTGCAAATCCCTTATTTAGAAGCTCCACATCCCAAATTTTTCATTTCTAAGTACATAATTTGGGGTATTTTCCCTCTTTCTTGCACTGGTATATGTTGGGAATAGTTTTCTTGAAGCAAATAGTATTATATTGGAAATTAATATGTTGACAAGAGGAGAGATAATACAGAGATTGAGTTTTATGATATGTTATATTTTAAAATGCACTTTTGTCTGCTATGGGATGACTGAAATGCAGATTAGAAACTCAACAGAAATATTTTTTTAAAAAGTACTGAAGCATTTCTGCAACAAGTCCTCTGACAGAATAAGTAGATGAAGCATTCCTGATTTCAACAGCCCCTTGAGGTGCTGACCTGAGGTTTTTATTTCTAACCAGTACTGGGCTTTGTGACTCTGGGTGACCTGTTTACCTGTTGCACATCCTCCTTGCAGACAGTAAGTGTAATCCAGTGGGGATTGATATTGGGCCTGATACTATTTATTGTCATCGTAAGTGATCTGGAACATGGCATAAAGTGTACTCTGAATTTGCTGGTGAAACCAAACCGAGTGGGGAAGCTGACATTTGGAAGGGAGGGTCACCTGCAGGAGGACCAGGACAGGGTGGAAAAGTGCACTAACAAGAAGCACATGAGGTTCAACGAGCACAAGCCTGAGCTGTACAGAGGGATAAAGAATTCTCTCAGCCTCCTCCTGGTTGCTGCTGCTCCTTGCGTTTTGCTGGAGCTCTTTCAGGGAGGATGCTTTTCTGATTGCACGAGGTGCTGCAAGCTCAGGATCAGTCATGTAAGCTTTGCCTGAGGGAGATCAGTGGGGGTGGAGTGTCTAATGAAAACCATAACAGAAGCGGTAACAACAGAAATGAGGAAAATTAAGTTTTTCACAAAACATGTTTTTATTTGTGCTGCTGCTGAGCTATATTACGACTTTTTTCAGTTGAAGTCACAGTAATAGGTACAAGGGATTGCTGGGCAACCATATTAATTAAAACGGGCTTTTTAAAAATGGAATTCAGACCGCAAGCTGTCCTTGATGATTAAAATAGGGAATAATGGCACAAATTGGTTTGACACCCATTTGTGTGTCTCTTCCAGGATATTGTATTGTCTAAGTTTTTTTCGCAGCTGGCTGTTTGTTTGTTGGGCTTCGTTATTCTTCAACTTTGGAAATTACCTTACCTGAATATTTCATCCTTAGCAAAAAAAATGGGATTGACCAGTGCAGGTCATTCAATAAGTCTCTTGGCAATTGCCAACAATTTTTCCTTCTTTTACCAGAAGGAAGCTAATATCATCCAGGAACTTTCTGCCTGGTTGTGTGCGTTTCTGTAACAATTAATTTTTTATGAGTAGAAAGAAGAATTATGATAAAAAATTTTTAGAGTTGGATATTTCTTTTTTCTTCTTGTTAGAAGGGTTTTACTCTGTCACATACACAGGTTTTCTCCCTTTCACTCCAGCCTATTGCTGCAGATTGCAAGCCCACCTGTTTTTTCATTGCAAGATTTTGCAAGACTGCCAAAATGATCTGGGCTAAAAAGAAAAGAGAAATCAAAACCCAACCCATCAAAAATTCCAATAATTTTAATTTTAATTTTGTGTTGTTCTTATCTCATCTGCCGATGTGCAATTCTCACATCACTTTGGGATGCTGACTTTTTTTCATACTTGCCATTAATATACACTTGACCGAAAAGATGGTTAGCCTCTAATTTTTTTTTCTGGCTTGCCTTTCATTTCTCTCCTCCCTGGGAAAGAAAGCAGTAATAATAAACTCACCAAATTTCATGTTCAGCTTTGATATTTTATTGCAGATGAAGTTTGCTGAAATATCACCCGCATTCTTCAGCAAAGCAGCACAGAGGTGGCCAGAGCCAATGGGGAGAAGTGTGTTTGCAGCCATCTGAAATAAATATCTAATTGTCTGGATTGAATCAGTGCCAGATAGAGATCTGGAAAAACAGCTGAATTCAAATTTCACAGCCGATTTGCTTCGTCGATTGGTACACCATAGGTAGAGTCAGTTATACACCCCTTGCTTCACTGTTGGCTTATTCAGGAATTCCTACTGCAAATATGTGGCAGTATTTTTATTTTGCATGACATTTGGATGAAATTCATTGAGGAGCCCAGAAACTTCTGGAAGGATTGTTTTTTCATTATTTGGAAGTCTTTCTATTACTTTTTCTGGCCTAGCACAAACAGTGTGCGTCAGGTATGCTACAGTTCCAATGCTGGGGAAATGTTTTCTCATCACACTCATGAGGTTTTGATTCTGGTGCTTCCTCTTTGCCTCTTTATTCACACCCATCTCTCTCTCATTTAAGCAAACTTGGGCAAATTTGGGTAGGCATCTTACAGAAGTTTCCTCCTGATACAGACACATACACTGCCCTGAGATGAGATTCAGTGAGAATATGAAACCAGAAATTACTGTAAATAAGAACAGAAACTAAATGGCCTAATTGAATCTATTTCTTCCTAGTGGTGGGTCTCTTCCCAGAAAACTTCCTTTTGCTTGCCTTAGCGGAACGAGATGGTTGGAGACAGCAATTAACAGAAGCTGATAAATGAAATGGTGTCTACCACTTGGGAGAGAAAGTTTCCTGAATAATGATCCTTTCCTCCAGGGAGGTTTGCAATATGGTATCTCATGGGTGGATTTGAAATATGCCTGGCGATGATCTTCGCTTGGCTCGTGGCCACAGGGGGTGTCCCAGGTGGGCAAAGCTGGCACTGGTGTTCTTGGCTCTCCTGCTTAAAGGGGGCACCTGCTAATTAACTCTTTCTAATTTGCGTGGATTTGGTGAGTACAGTGAGAACACTTAACTGGCTTAAATGTGACCTTAGTTTTAGCAGTGCCAGTTAGTGCTGTGACCCTGATGTCTTACTGATCTATTGTGGGCTGCTGGGGCCGCCAAGGTGCTGGGAAGTGTGCGTGGGAATGGCTGACTCGAGGGGCACTGGCAAGCATGGGGACATATTTATTTTTTGCTCTTCTTTGCAGGAATTTCCCCCTTTCTTTTTATTCTCACTGGAAATATATTTTTAAAAATGATGCAATGTAAAAGGCACAGCATTTAATTTCCCATCCTCTTCGTCCTCAAACCTTAGCATTTTTTAGTGCTGTTACTATGTAAATGGTTACCAAGTGAATAACTACTCTCATAAATAGTCACAGGCAGAAATTGCTTTCACTGCATATGCTAATAGATAGTGGGTCTTATTAGTAGGGCTTATTAATTGGTTTGGTGTCTTAATTAAATTGGTGTGCCAGTGAGTGGAAAAATAAATCCTTGTTAGGCCAGTGGATTCCTTATTATACATCCTAGTAGTTTTTATGTCCAGAAAACTTCAGAAACAGTGACTAGGGCTCCAATGCTGCTGAGACATTTCGCAGACTGTGTCAGAGGCTTTCCAGAGGGAAATAAAGAAGAAAAATTGGTGTTTGTTTTCAAATTTGGATGATCATTCTTTCCCAGTCTTATACCTAAATAACATTTTTCAGTCATCCTTGACAACAGGGCCCAACTTGTCCCTTCAAAATCCTTGTGTTTCCTGGGCTGTTTTAGGTGTAGGGGAAACACAGGGAGCACATTTGAGCCATGTGTCACTGGAAGAAGATGCTGGATTGCCAGTGTTAGCTGTAGGTGTGCTGTGATGGTTGGCTATTTCCATGCAACATTACATTCCTGTGGAAAATATTACAATAATTTCATGCCAATGGCAACTTCTCAGGAAAAAAAAAAAAAAATTGTATCTGATACTACATATCCTTCCTGTGAATTAAGATGTCGCTTGTGTCTGGAGTTATCTGCATCTCTGATAAGTTGGTTTTGACATATAATTCTCTATTTTTTTCTTTCTCTCTTCCCCTCCTTTAAAAAAAATATGCAAAATGTGCAGTTTTACTGCAGTGTAAGCCAAAAGCATAATTCATGTTGTACACATATAATTTGATTTCAAAAGATTATCTCTAGTATTGGCAAAACAGCAGTGAGCCAGGCTGCCCTGAGGTACAAAAATCATACACTAAAATCATCTGGGGTGTTTGGGTGAAGTCAGCACCCACTTTTTAATGCCAGGTCTTGTTTGTTTCTCTCTTTTTTTTTTAAATATATTGGTTTTGGGTTTTTTTAATATAAAACCCCCACTATTTTACACTTAATCTGTTCTTTAGTATTGACTTTTCTGTATTTTCCCACTTCTGATGCTTAGCTCTCATTGGTGTCGATGGGAGGTGTGCAGGTGGAAGGGAGCCTCTCTGAGGCCGCCCCCAGCATGAAAGAAGAACATGCTCCCTCCTCTCCTTTGCTGTGACTCTGGGGCTGCTCCTGTCGCTCTTACATTTGAAGGATCGTACGGCCGGGGCTTCAGTCTGGGAAGCTCTGACGAGACTGGTGAGGAATATATCATGGGTTTAGATGGGAGGCTGTATGAAGCTTCAGTGAGGAGTTCTCAGTCCTGTGGGCTGACAGTAGAAGATCAAGAATCTAGTGGACAGGGTCAAGGGGAGGGCTGGGAAGGTGGTGAGGGACTGGAGCATCTGTCATACGAGGAAAGGTTGCGGGAGCTGGGCCTCTTCGGGCTGGAGGTGAGAAGAATGAGAGGGGACCTCATCAGGGCACACAAATGTGTTAAGGGTGGGAGTCAGGAGGATGGACCAGACTCATTTCAGTGGTGTCTAAAGCAGGACAAGGGACAGTGGGCACAAACTGAAACACACAAATTCCATCTGAATAGGAGAAAAAACTTTAGTGTGAGGGTGACCAAGCACTGGAACAGGCTGCCCAGAGAAGTCATGGAGTCTCCTTCTGTGGAGATGTCCAAAACCCACCAAAGCCCAAATCACCCAATGTGATTCTGTGCAGCCAGCTCTGGCTGAACCTGCTGCAACAGGGGCTGGGTTAGGGGAACTCCTGAGGTCCCTTCCAACCCCAACCATTCTGTGATTCTGTAATCTTCTGTTTATTTTTAACCACTATTTTAGAGCAAGAGGCAATAAAATGGATGGCAATAGAAAGTGAAGTAAAAAAGGTGTGTGATCTGGTGGTGAAAACCTCTCTTAACCTTGGAAGTGGGGTATATGTGATTGTTTAACTCCTGTGCTGCTGCACCTAGAACCTTTTGTATGTGCAGGAGAGGACACTGGAGACAGAATATAAGAGACTGATAATAAAGGGAATGTCCTTTATTAGTGTGACTGTATAATGGTGGGACAATCTCTGTGAGGAAAGGTTTGGAGTCTTGCTAAGGTCTTTGTTAACTGCTTATTCCTATGTGAGGATGCAACTCCAAACCCATAAAGTAGTTGAGTTTCTTGCAAAAGACTCAATGAGATATACAGACTGGGCAATTTCTTACAGTCTGCAACTGATTCCTGATTAAAATGGAGTGCTGGGATCCTAATGGATATGAAATTCTGTCTCTTTCAATCTCTACCATTCATTTCATGTTGGAGTTTGAAAGAAATCTTATTTGTCAGTTTTTGAATCTGTGACTTGCAGCTGTAGCAAAACATTTGGATAGAAAACCTATTTTCTAAAATTTACTTAGGGTAAAATGGCCTTTTTTATTGTTTACTTCCTGCATTTCAAATAACTTTTGTTAAATCCCAGCTTGTGCACCTGTGTTCCTCCAGAAAACTGTCTCTTCAAATTCTCTAGACTGATTTGTCGTTTTCTTACGTGCCAGAACCAGTTGTATCTCCTATTGCATTAAATCGCTGACATAACGTAATGCCTCATGACAGATGCAGCTGCACATCACTGAGGCTGAGAAACCAGGAGGGAAGCAGAGGCTCAGGTCTAGGGAAGGCTCTATATCGGTAAGTGCACAAGTTGTACTTACAAGTTTTTAAGTCTGGCTGGCAGATTTATCTTTTTTATTCTTTCTTCTTGCAAGTATGAGAGAAGGTCACGGTCGGGGGAAGGCTGAGTGAGAGGAATCTTTCTGTTTTTTTTTTCCCCCCATCTGTACACATATCTGCCTCACACCTCAGCTTCCTACTGGGCAGGGTTGGACAGAAGGTCTCCTTGAAATCGGCTTTGCATGTTGACCAGAAGCAGTCTTAAAAATAAATGCAAAGTCTCTCTTGGCCCTTACTATCCTGATTTAATAAAATCAAAGAGGAGCTAGTAGTCCTGTCAGATGAGAAGTTTATACGGAAATATTGTTCTGCATAAAAGGGTTTACATGTCATCCAAAATTCTGTCACTTTACATTTTTGGGACTTGTGCTTTAAAAACCAAAGAGTGACGTGTTAGTTCCTTTTTATGATCTGGTCTGATTTTGCTGCTCAGCAAAACTCTGAGGGTTACATCTAGGGTTGCATTACCAAATTTGGGGTTCTTGAAGCCGCACCAAAGTAAGCAGGGCTCAATGGAAGAAGCATTCTTTACAAAAAACATTGGTATTCCTTTAGATACTCCATGTTTTTACAATATCACTGTCTCTTTATAAATTGGCCCATGGATTAATTCCCTTTCAGTTAACAGATCTTTAGTTCTGCTTTGGCCTTAAGAATTTGGATTTTCACCCTTTGGACCTACTGCCTGTAGAAATTACCTAGCAAAAAATTGCTTTTTTAAACATTATGAGCCAAATACTGAAAAATATGGAATGTGTTACTGTTTACATTGCTACTATTCCGTCTTCTGCATCAAGAGTAAAACAAGAGGCAAAAGATGCGTGTCTTCACAAATTTGGAAATACACGTCTGTGACACCTTTTATGGTCTGTTTGCTAAATCCTAAAGTTGCTGTAATTGGCAGGTGGATTCCTCTCCTTCTGGTCTTATTCGGTGTCTGTGCCTCGGACACCTCTGAGCCCCTGCCAGGCCTGGAGCAGGATTTGCTGCGTAACGTTTTGCATGACTTGGCAGAAGCTTTTCCAAGCTGAACAACTCACTGTGATCCATCGCTGGCCGTTGTGCTTTGCTGAAGCCCTGGGCCCTTCACTCTCAGCTAATGAGGGGCTCTGCGTGGATTAGTCACAGTCGCAGGCAGCTCGAGGGCGTGGGGCTCACCTACGGCTGCAAAGGGACTGAGATCTTCCCTTGCAGCCCAGCTTTGTTTAATTGCATGGTTTAATTTCTCAACCTGTATGAAAATGATGGCATTTTAACACTGTGTGGAATGGGGCTGCCATTTCTTGGTAAAAATTGGCTCGAAGGAAGACTACAGTAGTAATGATAAGTGATGGTGTAGAAGGGAAAAACAAAACTCAGTACAACCACCAGTTGGCAGCCTTAGGATTGAGGTTTTGGCTAGCTGTTTAATAACTTCTTTGCTGTAGGGGATAACACAGAAAGCATCTGTTGTTGAATTGAATAAGCTGTTGTATTTTAGGACAAAATCTTGCCAAAATTCTCTCAAGGATCTCTGTGGCTGTCACTGCCTGCAGAGTACCTCACCTGGCTGCTGTGCCACAAAGTGCCTCACAGCCCCTTGTTCTGCAGTTCAGTGCAGCCGCTGTCCCTGGCTGAGCAGTGAAAACCAGAGCAAAGCAAGCTGGGGAGAACAGAGTCATTTGTAGAGTCCTGAAACAGCCATCGCACTCATTTTCTGGCTTGACAAAAAAATGGTACTTATAGTCATGTAGCCTTTCTCCTGTTTATTGACAGTAAATAACCCCTCTAAAAATCGACATGTTCAGACAGAGTTGGAAGAAGATCCTGAGTACGTTCAAGGGTGACTATTTGTCCTTCTCTCCAATTACTTTTTATTAAAGCATTCCATTCTTCAGTAGCTGTACCCATTTATGGTACAGCAATGTCCAGAGCTCATCCCCATCTTTCCCAGCCCTACAATTACCCTTGTGTTTCAGCTTCTTTTCCCTCCAACTTCATGCCAGTCTCTGTTCTTCATTCCACACATAAAGCAACTTTAATAGCTTGACATGCTAATGCTGACTTAGCTTTTGCCATTTCTCATCCTTGTTTGAATATGTAATGTCCCAGAAGGATAATTGTTCTTATATTTTCATTTCTTACAGTGTTGTCTTTTCCTAATTTATGTCTCTCCTATTGCTGCACAGTATTCCTCACTGCCTCCTAGTTTAGAAAATTTGCTATAATTGCTTTGATTTCAGAGCACATAAAGGACACCAATGTGCTCAGATACCTCCCTTCCTCCCCACCTGGCTCACTCCAGACATATAAACCTATTTACTTTTCTAGGGAGTTGCAAAAGCTTGGAGGAAGACTCATAGAACTCAGTTTGGCATGGCTACCAGGCAGCTCAGATAGAGGGGTCGTTTAAGCTGAGCAACATATATTTGAGTTTGATCATGTTGTAATTCAAAATACGCAGTTCTTTTATAGCTGGAAATTGTTTTGAGATTTGATTAGAGCTTTCAAGAGCCTCAAGTTTTTATTAAAGAGAGAAAAAAGAACTGAGAAAATCTTGTATGTAACCTTCTACTTGGTGGATGTGTCTGAGTGACATCTACAACAGCATCATAAATAGGTATTTGCTTCGACTTTCTTCCTTTCATGTCTCAGATGCATTTCTTCTTTTGGATTTGATTTCCCTGTATTGTTAAGTGGCACTGACTGTGTGACAGAGAGAAGAATGTTTTCGCAAACTGTCTTAAGCACTGCTCATCAGAGAGGTGGTCAGTCTCACACCTCTCTCTACTTCTCTCCCAGTGGGATCTAATTGCTGTAAAAAATAAATTGGTATCCTGAGTTCAGGAACACTAACTCAATAAATGCATTGATGTCAGCAAATGGCAGTCTTGCCTACCCTGCTGTTATAAGTGATTATTCTCTTTACGTTTAAATATATTGTGCTGTGATTGCTTCCAGAGAACCCATTATGGCCTAGCCCTCACTTCTGCAAGTACTGTAAACATCTTTAACTGCCAGCATACTCTTTTTCTCTTAGCTTTCCAAAACATGCACGCGACAACTTATGTGCTGTGGTAACCAAGCTTGAGAGTTGTCCAAGTTAAAATCTGAGCTTTAGGATGGAGCCAAAAAAGACTACCAAAATGTTTGAAGACTTGAGCAGCATGTGTGCATCACCAGGACAAGATGACACCCTGTAGCTTTCGACATCCATGTTTTCAACAGCAACCTTATTTTTGAGTTTCAGTGCTGCTGGGGTATACATTAATCTATATCTACCTATGAGCTGGATAGCCGGATTGCAGTAGTGTGCTGAGGCAAAGTAATGGGCTGTCACTTCTGACTGGGGAAACAGCTGAACCTGAGACACCATTTCGGGTTGAATTTTTAGGAAAGTGATTAAAGAAACTACCAGTTTTAGTTATGTAAAACAAAAGAGGTCTGTCTTAAAACACCAGAAAGAACACACATTGTCACCAGTTTTAAATAACCCTACTTTTATTTACATGTGTACTTGTTTATCTGCAGCAATAGGCACAAATCAGTGGTTTGCATGCACAGTTTTTGTGCCTTGTCCTTAGGGTGGAATAAAACAACCTTTCTCACCCTTTCACATTGAAGCCAACAGATAAAATACTGGCTCCATTACACCTGCAAGGGCAGTAACAGGCATCCTATTTCCTGAAGACAGCAGAACAAATGAATATTTTGGAAAATAGACTCCTTTAGCAACCATCTGGTCCTTGCTGCGGATGCAGCTGGATGAGCAAAGTGCATCAATACCTGACTTGTGGGTACAGAGAAGTCTCTGGAGGCTTGGGCTGCGATGACGACCAAGAAGCCACCGACGTTTGTCACAGACCAGTGTCACTGCACTCCTGGTTCCCTGTGAGCAGTGTTTAGTGGGGTGTTAAGCCAGACTGGTGCTGAAGGTAAGAGTTTACCAGTTTCTCATCTGGGCTTTTAGAATAAGCAGTAAAGTTTCTTGTCTTATTTACCAGCACAGCACATGTGTCTGCTTCAGCAAGCAGCCTTCGTGGTGATGGGCAACAGCTGCAGGGTAAATATCCACAGTGAATCACTGCAATTAGCTCCACAGGGAGGACATCTGGGAGGTTCTGGAGCTTCCCAGCTAACAGGACCGGGTCTGCTGACATTTTTTTAAGATCTTGGACCATAAAAGTACAGACAATAGTTGATGAGAGCATGGGGAGCTGGTGAGCACCAGAAGGGGTTTGTGGGAAGGACAGGTCCCAGGGCTGTGCTGTGCCTTCACCCTCCTCAGAGCAGAGATGAATAACCAACGTTTGGCTCAGAGTAGTTGTGTGAAAAATGGATAAGGGAGGAAAGAGAGCTGCAAAAAGCGTCTTGTCAGTATGTGTTAGTGCTCTGTAATGTGTTTATGCTTAATGGGAGCCTTATGTAATCCTCACTGAGGGGGGTGGCATCTCCACTACTATGAAATCTGGGATTAAAAGACATTTCATGCTTTTGTCTGAGCTCAGGTTTGTTGTAGGGGCTGTTTCATTTTGTTCGGGCTCACATGTTTCACTCTTTAGACTGTTGAACTTTCTAAAAGTTTGCCTTGCAGGAATACTTTGAAACACCTGCCTTGTACAGCTGTGTCTGAAACAAAATTTAATTTAAATTTTCAAGTCTAATTGTAAAAGTTGTTGGTGTGCCTTTAGGGCTGAGTGCAGTTATTCAGAAAGATTAGTAGTTCGCAAGGTTATGTGCAAAGTAGGACTAACAAGATGCTGAGAAATAATAGTCTCATATGGGATTGGTTTCAGGTTGTAGAGAAATAGTTCAGAGACTTAATGCAGCTTAGATGTACTTGAAAATCATCCCTGTTTTTTAAAACTTTTTTTATTTTCCTGACCTTGAAAATACCTTATGGGTAGTTTACAAATAAAAATCTAAACATCACTATAATCAGAAAAACTGCACAGGTTTCTATTTTTCATTATTTTCTACTTATCTTTACCCTTATTTGAAGTCTCATATGATTTCAGTGATAGGTGTGCAGGATAGCATTAGCACAGCAGATTTTTTAAAAGAGATTAGATGAGAATTGGGTTGCCTTCTATAGAGAATTTTGCTTTACTTCCCCCCCTCTTCTTTTCTTAAGGTATCTTTTTATCAGGTGTGAATACTAACAATGCAGATATGGGGTGACAGTTTGACCAAACAACCATAGCAACAGTGACTATTTTCCTTGTGATAAGAGCTCAGCTAAAGGTTAAGTGTATTATTGCATCTCTCAATCTATTTGCTCCACAGCACAGGGCCAGACAAAGGTAAGAATATAGAAAGCTATGGCTGGAATACGCATTTATTTAGAGGAAGCATGAGCGACTGAACTCTGGTTAAAGCATAAATGTGGATAATATTTCTTTTCTGATACATTATATCAAAAGAATATTATGAAATCTATGTTAAATAACTTGCTGCATTTTTCATTTGAAAATTTATTGGATAATATCTGCTTAATCATGCTCCCTTAGGAAAGGAAATAAAAATAAAAAACCCCCAGAGACTGCTTTAAGAAGAGCATTTGTTATTTTCTCTCTTCAGGAACAATATTGGACTTGTACAGTTGACCTAGACAATATTTAGTATTGAGCTCAAGTCTTCTATGTGTATCCCCAAAGCTCAGATGGCTTGAAGGACATGAACAAATGTCTCTGGACCATGAGAGCTCCTCATTTTTTCCAGCATGGACAAGAATGAAGCAAATGTGTTATTTCCAGAAGTAATATTCATCCTGAGTGGAAGCCATAATAACCTTCACATTAGTGCCTCACATCTGATAATCTAGGGTATTTTCCTATTTTTCAGTCTCTGTTTATTAGGATAATTATATTCAGATTTTTTGCATTTTCATAATCAGGGGATAATCTTATCTCCCAGTCAGAAGGTCTGTGTGTGTGAGTGGTCCCTGCTCTAAGAGTTGCCACAGCAGCAGGTCTGGGCCATTTAATAACTAAGGCTTCTCAATGCAACAAAAAATGTGTGGTGATGGTAATTCACTGAAGAAGGTTGGATTTTAGGTTGGAGAGAGATATTGCACTGGGTTTCTTCAGTGCTGAATCAGACTCAATGTCTTGTGTTGGCATAGGCTTCCTGTTGGAGGAATTAATACTAATTAATATTTTAGAGTGACTTAGTCATTGTTTTGGAAAACTTTAATTTTCTTATTAGGCTTACTTAGGTTTTTAGGTCACCAGACTGAATCTCTGCAGTTCTGATGAAAGAGGAAAAACAGTCTCTGAGATGTGTGGGTAAAGGAGGAAAGAAAATGACATAACTCTGCCTAGTGACACACTGATTTTGAGAGTGAATGACTGGTATGGAATATTGTGGTAAGTAGTCAAAATTTTTTAAAGTTCCATTAGCTAGAAACAAATCAAAATTAATGAAGTAATGACCCTGGATGTTTTGACTCCCTTGTGGCTATGAGGGTGATTTTCAGTTTCTATGAATAGTCAGGCACAGGGTTTCAAATTTTTTTTTTTCCCAGAAGAAAAGCAAAATATGTGTACCCTTCAAATGACCTCCATTATTTAACTTAGGGCTGTTATTCTATTTAATAGCACAACAATTATGTCAAAATCAAAAGAACTGTGCTATTTTCATACTGCCAGAATGACTAGATATTTTTTTTTCCTTATAATGCAATATTCCCTGTGCAGTTTAAAGTTTTGCAAAGTATTCTCTGTCTGTGTGATGGTGGGAGGGCAGGCTAAATTCATTAACACCTGTTATTTAAAGCCTTTATTGAGAATACTCATTTTATACTTCTGTGTAAAGTTGCTGGTATGGTTTGCTTCCAGAGGATGGATTTAGGTCAAGTAAAGGATGTGTCTGTATAAATACTGGAAATGTATAGCAAATGTGTCTGCACACTGCAAACTGAGGATTATTTTTCATCCAGTCTGTCATGTGCAAGGTGAGATGAGTAGGCATATCCTCATCAAAAAGTTTGTTTTCTGTTTATTATTAAATCAAATCTAAATGAGTAATTTTATCAGAGAGTGCAGAATCACATGTGTACCTTTACTTCTCTTCTGAATTTAGCAGAGTTTGACAAATAGGACTGTGGTCAGAGTTCTCTTCTATTTTTTTCCGTACGCTGTGGGTAACACACCTCACGTAACCATCATTATTTTAGCGATGGAAAGTAACTGCAGTGTGTACCTGCAGGTAAATTGTGGGGGTGTCCATTTTGGGGGAAGAGCTCACTGTGTAGGATTAATTCTTGCAATAGCAAAATGCCAGCCCAAATCCTGATTTGTACAGATGCAACTTGGGCATGGCTGAGTTTCTGTCAGAACTTCCCGTGGTCTAAAACAGCAAGTGGTTGCTGTCAGTACAAGAACTTGAGGTTTCTAAAAACTCTCTCTTTTTTTCTTTTAACTTCAAATAACAAAGAACCACGTTCAGCATTTCATAACTCCCTGTAATTACAGTAGTGATTATGAGAATGATAGATGTCTAATTAAAATCTGTGAAAACTGTAGTCTGTGAGAAATGAGAATTCGTTCCCCAAATTGCAAATTTGTTCCATGTTTCAGAACTACTTTTTGACAATGTGGCATTTTCTCTTGTTTGTCACAATGACTCACCTCAATAGGTCATGCTTTAGTTTAACAGGAATCTGAGAATGCGAAAGAATTTTTGTTGGAGATGGAGAGGAAAGAGTTATTTTTTTATTAGTCTTTTGTTGGCTGAATGATAGCAATGCTCAAATCCATCATCCCTTCTGCAGCAGGGGAGCCCTGGTGGCTCTTTCAGCCACTGGCCAGCACAATGTATTGTTTCCAGCACCAGTGTACGACCTGCTGATTTCATTCTGCTGGAGATGACGAGTGTTTTGAACTCCAAGTGCCCAAGAAGGCTGAACATATGCTGAGCTTCCTGCCCACTGCTGCTGCAGACAGCTGGCTGTGCTGAGGCCGAGTGCTGGGCAGGAGAGAAGTGTTGCTGGCACTCCATCCCCCGCAAAGAAAAGGATGAAAACATAGTTATGTCTTGCTCTGCAGTATTTTATTCCTAGCAAACTAATGGATCATTTCCTGAACTCATCAGCTCTTTAGTTCTCAGCAAGGAGCATTTTCTGTTCTCATTTTTTTGGGGTTGAGGATTGGGGGAAGCGGGGAAGCTCCTATTTAAAGGAAAAAACCTCAGATATGCAGTAATCTAATCACCAGAAGTGACACAAACAATAACACTATCAATATGCAGCTTTGGCAGACATCTGATAGTGGTGCTTCAGAGGTTGTTATACATCATTCCGGGGGGGATTCCCTCTTCCAGCTCCTGTGGTGGTCACCTGTCACCCAGAGCCACCGGTGAGTACCTGCCCCTCCTGGCTGTGCCAGTGTTGCTGTGGGAACATTGATGTCCCCTCCTGCCTCTCCCAGGAGTGACTGTGCCCTGCTCTGCCAGTGCCACAGGTTCATTCTGCACTCTGGGAAGAAATACTTCCTTACACATTTTTATTTTTCTGCTGTAACCATAATCTGCTTTTAGAATGATGAGAGAAGAAGGGTCTCCCTTAATCTTAATTACTGTCACTGGAGGCCACCTAACTTTTGTTCTTTTAAGGGCAGGTTAACCAGGTTTTAGTAGCTTTTTCTTAGATGGAAACTTCACAGATGATATAACCCATTTTAGTTTCTTCTTCAATTATTGTGTTACTTTGAAACTCCCTAAGTAGCCATTATGTACAAGAACAACAAAACAGAAAAAAAAGATATTTGTTATGTATGAGCACTGAAATCAAATGGTGAGCCTTTGAACAATCCTTCAGACCCCTGTTTACAGTCCAAATGTATTTGCCTTTGGGAGATGTGTTTATTTTTTCTTCCTGTAATGAAACTGCTGTCTTCCTGGGAAACATTTCACTTATTTGTAGCATCCACTTTCATATCTTCTCATTATTTGAAACCTATTTCACCATGTGATAGAGACATTACATTTTAGCCAGTTATTTCATTTAAAGTGTGAAAAAACCCACGCTGATTTAACTTTTCTTCCTCTCCTCCACAATTTTTATTTCTTACGGGGAGAGAAAGTATGAGCACGAGTTTAAGCTTTGCAGACATTGTATGAAGAATGCAGTAGAGCTGTTAGATTGCTCGTAAGGAGAGAATGGCACTTAAGGCCTGAAACTCTGTACTTATTCACCACCTAATCATGGCAATAACTGGAACTCTGCAAGTAGGAGTGAAACACAGGTTATTTCATAGCTATCAGCCTAAGCAGGGAGGACAATTGCTGATATTATGTGAGCAAGCTCAGATGTACAAAAAAAGGTGCAGGTGTCTTCTGGCAATATTTGTTTGGGTAGATGTCATTACTTCTCTTTGGATAAACGGGTAGAAATAAGGTTTCTTGCTGGGTTTCTTGGGTGTTAGAAGTGAGGCTGGCAGTAGTATGGGGCAGGGGGTGGCTCTTTTTGGGTTCTGAGCTTTCTTTTGCTCTGAATGTTTATTGGAGAGACTTGAATCTGTCCAAGTTTCAGAGTATTTCGTTACATTTAGGCCAAATGTTCAAGATCAACTCATAATATAGCTTATATTGGCAGGTTCCACTTTCTGGTTTGCAGTTCAGAAAATATCTGACTGAGCATTGTGGTAGGTCTTTGTCAACATTTTATTTTTTTCTTTATCCTATTTATTGTCAGCTTAACTGAGAACACAAATCCAAATTCGCTTTTTCTTTGAAGAAGCAGAATATGACTATTCTGTCTCTACTTATCTAAAGGGATTTTTGTTTACAGATACTACACATCAGGTTTTATCGTGACAATAACTTCTCAGTTAAAATAAGGGTAAAATGGATGCTATGGCCATGATTCTGGCATTACACCATGCTTTGGTGTAATCAGAGCTTTGTTATCAGCTCTGCTTCCATGAACTTGTTAATGGTTTGTACATACACAAGTGGGATCAGCTGGGATGCAGAGTCAGGACTCTGTCTCTGTGCAAATATTTAAAGCCATTTCCCACCTCCACCAACATGAACATTCTGCAATTTTACCAAATAAGAGAGTTTTAGCAGGAAAATTGTTACTTGTAACTGTGCCTTTATTCTAAAATGTCTTCTAATTATGCTGAAATATAAAAATATTCAGTAAAGTAGCATTGCAAAAACCCATCCAGAGCGTAACTATGTTATGGTGATGAAAAGTCCATAATATGTGGAGGACAGGATATAAATTTTGAATATGTTATATTGCCTTTATCCATCTCACATGGAAATCAGAATTTCAATAAATCCATCGCCAATGGTAAGGACGTAAATTTGAGCACTGAAAGAACCTCTGATTTTTGTTCTGATTTCTGTAACCTGAGGATTACATACTTTGGACTCTGCTCCTCTCTGAGCTGAGCAATACTGCAGCTCATATCAGTGGGCTGGCAATCAAAGGTTTTCCTAATTGCTCTGTTCAAACTGTACCTGGGCTGTGGGGAGTCTCTGGGAATTGAGGAACTGCTCTCCACGGATGCCCAGAGCCTGGGCAGTGCCCAGTGCCAGTGGGCATCCGTGGGGAATCTGGTCCTTCTGGGGCACATCCCCGGAGCTATTATGGCTGATAGGCAGAAACCCCATCTAGTAAAATTGTGAAATTCTTCTGCTACTCTAGCCCTAATTATGAATAATATGGGAAGGTTTCTCCTGATGAGTCAGATAAGACATGGCTATGGAATAGTTAACTTTTTATAGAGCTCAGCATCAATTTCTGGAAGCTTTTAACAGAGACTTGACATTTCTAATTAGGAAATTTTACATACAGGCAAGTGAATTTACCCCCAGCTGGGAAAACATGGCTTAGCAAGAGTTTTACATCCGCCCTCATTGATCTACAGATTATCTCACATTTGAGACTGTGGAGCCACTGGGATTTGCAAAGATGAGAAATAAATGTGGGAAAGTGCATAGAATTTCTTTCACTTCAGGGTTAGATAACAAAAACCTGATAAGTTTGAAATAAAGAGGTAAGTTTATTTTCTTTCTTCTTCGTGCATAATTGTTGCAGCAGTCAAAAAAGTCCACAAAAGCCAATAACTTGTTGGCACTGGCAAGAAGCTGTCATCCTGGTCAAATTCTCAAAGCAGCATACTGAAAATAATCTTAAGATAGCAAAGAACTATAGGCTTTTTCTTTTTTACTGTCCTAACAGTTAAACAGTTGAGAAACAAAATGTCTGCCTGTGAGCTCACTTAAACAGAGACGTGTTGTGTCTGATGCTGCAATGTCTGACCTAAGGGAATCCCTCACGCTTTTTGCATTTTTAGCTGTACTTTTTGTTTTTGACCTTGTTTTGTCCTAGGAAGAAATAATTATAAAAATACAAAATATCAATGAATTGGTTGTTGTGCTAGTTGAAAATGCTTTATCAGTGTAAGGCGGCAGTGGAAATAAGACTCAAAGTCAGGTGTAGCAGATCTCTTAAAGTAGAGCTTTTACTGATTTGTCTTTATGTGGAACATCTGTACAGCTCATTTCACTCTTGTGTTCAGATTGGTTTTGTGAAGACATACTACTAAGTATGTGCTGCAGCCTTCAAAGAATATGGTTTAAATGAAATTAAAATGAAATCTTTTTTCCTGTATATATTTTTCTGTATTTGAAATTATTCTAATGAAGCAGAAGTTACTTCTGTGTTGACAGAAAAACAGAGAAGTAAGCAAACCATGAAATGTAGCCTATGAAGTATTATAAAAATATAGATGTGCATGCAACTTCCTGTAGTTGTGTTACTGGTGCTCAGCCTTGGGAAGGTACATATGTATCCCTGTCATGTGATAAAGAATGGAAAAATAAGTGATCAAAATAAACATAGGAGTCCAAACGATGTACAGCTAAAAGCTGGGATGAGAAAATGGGCTGAAGAGGCTCCAGGTGATCCATAGCAAGGCCATGGACTTTAATGACTTGGTTATTAACAAGAGGAGATGGAAAATTTCGGTGTCGTTGAGTCCCCTTCTCTGTTAATGCAGAGCAAGGCCTCTTGGGAGGAGGTGTCTCAGGTACGGAACTGATGCTGCCCTTGATCTCAGCTAAAGGGACAGGTGTTAGCAGAGAAAATACAAAGTGTGGTTTAGGCTTCTTTTAGAACTGTGTGGGTGTCCAAAAATACTGCCAGGACTTATAGTCTCAGCCTTATTCAGTCATAGAAAGCAGCGTAAAACAAAATTCCAGTTACCAGTTTAGATGTGCTGCTTGGGAAGGAAGTGATTGGATCAGAGGATCTGAATAAAACTGCAGCTCACATGTGATATACTCTTGCCTCCTACTTGGTTTACAAGCAAATTGCAGAAGCACACTATATATTTGGTAGTATACATTTCAGAGCTATTTGCTATATAGCTACCACAGAAACCCAAGTGTCATTGTGTGCCTGAAGCCTATATAGTTTATTTAAGGAATAACCCACAAAGCCAGGAAAAAAAAATCTCTATTTCAATTTTCTTTTATCTCTGCTTCATTCAGGGTGTAAACACTGACAGTCTGTAAATTCCTTGTGTTAAGATAACATGAAGACCTTAACCTATTGTTCAAACTGGGATTAATTCAATTTGAAAGCTATAATTCAAAATACAGAAAGTTAGGAAGTCTTTAAAAAAGAAAAATTACTTTCTTTGTCTTAGCCAGCTTTCATTTTCTTTATGTGCAGACATGCCCCCTCTGCTTTTTTTTATTTCTAACCTTATTTTTGTAAGAGCAGAGTTACAGCTAGGCAAGAAAGCCCTACACTGTCTTTCACTTTTAGTGTTAGGTATTCGTGGCTTCACTGAAGTCCAGTTTATCTCTTAACACTTTGGTAACTTACTTTTATAATAGCTTTGACAGAGTCACTGAAGCAGAGTCCATCCATTTCAGAGGAATACATTTTGTAGACTTTAAGACAAATACTAGTAAAATATGACAGGCTGACCTTTTTCCTCTTGGTCACTTTTGAGAATAGCTATTTTTCCAGGCACTGAGCAGAGTGTGTATTCCATATATACACTGAACTTGGAAGGCTGTAATTATGAATGATTTCTGAGGTGAGTGGTTCTATAACTTATAATTTGAAAAGGTTTAAATGCTGATGGTGCCCTGTTTCCATTCTTAGTGAAGACATAAAAAGGTCACTTTTCCTTTGTCATTTCACTGTGTTGTTGCTGACTAGTGTTGATCACTTAGTTAAAAGGTCAGCTCAGTCACGCTCCTCTTCTTATACCTAGTGTGACTTTAATTATTTTCTTTGTGAATGAACTGATTTAATATTATTTAATAATACTTGATTTAAATAATAATCCTCAGGAGAAGTGGAACTTCGCTTTGAAGGCAAGCAAGCTTTGAAGGTTAGAATAAACTGAAAATAGCTGGATTTTTAAAAATTATTTTTGCCATTAAATAATGTTAAAATCATAGGAATTTTTTAATGAGAGCATTTGGGGGCTTTCCTATCATGTATTTTGCTGTTTGGTTAGCAGGACTACTGGAAAGCAGGAGTTAAAGTGCTACTAATCACTAAAGCCAGCAAACCCCAGTCTCATTTCGTTAAATCTGTGGGGATTTGCAGTATTCCCACTGACTGGAAAACGGGGGCAGCTGGGGCTAGAAGCAGCTGTTAGCCCTGAACAGCGCAGGCCATCCTGGCCACCCGGGCTGTCTGCTGAACTCGGTGAGGATGGCATTTACACGGCTCTTGGAGCTGCAAAACGCCCTGGAGACTTTGAGAGGCTCTTGCTGAGGGGCTGCAGAGAGTCTCCGTTTGCTTTCCTTCAAAAGTGGCCACATGCCTTGTAAATAAAGGAGTGCTGTGGCATGATATTGCTTACCCCTCTCCATAGGGCATGGCATTCCTGCGAGGAGATTTCTCTCATCTACTTCAGTTACCTTCTGAGCAACCTTACTTTCATCTCACAGTCATGACATTCTACCTGGTTTAAATTTTTAATGGAAAATGTCTTCCACTCATTCATAACCCTGAAAAGCAGGGAAAAGGAGCAATAACTTGCACTTCAGCTATAATATAACATTAGGGCCAAGGTGACTTTGAATGAAATGGAGGCTTGGATGGATTGATATTTGTAGAAGAAAGTGTGATGGTAGCCTAAGGTTTGTTTAGCTTGGTGTTCAGTCTGCCTTCTGTCTGAAAACAGCTGCAACAATGGGCAGTAACACTTAACTCTTAGATCCTGTACAAACAAAAGAAATAATTACATCCCTAATTTTAGCTAGTTCTTCAAGAAGCTTCACAAATTGACAACCTTCTCAAAAGTAGAAATGCATTTATTGATCTTATGCATGGATGGCCAACAGTTAAACAGTTGAGGAATGTTATTTTTAAATGACGTGCAAAAATTAACATCAGAAACACAGAGGCATTTCCAATGTCCCCAGGACATTGACCTCTATCCAGGCAACTTGCAGAATGTAAGCAAGTTCTCAGAAACTTTGTATATCAAATTATGACACCATTCTTAATGAATAGGGACGTATTTGTAGAAAGCAACATCAAGTTGATGAACAAGCTGTGATCTGGGTTATTTGAATATTGGGTTACATTGAGCTTTTCAAGAATCCTCAAACGTAATGCTGTCTGGAGTTATCTGAAAAAGCTGAAGTGATTAAGTGCAGGATTGTGATTAGCTGGACTTTGACAAGATGTATTTGATTGTGTCAGACTGGGCTTTCTGGAGGAATTGCCTCTCTCTCTTGGACTGAACCACAGCTTGACATGTCAAGGAACAAGGGATTTCTGGGCTGTAAATCTTAAAGAAGTAATTTTAATTGGTAAAAATAAGGACTGGGAAATGCAGAGCATAATCACAAAGAACCAGAATTGGTACATCAGTTTGTTTTTCAACAGCATACATCAGTGCAGAGCAGCTGAGAAATGCCAGGCAACCTGAGCTGTCAGGGAGTGAACACAGAGCTGAACTGGTTATTAGTCAAGCATCCATAAATGGCTGCTAAGCCGGCAAATAGTGGCAAGGAAAGTCAAGGGCAAGCTTGCTATTTACTGAGCATTCAGCTAATTATCCATTTCACTAAATACAGGAATACTCTATCCTTTATGCATTGCAAAAAATTTGGTTTTGAAGTTAGAGTTCAGTAAGTACTTAATAACTGCAAAATTACCTCATATTAGCTGCTCCTGTATTTTAAATTAGCATAACTTTACACGTGGCCTGTGTTGCAAACTATCATTTCTTTTTTTATTACAACAGGAAGAACACCGAATGTAAGGAGAGCTAGATGCAGGACCTGTGTTTTTGCATCTTGTGGTTTCTTTCTAACTCCATTTTCATAGCTGGAGGAGCTGTATTATGCCTATAGCCCACTATGGCTGCCTTGAATTGTGTCTGCTAGTGATGAAATGGGAATGCTGTTTGGAGAAAATGGAAACTTCTTCCTGATCTGCCTCCTTGTATTTGGAGATTTACAGCAGTACCTTGCTTCTACGGTTCTCATCCTGTTAGTATTATTCAAACAGCAAGTAGTATTCAGTAACAAACAGTATATTATTGAATGAAATAGACAGATTTTTTTCTCTCTTTTCCATAGTAAAGAGTGGTTGTTAAGAAACTTTGATTTGTGACACTGAAACTTTGAACACACTCACAGAAACTGGATGACTCCAGAATCGGCTGGGGCAAGGTAAGTTAAGTTAAATTATCGTTTCCACCACGGTACAGCTGAAATGTTGTGATAGAGGTATAAGTCTAAGTATTCAAGCCTGATGTAGAAGAATATTTCTTTTCCGAGTATTGAACTTATGGAAACTAGTCCATAAAGAACAATCATCATGCACCCTTTTACTGGCAGTGCATTTGAATAACAGCCTGGGAGTGCTGTATTCAGTAACTTCAACATTTCATATGTTTAGAAAAAAAAATATTTCTGTCCCCCTCATTTCTCGAGTTTACATTCACATTCATTCTGTTTCAAAGGGAATGTTTGTCAGTGTTAAAGTGAAGAGAGAGTGATATTTTTCCATGCTTATAGTAAGTCCATAGCAAGTCCTCTGATTCCTCTCTGAGAACTGCGTGGAATTTTATCTACTTTTCACTTATTTCAAAGAAAATCCCTGCTGGAAATGTGCCATTTTTATAGAAAAACTTGCCTCTCCTGTCATTTGGAGTGAAGCCCCTATCATTGCTCTGACCTCTCCAGCAGCACCCACGGCAGGGCAGGGGCTGCAGGGTTTATCCAGGTGTTGTAGGGCACTTCCCATGGCCTTTCTGCAATGCTGCTTCTTGCTCTTCCTCTCCTGAGCGCCAGCCCCTGTCATGTATGTCTGCAGGTCACTTGGCTTGTGATTGCTCATCATTAGCTCCTCTCTTCTGAGAGGCTGCCTTCTCATTTTTCTCCCTTTGGTGAAGCCGTCACTTCTTGCCAGCCACTGGGACCTGTTTTCATACTTATTACTGCTTTTTGCTTATTACAAGTCAAGTTCCAGAGAAAAGTTCTGCATTAAAATGAAGGGAAATTTATAAAATGAGCTTGTAATGAGAGCAATTAATCAGAGCAGTCTGCAGCCTCAGCAGTACAACTGAGTTTGCTGGTGAGAGGGGGACTGAATGAGAGGGGTGATGAGAAATGAGAAATATGAATTGTTTGGGGCTCTGATGTAGCAACCTTTTGCATGAGGTACAGAGAGAGGCTGTTGGGAGCCTCCCATTCCTTTCCATCACATAAAATGGGCTGTCCTGCAGGAATTCTGACTTTCTCATGAGTACAGCTATTCCTTCCTGCTGGCAGCACAGGGTGGCTTTAGTGACCCTGGAAGTGCCTCAGTTTCTGTGGGAAGCAGGCAGATGTGCACATCTTAAGTGGCTGCATTATTGGCTACAGAATCACTGGGTTGATCCCTGTAGCAGGGCAGGTCTTACTGCTCCTAACAGTGGTCTCAGATCCGCACTGTCTGTAGCTTTGAATTGCAAATTAAAAAAGCGATGACCCCTTTGTTTTTCCAAACTGTATCCAGGTTTTGCAAATAGCCTGACCCAGACTTTGAGCAGACTGAATTTTACATTCTTTTTGTCATCCTTTGAAAGCTGAATTGTTTTGGTGTGGGGGTTTTTCCGGTGTTTTTTTTTTTTTCTCCTGAATACACTCAGTGATTTTTCTGAATTCTCTCATACTAAATGAACTGATCTTCTAAGTTCCCAAATATCTCAGAGGTAGTCTGTTTACGTTTTCAAATAAGAGAAGAAATTACTTGAAGCCCACAATACAGCACTGTATTTTAGTTAAGCATCTACAGCACATGCTGCCTTTAAGAGCGCTGTGCTGGTCCCGTCCCCCCAATGGGACGCTATGTCAAGCATTCCCAAAGCAATTTTTAAAAAATGCTGTCTCTCTGAGCTCTCCTCCAAACTGTAAGGCAGAGCCAAATCTGTCAGGCCAGGCTCTCCTCGCTCTGAATTACTAGCAGCCAAGATTAATTAGCGCCCAAAGTGTTTCCAGCTGTACCGTTTGTGCGGGGCTGCTGCCGTGATGCGTCACCACTCCCCAGGTCTGTGATTCATTGCTCTGTCAGTGGTTTGAGATACAGTGTATGAGAATGCCATATAAATGCAAATATAAATACAAACACTGAATTCCCTCTGTTGGCTAGTGATAAGGTGCTCATCCAGATGGCACACAGTGATTTAAAAGTACATAACAATATTTGGAAGGAGGGGGAAACTCAATGATTATTCTTAAACTCTGTTTTCTTTTTCTTATATAAGCTTTAATTGAAAAAAAAAACCCCAACAACTTTAGTTTCTTCCTTGGCTACCTTTGTGGTGCACCAAGATGATATCTTTCTGATTATTTAAATTAGAATGAGGATAAATTTTGAGATGTGTTTGGGAAATGGTACAATTTGCTGTATGTGGGAGTGTGTGTTCTCAGGGACCAAACTGAACAAGGTCTGGTTGTGGTCTGGATTCATCTGGGCTTCAGTGTAATGAGGATGGCAGGACATTGCTTTTGCTTCGTTCCCTGATCACCTGCACTGACTCAAAGTGTAGGAGATGTTCCTGCCGAGGGGCCTGGGACAGCTTAGGCTCCACTTGCTCAGCCAGCCAGAAGGGAAAGGAGGTGTTTGCGGAGACAAGGCTGCTCTCATCATGGTATGGGCAGATATTTTAATTTGAAATGCTGTCTATTATCTTTAAGTACATGTTCTTACTGGAAAAGTAATTATTTTTGTCTGCAAAGAATTTAGTCCTGAAGGTACCTACATAAGTGTCTCAGTCCTATTTATGTCCCTAATGTTATAAGGGTTGGTGCCACAGATGACTTAATTTTCTGTGTTGCTGTACTGGTGCTGCTGTGTGTATAAAGTTCTCATCCAGATACCGAGGCCAGCCTTCCATGCAGGTAATGCAAAAGGAAAGTTTGCAATGTGAGGCTGAAATATATTTTTTTTATCCTGGTGTTTTGCCACTGCATGCACACAGGTGGAAATGTTTGTTATACTCTCTTGGTCCAGGGATTTTTTTTTGACTGAGTTTTGTGTGGATCTGGAAACTGGAAATCTGAAGGGGGTCAGTATGTGTTGCTGTAGTTTCAGAGGCAGCAGGACTCTGATGGATCACCTCTGCTTTAAGCTTTGGGTCTCCTCACTGCTTTAATAATCATTAGAGGTCTCTCCGAGTAATATCATACAACAGCTTTTCCCTGAGTGTTCTTGCTGGCAGAAAGCACGTGGCTGCCATATTTCATTCATGATTGCAAGAACCAATTCTCTAAATGTGTATAACTGCAACTATCATTTTAAATACTAATTCACTTTTACGTGTTTGCACTAACCATACACTACTTGCATTAATAAGATTGTGTCATTTTCCTGAAATGTATCCAGTCTGTGTAATCCAAAATGTTGCAAAACCAACAAGCACAGTGAAGGACACTAGATTTCTTGCTCATTTCCCTCTCTAGTGGTAAGGTTTTGTTTTCAAGACTTTTAAGAAGAGAAATTGGAAATTTTGGGATGCTTTTCTAGTTGAGCTAGATCCACAAAGGATTGGAGGGCTTTGCTCATTATTCCAATTCTTTTCTGAAAACAAAATTAGACTTGCTGTATCTGTCATAAGAAGGTGTTAAGGAAGGGAGGCTGGAAAAAGAGTGGGGATGGGTGATGATTGGTATTGTGGAGATAGAGGGAGAAGGTGATGAGAGAAGGCAGCAGGGAGAGACGGGAACAACAGATTAGAGACAAGAGATTGGGAGTGAACAGAAAGATGCAGAAACACTCGGCAGGTGGGAAACGGGCTGGGTGAGATTCAGGAGACAGCAGGAACAAGGAGTTAAAGTCTGCCAAGCATTGGCAAAACAGCAGGAGATGCTTTTTTCAGTAACGTTTTGAATAGACTATTGTAAAATATAGAACATTGGTTGATGCAAACAGTAATAGGGGCTTTAGCACGGGTCTTGGCATCAGCAATGTGCCCAGCATACCTTATTTGTGTGGTAGAAACACATCCAGACCATGTAGAAACTTGAGTATTTCTTTGTTGGTGTCTGGTTCATGACCTATAGATTGACATATGTCTTGACATTTCTGGAGTGATTCCCATTGTTCCTGGTTTAATTGAGTTGTTCCCTCATTCTGAATGCTATCTGTTGTCAAATTTAACATGGAACAAAACCAATGCTCCATCATCACTACCTGCCCTGTTTCTCATATTAGATGTACTTAAGTTCTCTAGCAGGATAGCCCTTTTATTATGTTCCCGCAGCAACCCGATGGCAAATTTGCCATGACTGTAACTTTGACTTCCACTTAATGGATGTGCCAAAATTTCCTCATTATCTGCTGCTTCTCCTGCTCTTCCTCTCTCTTTCTTTTTATTTATTATTTTTTTTTTTTGAATTAACACTCAAGGTTGGTGTTTGAGACTAGACTTACATGAACCCTGAAGCTCAAGGGTGTTTGTCTCCTCAGCAACCCAACAGGAGGGAAAACTTTAAATTTGGTTATCTTCAGGAGTATTATAGTATAATATTTGTATGCTGTCTTTATAAAACAGGCTTTTAGGCCATTTTTATAACTGCTTTCTTTCTCTGCCTCTATTTGCTCTACAGATTATTTATATTGATGCTTTCCTCACTCAGTTTCTTTTTCAATCCATGGCCTGTTGTTAATAGTAAAATGTCAAACGGTAAGATAACATCTAGAGACACAAGAGATGGGGGATACATGGTGATTGCAGTAGTTGACTCCACAATAAAGAGGGCATTTGTTGACTGTGTCATCTGATGACAAAAAGTCACCTGGAAAACTGAAAGTGGACAGCAAAATTTCTGTGCTGAATTAGTTCACAACTGAGATTATCAGCACTAGACATTTAAGGTCCAGTTTTAAGTTCACCAGTTTTAGATTGTTACAAATTCACTACTTTTAAATGAATAGTGGTTTACCCTGGAGCATACCAACTAAAGAGCATGCCTGCAGTGTGTAAGGGAATGGGAGAGATGTTCAGGAAGGGAAATAGGGCTCCCTTACCTGGATAAACATGGGTTGTGTTCACTTTTAGAATGAAGATAAATAACAACGTAGCCGGCATGGCTTGCACCCTGAAAAATGATATCTGCATTAGAAGTTCTGACTGGTTTGGTGACATCAAAGTGTACTCAGAAGTGAAAAGTCTAAAAATGAGGAGTTTTGCAAGAACCGACTGGAATCGACTGTGCTGTGCTGGATGTGCCCTCTAAATGTTCATGGTCATCAGCAGAGTGTTGTCATTGAGATCTCCTCTCTGGAGGGAGAGAGCTACAATAGGTTGTAACTAGTTGACCTGACACTAAGTTAATATTCAGCTGTGTACATAAAAAATAGGGGTTTTGACAGTGTTTAATTCTGTTTCAGCTTTGCTCCCACTGAAACAGCCTCCTTTAGAGGGTATATAGGTGCTTTGGCTGCTTCTGTAATCCTTACAACTCATTAACAGCACTGGGATGCCAGACTGAGGGGAGGATTCCCTTCCCTTTATCTTCGTTAGACTCCCAATGTGAGAGCAATTTATTGTGCCCTTGGACAGGATAGCAGGGCTTTGAAGGCATATTTCGCCATGAATCTTTGCTTACTCAAAATTCCCATTCAAACTTGAGAGATTTCCTTGAGTGAAAAAAACCCGCAGGGCCAGGTCTGTTTAATGGCAGAAATACAGAAAGCTACAGGCTTGAACTTTGCATTTGACAGGTTAAATGCCTGTGTTTCATCTTTAAAACAAATTTTGTAATTGTATTACAGAAAAAAATTCTCCAAGTTTAGTGAGACTGCAAATCAAGGGTATAGTATACGGTGTTAATGAGGAAAGAAACCTAGCAACTCAGTGGGAGAGAGAAAAAGAAGTTTATTTTATTTGTCTTTACTGTAAGGTTATGGAAGAATTAGGTAGAAAAGCTATACACTTTATAAAAATATTTTGCTGTTGAGTATTCACCTTTCAATTAGATATTCTCGGAATCACAAAGACCCTGAGAAAACAAATGAGAAGAAACAGGAGAGAAATCTGAAATTCCTCGAGACTTCACCCATTTTCATCTGACAGATCATCAAAATCAGACCATGACCTGCTCATGCTCAGCCACTGGAGATCCTGCAGTGCAGCACGGCTGATAGTGTTTTACATTCCCAGCGCCTGGAACTAGGAAGAAAGGGGCCCTCTGGGGAAGGGGCAGGAGTGTGTTCCACACTGTGGTTTGCCAGCACTGAGCCAGCTGGGCAAGTCTTACCTCACACCTCATGGCAAACCCGGACCAAAGGCACAAACTGACTTATTTTGGCTCAACCTGATCGGAAGAGCAACACTTCAATACGTTTGTGAGAAAATGAATCAGACCAGCCGGACTTCAGCAGGACTAAAGTTACTCCTAGAAAAGTGCTTCAGGAGTATCTGCCTGTAGAGCAGGAACTTTTCTTCCTTGCAGAAAAGGAAAGCTGTGCGTAATACAGAGATTTTGGCAAGATTTGATCAGTGTTCACCTTGCAAGTGAATTCAGCAGCTGCTTCCCTCCCTGCTGGACCTCACATAGGTTTCTGAAGGGAAAACTTCCTTGAACCTTTCTCTAGCTCTCCTTCTGGCCCTTAGGAGCCTCTTGAGTCCCTTCTAGTTTGGGAAATGCTGTATCAGCACTCATGAATATCTCAATATAGCGAGGCACGAGCTCAGGTGAAGACAGGAGCCACTTGCCATCCTGCTCTGACCAGCCTTGTAACGCCTCTGAAGATGAGTCATGAATCTGTGTGGCAGTCTCAGAAATGAAGACACACCTTTCAAGGTTGGGAGACTTCAATCGTTTGCAGAGTTCAGACTGCTAAAGAGCAGAGCAACTATTTGTCAGTCCATGAAGTAGAACCCAAGCTGCTTATTCTTTAGTAATTTGTATCAGATGAGAAAAAAATGGATTTTTGCAAAATTAATACAAATTAAGAGGAAAATGCTGATTAGTTCAGGCAAGTTGCATATGAAGAATGTATTTTCTCTTCCTTTAATATGCTCTGCTAGTGTCCTCTTCTGTCTCAGTATGTTTTTCTCCCCTACTTGTTACAGTTTGTGATCCAATACTGTTATAAAGGTCCCACTACTTTATGTGTGCAGCTTCCAGCTCCTGTTTTCCCTCTGCTGTATATAAGGGTGGCCTCAGGCTCTCTGCATGTTTAACTGAAATAAACTCCCATTCAGCAGGTGGGGAGGATGCAGGGATCTTGTGTGTAGGTTATGGAGCAGTCTCTTGCCAGCTTGGTGCACAAGTGTCCACCAGGAGCACCTGGACTGAGCCAAGCAGGAGCCTGGAGAATGTGCCCGTGCTCCATGTCCACTAGTGCCCAGTTGCAGCTGACTTCTGAGGATGTGGGTTCAAAACAAGAGTCATATAAATACATCAGTGAAGAAGAAAAAGGCTGGCTGGCTGCAGCACAGAGCACAGATGGCTGTAGTAAAGAAGCCACCTGCTGAAACAGGCTGGACTGAGTAGGGGCTGCCTCCTTCCTCACCAGCCAGATCAGAGAACCACGTGTGGGAGAGAGAGAAGCTGCTCTTGAGGAGTGGGTGTAATGCAGCGTGAGAGTTCAGTGGGAGGACATACTGCCCTGGGTAAAATGTGTGTTTTGAGGGAAAAGTTCTTTGGAAGAAACTCTCTTGATACTTTAGCAAAGTTTTTTTCAGCACATTTTAAGATCTACTTTTGTCTGGTCTTTGCCTACAGATTTTAGGAACATAGGATTCCATTCTGGACCAGTAAAACACTATCTCTATTCTTGTCTGAGATGAAGGAAACTGTAGGAAATAAAACTACTAAAATCTATGCAGAAACAATGACTTCTATCTACTGAGATTTAGAGTAACTAGATACAAGGCAAGAATGTGCTTTGAAGTCTCTGGACAATCAGGATGTGACCAACAAACAGGAAAGAAGAGTTATGAAACAGAAATACACCAGTCCAGAATATGCAAAGAAAAAAGTTTAGGGGTAAAGTACTGCTGCCACAAGGCTCCCAACACTGTGACAGGGGTATTACTGCTAAGTACAAAGATTCCTCAGTGGCAAAGGTTCATCAGGAGAGACTGAATTTTAAAGAAATAATATTTGTAAAGGAAATAATTTGGTTTGAGATTGCAGTTTTCATCTTCATTGAAGTCTGTTCAGAGCATTTTGAGGTTACAAACTGCCACAGGAAAATTCAAAAGGAGTGGCCTCAAAGGACAAATATGACACTGAACTGTGCTGGAGAATAGGGTAAGGTGTGCTGTTTGGAAGCTCCTTGTCCTTCTCTGTCAATAAGTATAGGAAGAGAGGGAGAATGCCTGAGACAATGACTGCAGCCTAAATCAATGGATCAGGAAAAGCTGGGATGGTGCACAGTGGTTCTGCTGCTGGAACTGACAGTACAGAGAGAAAAGGACTTTACAGAGTGAAAAAAACCCACCCTCTGCTCTGTGCTGCTGTTTTTAGGCTCCTTCCTCATCTGAGCTCTTGTCATGTGGAGGGAGAAATGGAGTTAACTGAATATTTGTGTGAAGCAAACAGATGGACAAACAACGTGACAGGCTACCTTTACCGGGTTTGATGTACTTTTTCTAGTGATACTTTTTTTTTCACTAAATGGGGTGAGGTGAGTGATTTCTCCTTCTCTTTCCACAGATATTGCTATATAACCTCCTGACACAGAGGTGATTTTCCCTACAAGTTTGTGCAATATTTGTGAAGAGCACCAGTGGATGTTCCCAGGAAATTCTCCAAAAATCTGCAGAAGTTATAAGCCCCCCTCTTTGTCCTGGGCACTTTCCTTTGTGATCTGCAGTGTGTCAGCTTGGCTCAGTGGGAAAACCCTGGAGGCTGTGCTTTGCATGTGGCTTTGCTTTCTACATCCAGGCAAAACCCAGTTGTTCCTGTCAAATGTCTTGGAATTTCTGTGATGGAGATTACAACTGGCTGTGGTTGTGATAGAAGTGGACGGGCAACTACTTGTATCTTAATCTGAGAGGCAATAGATCCCCTGAAACCAGTCAGGCTGGGCTGCTTTTGCAAGTCCTATTAAAGGATCATGTGAAAATGCTGTTACCTTGTAGAGAGTCAGAATCACTGTGTTTTCTGCTCTAAATGTGAGAGCTTTTTGAAAGAAAAAATCTAAAGATGACCTCAGGACAGGAGGATCTGATAGTCAGCCAGGCTGAATTTGCATAAGGAGACTGCAGGAAGAGAGAGGCAAACTTAAATAAATACAAGGTTGTTTGTCATGATAAATTAATGCCCTCAGTTGTCAGAGGGATATGGGAGGTAAGCGGCACACCTCAGCATGCCATTCCTGAAACAGAAAGGGAGTGTTTTCCAGGCAAAATCATTGTAGGGTGAGTCCACAGCTGGTTGAAAACTGCGCTGAAATAAGTCATGGATGTCAATAACCGAGTCATGTCAGAGACCTATATTAAGTCAGCTCTGGTTGTTGGTCTTGTTCACTTCTATATTGTCATCATTAGCTGCTGGAATTGAGCTTATTTTATAGATTTTGTAGGTTGTGAGATCCAGAAGGGACTGCAGCAGCTTTGCAGAAAATGATCAGAATTCCTGATAATTTTGGGAACTCTGGCAATCAATGAGGTCAGGTTTTACACTTATGCAAATATTCATATAAATGTACATGTTGGATGAATAAAATCCCAAAGTGCAGTGTTTAAATAGGGAATAATTAGCTACTCATTATTAGTTGAGTATTTCCATCATAAACTAAATATGGGTTAACATTGCCTTACGATGCCAAAGGTAACTCTGGGACAATCCGAGAACTGTGTTTAAGACACAGAATTTGTTCATTCCATCTTCTATGGTACTGTTATCACAGTTTTCTAAGACAAGTAATAGATCTCAACCAGGGAGAATGACAAGGGGTTTTCTTTGCTGAGGTTGTTTTCTTGCTTTCAAGATGTTAAACAATGGAAGAACTAGTGTTGTCTACTTTAGGGAAAAGGAAATGGAGGGTTTTCAACATCTTTGAGTATACAGAAAGCTTCTACAAAGAGAAAAGTACTCCTTTATGCTCACTGGACGGTGAAAAGATATAACAGACTGAGTTTATATGTATGCCTACAGCCAGAGATACTTAGATTACACCTTAGAAACCTTTTCTAGTAGTAAGTGCAGTTAAGTAATGGAATTAGGTCATACTGTGCTCTTGGTTAAATAAATGTTGCTGAATGGGGCTCTTTCTCCTGGGAAATGCAAGGATGTCCCTCCCCTCCGCAGCCCAGCCCCAGGAACCTGTACCAGCACTGCTTTGCAAGGGACTGGCAGGGTGGTTAAAGGAAGTCCTTCACACCTAATCTTCATCTCCAAACTTTCAATTTTTGTGCATTTCTGTTTTCAGCTTTGCTTGCAGAGGCTGGACCACTTATTCTGAGTCATCCTCCTGTCAGAATTTTTACCTTTATATGCTCTTTCTAGTGTTCACCTTCCTACACTCTCTCAAGTCTCCCCAGTTCAGTCAGCAGCAGACTTACCCTACTTACATAGAGAGAGAGAAAAAGGTTTCGTAAGTGTGGCTGGGATGCCACAGGTCCTAAATTGTCCTAAGGCAACCCCTTTCATTCCCTTAAATGCATATATAGAGCTTATTGAGCATCAGTTGGGTGTGTGAAATTAGCTGGATGAAGCTGATCCTCTGGTTATTCAAAAAGAAGATGCTGCAGAGAAAAAGGGAGGAGTTCTAAAAATTAGAGGCAAACACTTACCTCTGTTGAAACCAGTGGAAATTTTCATTGACTTTGATGGGGTCATAAATTCACAATAATCCTTATATTTTGGCACAAATTATTAAAGATGCATTAACTTCACTGGAGCCCTGTCAGTGTGCAGGAGAACATGGTTCTGTAAGTCCGGGGATTCGTGAAATGATGTGTTTCAATATGTGGGTTGCTAAGTTGTTAACTCAAATGCACTGTGAGTACTATCTGAAAAGCTAATCTAAAGTAATAAAGCTAATGTGCTCTTGGAGCTTCCTGAGGATTTGAAGTCAATGCAATTCTTGAACGATGAACATAATTTTGAAAGATATAAAATAGTTTATAAAAGCACATTGCAGTCCATTGTAGAGGAGCATCTTACTACTTTTTTCAGTGGAAATGAAATCTTTGCTGTGGCATGAACTTTGGGTTGATCAATCTTCAGTGCAGTCACAAATACAATTTACTGTTATTACAACAATTCGTTGTTTTTATAGCACTAGCAATGTTCTTAGTAATTTGCAGGTAGGTGTTAAAACAAAAGCTGTTCCCCAAAGGAAGTAAAATATACACCGTTTGTAGATAAAAGAATATCATATGTGTTGTGTAGCACACAGCAGACTGAGCAGGGACGTGCTCTAGTAATGAACTTAGATCCTGCATGGATACAAAAGGGAGAAAATCTTTATTGTTTCCTCTACTGCTGTATTGCCTAGACTTCCTAATGTGTGTTTTCCTGTTTCACTCTATTGGCTCCTGAATATCCCACAGCACCTTCCATTTCCTTGAGCAGAGGAAACGGAACCAGCAGTATTTTTCTAGGACAGACACTGTCTTTTCTGCAATGGCAAACAGGCCACTGGGGGCCCTGGGCCTCAGCCCTGTGCTGGCTCTGAGTGCTGGCACAGGTTGCCAAGCTGACAGTCCAGAGAGGGTGGCAGTCACACACATTTTTGACATGTTCAGCTTTTTATTAGTGTGCTGTGGTATGTGCTGGGAAGGTATAGCCCACAGGCTGTCCTTGGCTCTGGGACAAGAGGAAGACTTCTGTCCCCTCCTTTGCTTGGGGAAAGGAGGAGAAATAGCAGGTTTGCCTGTCAACTCAAACGGTGCAAATTTGGCTGAAATCTTGCTGTTGTAAACAGACTTCAGTAAAAGTTATTCAGCCAACAAATGTTGTGACAAAAACTCTTGTCTTGCCTTCAGAAAACATTCAACCCAAGTAATGGGCTCTTTCCAGTGGCACTGCAGGGAAAGGGAATAGAAGCAGCCAGGCTATTTGAGATAGACATCAAACAGGTTTAATGCACAGAAAGAGCGAGTCACATATTCCCACTCTCCTGGGAAACCAAAGCAAGTTCTGATCCTGATAATGGCATCTCCTACACACCTGGCTCAGTGCGTGTGCCCTTCTCATGTGCTCCCTATGCAGCCCCAGCATTGTCATTGTGTTTTCCACTCTGTGTAGGTAGGTGTGAGCTAAAGCCGCAGAAAATTCAAAGGCTGGTAAACAATTACTAAACCTTTAAACCACCAAACTGTTTTTCTTCATCATCGTGCTCCTTCTCCTTATCAACTCCTATAAACCCTGTGTGTGTGTTGCTGCAAGAGGGAAGGCAGGCCCTGTTTCTGTGGCAGATGAAAATTGTTTCTGAGGGTGACTTGCATTGTCATGTTGAACAGGCTGCTTTTTTCTTACATTGGTTTTCTTTTGCCTTTTTCTATTCCATTTAGGTTTTGTTTCATTTTGTTCTGCTTGCTGACTGTCTGCAATCTGCTTCTGTTTATAGGGACAGCTAAAATGAAAGCAAGTAAATTAGTGGGTTGACTTGCAGCACAAGATTGAATAAGTTGCTGAGATAGACATCTTCTCAGGTCTTTCTTCTCTGACTAGCTGTGAAACCTCCTGCATCCTTTTCCTTTACATTATAGCGATACTGAATTAGCCAATAAATTGAACTGAGCCTGTTTCTGTAAAATCTGTGACGAAAGTTTAGGCTTCTAAACAAACTCAGATTACATTCACATCTGTGTTTTTCCCATGGGTTCTGTGCACAATCCTTAGGGAAGGAATGCTTGTTACAATATCTAAGTTAATATTTTACAGTGAGTACATGAAGCAAATTTTGCATTTAAAATTGTGAAGTGCTAGAAATGGAGATTAATTTCTGAGAGTTTTCTTCGAGAAAATAGGAAATTACTGTGTAAGTAATAGATCATCCTACTGTAAGGTTTTTGCCCAATAAGCACTATTTACTACGTTACACAGGACAAGTAGTTAACATGTGCGAATGTCAATGATTGAACAAGAAGAAAGATATCCAACAAATTATTCACAGTCCGGGTAAGAGTGATTTGACTTTTTTTTTATCATTGTGATCTTTCAGTATGACCTCCTTTATAACACAGTAGAGGAGACTTGGATTAATTATTTCTTAATTGAAGCAGAGTAGAGCTTATGGAAAGATGTCATATCCTGCTTTAAAAATGAACATAGTGGAGGTGCCGGCATAAAATGTGGCAAAGGACTCCAGTAGTTGTCTCTCCTCTTTGTAAGATTTGTTTCTTTTTTCTCTAACCTGAATTTCTCTCTCTTTGGTGCTGTATGTAATTCTTTGTTACATTGAAGAACCTATTATTTATAGGTTTTTTTTCTTTATGTTCTAGTTATTTCACTCTGTGTTTGGCTGTCCCTTTATTTTGCAAATGGGGCAGATGCCGGCATGACTCACTTGCTGATAAATTGTTTCTATATTCACTGGGAAAGCTATTTTATGAGGGAAGAATCTTTATAATAATTTCAAATTGCTTAACATAAAATAGTTTTTTAATTTAAAACTGAAGAAATAAAGACTTTAGAACTCACAAACAGAAGTCCAATGACGAGGAAAAGACAGCATAAAGACACAAATTGAGTCGAATGTGTAGCAGATATTTATGATGAAAACACAAGGGTAATCAGCTGAACAGCTTTGAACTGAAGACAGAAGGCAGCACAAGGTGCTGGCTGTAGCAAACATAAAGCTGGAATAAGACACCAGCGTTCAGAAGTCAGTCTTTGCTTTATTGCCCAAAGCCAAAAAGTCTTTCGCAGTACGTTTTCTCTCTCAACTCTTCTTCATGAATGCAGTGGCCTCAGCAGGGCCAGCCAAGGAGAAGGAAGGTTTCCCTTGTGGCACCTCCCAGCAGCTGTCCAGCCCGTCCCAGTCAGAAGCTGGAGGACTCTCAGGTAGTTAAGGACAAAAGCCCTAACTCAGGTACTGAGTAAGATCTAAAGATTGACAGTGAATACCCCACTGAGTGGCAGGTGGTAATTTCTACACCTATAGCCTATTGCTGAGCTGTATTGGCTTTCCAAGTTGATTTATTAGGTGACTCTTTGTCACACCAAATTGTCATTATTGTGAATCCAAGTCTTTAGTTTTTATTTTGGATAGGCATTAACAACTCCCTGCCTCCCCACAAAGTGCATATTAGTTTATTTTTGAAAATAAATTGCAATCTTTTCTGACAAAATGCATTATTTCATTCTTCTGTGGGCCATCACATCCTACACCTCTTCCATTAATGTGGAACTATTAGTAGAGGAAAAAAACCTTCACTGTTTCTCGTTTCTGCATGTGAATATTAACCTCAATTTGAAAACCATGAGTTACATTCTAATGTTCTGATTTTTTTTCACTGATAACTTTAATCAGTCCTTTTTGTGTAAGTCCTTTGAGAACTAAAATACAATTTTTGTCTCTCTTGAGTTGAAGCATTCTGACATAAATTTTCACCACAGTGAGAAAATTTCACCATTGTTTACAAATTCTATCCAGCCATAGGTGATTTCCATTTTCTTCCCTTAGATGGTGCTAATAAGGTACAAAAAGCAGAGCCAGACTCTGCAGTGTTTTAGAAAGAACATGAAGTACAATGAAGGCTTGTTTGGATTTGGAGCAATTTCTTTCCTCCTCTCTGTTCTACATTTCTGCCTTATTTGTGCTTATTCAAGCTCCAGAATGACACTATATGAAAGTATCAAATTTGGTAAACAATTACATCTGGTGACTATATGTTCATTTTGGAAAACTAGAGGAACAAATGTTGTCTGTATCTGAGCTGCAAAATGAACAGACTTTTCATTAGCTTTGTGCTCTCCCAGGGAAAGCTTCCTGCCAGTATCTGGACTCTGGGAAAATGGACTTTTTTACTGCTAGCCAGTGTTATTCACCATTGAAATAAAAAAATTCCCAAGCCAAATTCGATATTAAAATTTTATATCATAAAATTTATTAAAAGTCCGAAATATCGGAAACACGATGCCACGATCGAAAAAGACACAGTACCAAGCCCGGGGTTGGAACTGGATGAACGCAAGTCTGGCCTCTATCGCACCAAACCTCCCTGGTTCACAACTGCTGCTTTTTGCAGCGGGCTTATATACTGTGTTCCGCGCAGGAGAGTTAACTTCTATTCAACATGTTCATAAAGGGATTTTTTTCTAGGGGCTAAGGTGGACAAAAGCTCATCTTGTCCTTGATTATTCTTTCATCACCGGGGAGTGTTATCAGATGTCTCTCGATGTTCCATATCTAGGTTTTGGTCCGCTCGTTATCACCTGGCCAGGGAGGAGTTCTCGCTGATATGGATGCTGAGGACTCTTCTTTAGAGATGTATATGTCCAGGTGGTGTTGTATGATATCTTAGCGTAATGCAGATCCTTTCCCGGCAGAAGGGATTTTCCTAGAAGCCGTCCCTTTTGGATGCAAATGTCATCCCGGCGAGCGTGGCATTGTGTTCAGCCCAGACTCATACTCCATTCGAATGCAAAAGCTGAACGGGCAGAGACTACACCCTGTTCAGGGCGAGTCTGCAGTTTTAAGATGTAAATGTCCCTTTGGTGAAAAAATACATGATTCCCGGAATCGCATTCGGCTGAGCCCAAGAACACCCCCCCCCACCAGGATCCACGACACCATTTACCAGTATGGTATTTCATATCTGAGCGTGAATTAACCGATTTTATATATAACAACCATTAATTAGGGGCCCCCACAAAAAACTTTGGTGTATAACAGTTATCCTGTGCACAGAAGCATAGAAGAATTTTCTCAGTAGAAAATGAGGGAGCAGAGAATCTCTAGCAATTTTTCCTCGCGGTCCAAGTGTTAAGGATGTGTGGACCATCTTGAGTAACCATATTTATATTTTTCTCCTCACTGTAATCCTGAGTATCAAGCAGTAGAAGAACAGATGTTCTATGAAATTTCAGTATAGGGTAGGGTGAAGCCCTGGAATAAAATTTTGCCACTTGAGGATTTTACCCTTTCTCAGAGGAATTTAAAATGCAAGCCGCACATCTCACTGTTTTGCATGTCCGGTGCAGAGGTAAATGCTTTCGGAAGTGCATCCAGGTGACCTGAAGACCAGGATCAGCAGCATCTGCAAGACAAGTGGCAGTTCACCAGAGGCATCTCAGCCTGCCCATACATTTGGCAGCAGAATTATCCTTTCATTCTTTCCCCTCTCCCTGCCACCTTCACCCCTCCTGGCTCGCCATTTCTTTGCTCTCACAGGCAGTAGAGTTTGGTTGGAGTGTCTGTTCAGCACATAATGGATCGTGACTACCCATCACTGCAGAGGAACAGACACAGGGCTTGGGAGGGCAGGAGTGTCATGGGTCTGGATCCCAGGACCCTGCAAAGCTGAGCGCCCAGAGGAACCACACAGTGTCAGCTGTGTGCTGCCTGGGGATGCTGCCAGGATGTAATTAGCACTTCGCTCTCAGCAGCAATATAACTAAGTTCACCTACAATACATGGATGAGAGAGACTTCACTGTTTATCAAATCTAGTTAGTTTGATTTAAACCCTCTAGGTTAGCCCAGTAGTGGGTCTGTTTCTTACCTGACCCTTCACTCATTCAGTATTGATTTTTCCTGAAAGACGTCAAGGCAATTACCACATGCCACTTTATTTTATCCTTTCCAGAAGAACCTTGAATGAGGTTTTAGGACGCTATGAAATCAAGGAACATTCACTCCAATCAAACACAGCCAACAGTTTTTTTTGCCTTTGAGGTCCAAGTTTAAAGTGCTGTCCTGATTAGAGTGCCTCTGTGATTGCTAATGTATGGCGAGTCCCACATTTCTGTAGCCCATTTACCTCACATGGCTTGCTTTGACAGGCCAAAGTACACTTACGTGGGCTTCTTTGAGTTTAACCATCTTGTTCAGGGATTCATCCATTGTCCGTCTTCACCTTTTTCTATTGAAGGGCCAATTTACAGTGCTTGTAGCAACCAGACCTAAAATCTAGACATCAAAGCTCTACTTTACCCTTTCATTACCTAATCTTACCTTTTAGATTAAACCAGTGACATGAGAATGGTTTTGCAGAAAGATGTAAAGTTAAGCTTTCCTCTAGTGAAGCCTGTGACACTCAAGCTTTGTTGTCAGGAAAATTAATCCACAAACACCAGAGGTTTATGTCCAAAAAGGAGACAGGGGAGTCCCTTTACTTTATTCGAATAAAGGGAGAGGCCATGGGGCATTCCCCTGGGGTCTCTCGAATTTTTGAAGGTCACAGCCTCCTTTTTATCCTATTTTTCCCTAGTTTCCTGACTGCATTTCCCTCTCTCTTTCCCCATTGGCTGAGGTACTCGAGAGGTACAGACTTCCCAGAAAATGCCTAATGTCTAAAAATTCCCTTCTAATGTATAACCTCCCCCCCTTGTCAGCAGACCTTTGGCATGTTTCAAGATACATATCTCTTTAAGTCATCAATCAATGGAATTCTTCCCATTGTCTTTCTTATCTCTTAGTGCTTAGCCTTGTCTACCAGCAGGCCTACAGCTTGTTTGTAAAGACAAATTCTGCATTCCTCTCATTTGTGAAGATTCATTTTTCCTACTTTTCCAGCTCAGGCCTCCTACAACAGCACAAGTCTTTGTGTATCATTATTACGCACAGAACTGTAATAAAAGAATTTTACTAGTTTCCAAAGACAAGGCCATGAATTTTTAAACAAAGTGATTCAGGGGTGCTTGTGCAATGTTGTGTCTCTGATGATGAGATTTTAATTAAATAAGCATATTCTATTTTGACACTGAGCCCCAGCTCCATTCAGTGCACAATACGGACAGAGATCACTTAATGAACAGATGTTCAGTTTTGGTTTTCCTCAGTGTGTGGCGTTGGGCCCTATTTGTCAGGTTTCCCACTCTGATGACTGCTCAGAATTTCTAATTTTCTCTTGAGTTATGTGGCACGTGTCATAGCATTAGGGCAAATCCCATTGCATGTCAGCAAGTGAACTCCTGTGGTCCTTGTTTGGTTTGTTGGACTGTAGTGCATTTAATTTGAAAACACATGGAATTGTATCTAATTCCTAATGTTGCTCTTTATTTATCAACTGTTCCCTCAAACGCTTTTTTAATAAATTGCATTGAATTCTTAGATTTCTATGTGCTATGATGAGCCGATGTTCTTTGCATGATAAACCATATAATAGCATTTTCTCAAGTTCCCATTTAACAGAACAGCCCATCTACTGCAGAGTTGTCTGGGGTTAAATCTTGCCTTTAGGCCATAATTTGGGTAACAAAGATGATGTAACTGGACTTAAATGGTTGTTGTTATCCACTGTAGATGTTCTTAACATGCTGCTTTCACATTCATTCGACCATCCAGAGAAACTGGGTGTTGCCTGAGCATTGAATTTCATGGCTGTGTTTTGGTTGAAAGGCTCAGGGGGAAAATTCCCTGTGTCCTGGCCAAGGGAGCACCAGCGGCGGCACTCCCTTTACAGTGCAGATTTCCCACTGTTGCACGTACTGCTAGCATTTGATTTTTTGATACAAAATAGCTGACGGTGCCAGGTAATAATAAATGGGATCAGAATTGCAACTGAGATGTTACCAGATGCATCCTATTCCAAGTTTCAGTTTTTTGTTTGGCAGAGCTGCGTGACTATTGCAGACAGATTGGGCAGGAGGGCTTTAGCGAGAAATCAATAGGGAGATCAGTGGCATTTTCAGCTTCTGAGTGTTTGATTTGCAGTCTTGATATTTAATATGGAGCTCCTCGTGAAACTCGTGCTTTCGCATAGCTCATTTTCAAGGGATCGACAGGGTAGAGTGGTTACATAAAGAGGGTTCAGTTCAAAAACCAGCTCGTCATAATTTTGAGATCTGTACCACAGCCTGTGCAAGTGAAATTGCGAACCCAGGTACTCCTAACAGATAGTTTCCTTGTAATGGTTTAATTCCTAACAGTGTTAAGACAGAGAATATGTATAAAAAACTTTAAACATTTTCACTTGCTTACTTAACAAGGTTTAAGAGCATTGTTGTTAAATTATGCAGGATGGCAATCCTCCTGTGAAGCTGTTGTAATAACCAGTCAAGAAGAGCTATTTCTGCAAACGCTCGTTAGTGTATTTCTAAGTGTTCAGAACTATTACCAAATTCTGCTTTCTACATAAATATTTTTAGCATTTGAAACAGTAGCTGCTACATTTAAAGGAATGCTGGATGATGTCTGGCACTGTAGATTTTTAAACAATCCTTAAAGGCACTGGTTTGAGAATACTTGTATGGACAAAAAAGGGGTTTTTTTGTTGTGATTTGTGAGGCTGTGCTAATTATGACTTGTTAATTCTTGGAATCCTACCACCTCTGAGCCAAGAATTTTGACAGAAGTGTCTTTTTTTCACTTGATAATTGTCACTTGGATTATTTATTCTTTGCATTCGTATCAGGATTCATTAATCTCCTCTTTAAAACAGTTGTCCAAAGCAAAAGCAGAAACAATAACAGAGACCTCTGGTGACCTGCCTTACTGCATTCATAATGAATAGCAAATATTCATAACTATCAACTGGTTGCAACTAACATGTTGACAATAATTCATGGAAACTAATTGGGAAATATTTATGGACAATAAATAAATACATAGTAATCAAGGTTAGTTCATGAATGACTTGCCAAGCCAAAAAGGGGTGAATTTTGTCAAGAATATGTTTCTGTGCAATTTGCTGTGCTGTCATTACCTGCAGATATACCTTGCAAGGTAACACAGGAGCAGTCTGTACACATTATGCTTTGAGCACAATTATTTGCACCTCTGCTAAGGCACGAAATTCAGGGCAGGTGTAATGCAGAGTGCACTGTCCAGGGCTAGAGATTGGAACCTGACTCTCCTTAATGTAACAAGCTAGGATGGATCAGGATTTCTCAGGGTTTTGTATGCTAAAAATTAGAATCAAGGTCAATCTCTAATTAAGTGGGACCTGGAGTGAATATAAATTATTCCATTCACCCATGCAGCAATGTGACCTGCTAAGGAGAAACAGGCTCACAAAAGTGTTTTTTGTGACTTTGCTGCATCCCCAGCTTGAGCTCCTCCCAAGATGGTTCTGCTCCTTTAAAGGCAGAGCAGTTTCAGACTGGTTTTAATTCTGCCTCGGTGGGGCCATTAGAAGAACAGCAACAAAACACCTTCCTCAGGCATGTCTGTCGACCCTTTCCACGCTGGATTTATCCTCTTTGAGAATGACAACTCTCTTCAGCCAGCTAGTTTTGTTGATCTCATCAATATTTCACTCTGTCAGAAAAATGCAAGTAGTACAGTGCCAAAAATGAATGTCTGCCAACTGACTTAGTGTCTCAGGCAGATTCTCCCTGAGTCCCTGCAAAAGCATCAGACCAGATGTATGAAGTAACACACTTATTCTGGATTCTCTCCCCGCCAAAAAATGTAGGCCTAAAATGATAAAAAGCAGTTCTACACCAGCGTCTTTTTTAATCGATTAATGAAATGTCAGGAGTCCAACAAGCCTGTCCTATACCAAGAATAAACTTGGAAAAGGTAAACTATGTTCAAAATCACAGCTTTGGAAACTCTGACTGCATTCTCCAATGGGAATAGTCTAGCAGGAAGGGCAGGTCCTGGAAGGATAGATTTAGGCTCTGCACTCTCAAGTTGCTGAGTTTCCTCTTGAAACTTTTTGAGTTATCATGTTTTTGACATGAATCAAGTGAATCTCCTTAAAATCCTTTCAAAACCAGGGCAACAAACCTCTCACAGTCTCAAAAGGGTAAAGCACCTGACTGAGTGATCTGTGCTCCAGGGAGCAGCACTGCCTGGTGAGCCAGAGCCCACAGCACCACACAGCTCTTGTTTCTGGTGCACCAGAGAGGAAAGAGGAATTGCCCCATGCCAGGAAGGGCTGCTGACACAGGGCACTGCGTGTGACTGATTTGCCATAATCTCTCTCTCCTGCAGAGCCACTGCTGACTGTAGCTGTGGGTCTGGCCACTGAGAGGAAAACATCCCACAAGCTTTCTGAATGCCTCAATGGCCACAGTCTAACAGAATCTACAGTGCCCTGTGGCACTTGTGGGAGATAAGCTCTTCTGAAACCTTGGTCTAACTCTCTACTATTGCACCTCAATTTTAAAAGTTTTGGGACCTTAAAATTTCTGGCCATGAACACTATGTAGGTGGCAATGATGATTTTCCTTTATATGAAACTAGAAAGAAACACTGGGAAACTAGGTGAAAAGTAAATCTGCCACAATGTAAGCTTTACAGCAGAAAATATCAAAATAGGGAGATAATGCTGCATCTTTAGCAGAGACGGGCAAAGCACTAAGATTCAGCAACACACATTGTTCAGCATTTCTGAAAAGCAGTAGTCATTGAAAGGGCTGATCTGTGGGTGGTGAGCAATCAGTGAGATGTTCTCAGATAGAAATGGCTAAAAGTCTCATTTAAAAGCAACCTTTCTTCCATTTGGGTGAGGAAGAGCAGCGGGTTTATGGTTTTTCTGTAGCTGACAGACTTCAATTTGTTACTCACGAAAAAATTTTACAAATGCCTTTTTGCTGGCTAATGTGTAAATGTGAATTGCCAAAGACAATGTAATGATGTAAAAGGACCATCAGGCAGTCAGAGCAGCTCAGCTTTTGGATGAACATGCAGGATAGGGTCAAAGAGCCAGATTTTTAATATGATGCTTTCCCAGTAAGAAAAAAATCTCCCCTGCTAATGTAAGGAGAGAAGGGGTGGGGG
>VZTI01004085.1:776856-831070 GCA_013397865.1 Struthidea cinerea | reverse complement strand
CACGGCAAGTGGAAGCAACCACAGGGGTCCCTGAAAGTAGTTGTATAATGATTATTTGACAAGGCTTCCTGGATGCTAACAATCCCATTAAAAATAAGTTGGCAAAAACATTAGGATCCTGAACTGACTGAAAATGAAAGAAGAGAAATGAGGAGGGATTAAAGTAAAGCTCAGAAATAAAGAACAACCACTGAGCGTGTCCACGGTGGGAGTCTGTGAGCCTGATGGGAAGCTCTGGGTAATTAGATGTATTTGACTTCTTTCTTATATTCAAAAATACTTTCCTCTCTCCTCTTCCCCCCATATTTTCTTGTAAAGTGTGAATTCTTGGAGGTCACAGTCTATACTGGGACACCCAGCTTTAGGCATTGTACATGTACATCATTAGAGATAATTCTTGCTTGAAGAACTTTAAATCTGCATTTACCAGGCAGAGAAGGGAAATAGTAGTATCACAGGTTTGCAAATGAGAAGCTGAGGCACAGAGAGGTGAAGGGGTGTTTTCAGAGATCTTCAATTTTCACTTGGACTCCTATGAAAATTGGGTTTTTCCAGAAATCCTGACACCTCTAAAGTGATAAAGGCATAGAATTGTTTAGGTTGGAAAGACTTTTCAGATCAAGTCCAACCACTAACCCAGCACTGCCAAGGAAACTGAACCATGTCCCCAGGGGCCACCTCTACACGTATTTTTAAATACTTCCAGGGATGGTGACTCCACCACTTCCCTGGGCAGCCTGTTCCAGTGCTTGATAACTCTTTGGGTGAATAAATTTTTCATAGTACCCGATCTAGTGTCATCTGGAGGAAGGAGGGGTGTGCAGAGACACGAGGCTCTGTTGCTGCCTCCTGTGCTTTACCCTTACCCCTGGCAGTCCTTGTCTCACTCCACGTAAACCAGTGCTGCTCCCAAAGAGCTGCTCTGTGCACACGTGTGACACTGGGTCAGGGCAGCAGTGTCTGCCCTCAGGATGTGATATTCTATAATTACCCTTCAGTGGTTCTCTTTGAAATGTATGGACAGGCCTGTGATGCACACAGCTCCATCTTGGTCTAATTGACAGAAAAAAGCAAGAAAAACTTTTGTGATGACTGCAACAAAAATAATTGGAGATAGAGATTGTAAAATAATACAAATGTGTTAAAAAGAAACCACTTTTATGCATGTAACAACCGTTACTGAGAGCCCTGGGAGCAGTTTTAGGTTTGGGCTGCCTCCCCAGTGGTGGCTGCCAGGGAGTAGCAGGGAAGGGCTGTGCCTGGGGAGGGCACCTGGCTGCTGTGGTTGATGTCCATGCTGAGAACCTGAGCCACAGCACCCAGCCCAGTGGCCAGTGTGAGCCTGGCAGCCGGATTCCAGGGCCAAGCACAGCTCCCACTGGAGCTTCCCTTCCCGTGATGGACCAGTCTGCACATGTGAATGTGCTGGTAGAGCTTTGCAATTGCTGTCACTCAGAGGGGTGGTTTGTTTCCTCCTCAAAATGGTCACAAGAATGAACTATTTTTATATGAGAGAGAAAAAGATTTGTTTTATCAAGGAAGACCCTTGTGATGTACTGAAGGACAGCAGTGTCTACTCTGATGTGCGTTGGTAAGTCAATGCTAACATAGATCTGTTTTCTTTAGTAAGAAAAATTTATATCTTGAATGCACTATTAAAAATGATTCCCAACATAACTTCAGCTTCAAGGCAAAAAGGATGAGATTTTGTTCTCATGTTGCTGCTTATTTTCTTTTTAACTCAGAATCTTTTCTGATATATTGAATACTGAAGCTTGTGGAAGATTTGCCTGTTTTATTGGGTTTTATTAAAAAAAGGAAAAGGCCCAAACTTGTAATGTTGACAATGTTTTTAAATTAGACATTGTTTTAGTCTTGAGTCTTCTAAGTAGCCTTTGTACATCATCTTTTCAATTTGTTATTGTACATGTTCTATAGAAAAAGTCATTTGAAAGGAAAAAATATACAAAACAGACCAGCTGCTTGTCAAAGCTGCGTGACAAGGCTCTGAGTAAGGTTTGACAAGGTCCAGGCAAAAGTTGGCTTGCTTAGAGACCAGGGTTACATGAGACAACCTCCACGGGTTTTTCCTTCAACATAAATTATTCTGTGATTCTATGATTAACTGCAATTTTGTTCCCAAAACCCACAGTCCTGAAATATTGCAGTTTTTAATTCAAAATTTATGACTCATGGAAAAAAAGGCTCTTCATCTTAACCATCAACACGTTTCTCACATGACTGACTGTAAAAGAAAAATTGTCAGTTGCATGTGATTTGTTACTTCTTCATACCATACTGAAGGGTTGTTTTGTAGAAAACCAGAAAGTTTTTAATGAAAGAGCAGCAGAGAGGTGTAGGGACTATGAATGTAATCTGAGAGAGTTCAAGTGGCCACATGTGGGGAGAAGGGTAACAGCTGCTGCTGGGGGGCTCAGGGATTGCCCGGGGTGATACAGATGGGGTGTGCCCCACACTGGGTGCTGCAACCCCCGGTTCCTAAAGGGTGCCTTTCTCAGCAGCTGGGCTCTGCTGGCCACTCTCAGCTGCTGAGATCCAGGGTGTCCAGGGCAGGTGTCACTGGTGCACCTTAGCTAGGCTTATCAGTTCAGCCAAAGTGCTGGGGAGGAGCAGAGATTTGCATCCATTTTGTCATGAAGTCTTAAATTCGTGAATGACAGCAGAAAAAGCAGGTCCATACAGGGCCTAAGTCAGCTCTGAGCTTTTGCTGTGTAACTCCAGCAAAGTGCACTGCGCTCGAGTAGAACAAATGGTTGTTAACTTTGGAATTTGCTCACTAGATGTCTATTGCCTGACAGAAAATGTTCTCCATAGCCATTTTCCCATCAGAGAAGTAAAATAAAAACAGTAATGAAGGGGAACAATGTGGCTTATTAGAAAGACAATTGCACTAACCATCAGAATAGCAAATTCTGGTTCTTGTTCTGTCTCTATTTTCCTGAACCGCCTTGGCACCCCCTGTTCCATTTTTCCATACCTAATTTCTGAACTGGAAGATGGATAGCTATCCACCAATGTCGCTGTGAGCGACACTGACGGCAAGGAATGTCACGAGTAAGTTCAGAGGGGAAGCAGTTCTTTATTAATTATTAATTATTAGCAGAATCTTAATTAATTAATTAATCTTTTATAATAGAGATCGCAAAGAGTGTGTTGAATGGCATAAGACAATTGGGTGCTCGGCCATCCACCCCTTGAGGGGATTGGTCAAACTCTAAGACACTTACTCCAAAATATCAGAAAGCTAGAACCATAACAATCCTGCATAACAAACCCAGGTGCAAGATAAAGAGTTAGTTTACAAAACCCATAGCAGTGTTTTTTCGTAGCTTCTGTGAGAACTGCAAAGTTCTCCCAGAACGCTGCAGAAAAGCTGAAAGATTTCTCTACCGAAGCTTTTCAGCATCCATACACCAATGTCAGGGTGTAATGCTGGTGGGGATATTAATAAGCAAACTCCTTTATGGAGCAACTATGCCTCATTTTTAAGGCCTTTCCTATATGCATATATACAAAATCCCTGTTTTTAAAAACCTTCTGTCTTAATAAAAGTAGCACTTTCTTCTAACTGAAGTCACGTTAGACTCAGTGATTCATTTTGCAGCAGTGTTTGCATTGTCACACTCATGTGGTCAGGATGCTGATGCTGCTTAGAGATCTCTCATATTTACCAGGGCAGGTGAGTGGGGAACAGTGACTCCCCCAGCCAAAGCACAGAGCTTCTCTAGGATCAGGAGTAGGAGAAGGTGATGTACTCAACCTCCAGAAATCTGTTATTGAAAGGAAGGAATAGGGAAAATGTTTTTAAATGGGCAAATTGAGAAATTCACAGTATTGCAAATAGTCTGTGAGCAGGATAGAGTTGCCTAGGGCTCTTTTATGAGTCTCACATGGGGCTGTAAATCAATTTAGAATTGTAGAAGTAAGGCATAAACCAGAAAACTCTGTGTGTGTGTCAGCTGTGTTCTGTACAAATGGCTGATATTGTGTATAGTGTTTATTGCAAATCCTGTTGTGACCCATTTTCTAATGTAACTTGTTTAATTTTTCTTGTGACACAAATAATAAGGTCCAGTGTTTGCTGCTATATATAAAGTGTCAGTTCTTTATTGGTTTGAACACTGAATATGTTGCTGAGTCCCTCCAAACAGAGCTACTTTTAATCAAAACCAACTTAAATCCAGGACCAGGGGTTTTTTTGCTTAATAAAACTCAAGTAATTTAAAGAATTTCTGCCATTTCTCCTGTACAAGCAATTGCAAAATACTGAGGCTTATGACTTTGTTTTTCCAACATACAAGGCTATACATTAGTAAACATTTCCCAAGACATTTTTTGGTAAATACAGAATTTTTGTCCACATCCATTTTGGGCATAATTTTGGCTGCTACCTGTTGGGGAGCTTAAACATCCAACTAGACCTGTGCCTTCCAGAGGGTCTTTTTATCTTTTTGCCATTTTCTGTTTCAATCAGGAAACTTGGGCACTTGTTGTGTTGAATCTAAAACAATAAATTTAGACTAAAGTATTATTTAACTATCTTATATTAAGACCACTTCAGAGTGCTCTTCCCTGAAACAGGTCTGAAGGATAACATGCCTGAGCACAGTGGGAGCACGGATCTGGCTGCTCAGTTTTCTTTTGTTTTCCTCCTGCAGAGCAGTTCAGGGCGTAGGTAAACTGGAGTATTTCACATATCCTAGATATACAATGTATAACCAGGCTTCTGGACCAGACTATGTCCATAGCAGTAAAAGGAAGTCTGTGCTGCAGCAGTAAAGAAACAGAGGAATTTGGGACTGTAAAGTTCCAGAAGTGGTTTGGTTTTTTTGGTTTTTTTTCCCCTCAGTGCATATTTTGACCAAATCAGAAATCCTGAGATACAATCAAATAGAAATTTTGTCTACAATACCACACCCTACTCAAGGTGTTTTTCTTGGCAGGACTGGAGAGAACAGAATTGCAGTCTGTTCCTCATGGAACCATCCTCAGTGGCCTCTCCAAGTGGAGCAGGCAGAAGCACTCCCCATCAAGGTGACAGCCCTGATGTGCCAGGGTTCGAGGGAGATTGAGGTTCCTGTCACAGGGAGGAAATGATCTGTTACAGCAACGGAGGTTCATGAGAGAGGGGAATTTGTAACGTGCCCATCGCCATGACCAGCTGCTGGTGGTGTTGAACACAGATTTGTGAGTGCTGACATAGTTGCCTACATGAGTCATACTTTGCACTGAAAGTTTTATTTAATGAGCTTTGAGGAAAAATATTTCAGTTTTATGTGTTTCTCTATCCAGGCAAAAAGTTCGAACACACATCTTCCCCTTGTGGAGAGCGCTTTCTCTTTTCCAGCTGTCAGAACACAAGGGTCATTTGAGTATTCTTGTCAAGTTTTCCAGATGCTTGTTTTGAACTGATAGGTTTGAACAGGAGCAATTTGTTATGCTGGCACTTCCCCCCTCCAACTGCACAAAGAGTCAGCCTTTGCAGATACATTATCATCTCCTTCCCTGAAGAAACTGCTCTTCTTAAGATAGAACGAATGGGTTGGGAGATTTTTGGTCTGAACCAAAGGTCAAACTTGTCTGATAGCTGTGAAAGGGAATGGGGATGTGTAGACTGTTGCCTGGGTGGTAGATATTTCTTGCACACATGTGTGTGTAGATAAGGCTAGATAGATTATTTGGTACTTTGGCTGAAGTGTATTTCTTTTTCTGTTTTGGAAATATTTTTTCCATGATTGGAAGGAGGCTTTAATATCAAAGTGCAAGTAATCCAGTGAAGTATAAAAGTGTTCAAGTTCTATATGTTTTTTTTGGTTACAATTTCAAAAATCCTTGTCCTAAAATTCAACCTGTAAGTCTGCTTTCCACATAGGCTTTCGTTTAACATCCTGTGGAAGTACTGTCCGGTGTGCACATACCCACTGAGTTTAAATAGGTAGGAGAAGAGATGCAAATGGTGTGCCAGGCACTGCTGGCCAGACATGCCCAGGGTGAAGGAATGGCTATGGTGGCTGAGCAGTAGGAAAGAGATGGGATGTGAGCATATGCCACCTGCTGAATTGCTTCTTTCATGTTGATCTTGTCTGTTTGAGGGGATTTCCACACGGAAAGAAAAATTATCTCCGTTAGTATAGAAACTTGTGTAGAGATATAAAAGGGTGTGTGGTCACAGCAGAGCTGCTATTTAGATTCAAAGGAAAAAGAACATGAAAAAAAATCAGGCCTAATTTGAAAGAGTCATACCAGGTGTGTATTCTGTGTCCACACCAAACCTTAAGACTCATTAACCAGCTGAGAAGGAATCTGCAAACTCCTGCTGAGAAACCTGGTGTCAGATTTGTTGGGTGGTTATACAGATAATTAAAGCATAAAGTGAATGTTTCATGTGATGATCAGGTTAACTATACTGAAAGAAGATTTTTAGCAGCTGAAGGTAAGAATGAGTGTTGTATATGACATTTTCATCCTTCTTCACATTTGTTTGACCAGAGATTTATGACTAATGTCAAGTATGTTCAAGTGGAAACAATTTTACAGGCATAACAGTACGATAAAAACTTGGAAATGAATCTTATGCTTGTATTCCAAAAATCGTTCCAGGTCACATCACTTAAGGAGGAGTGAGAGCCTCTGCCACTCAAAGGAGTGACAAATTCAATTGCATCTCTATCTCCGTAGTAAGGCTCATGGTGCTGGCTACTGGGATTGAATGTGATTTTGATATGCTCCTAGTGTTTCACTAGCTTGTGATATTTTCCATGAGGAGCAGTGCTTTTCTGTGTTTAAAAATAATTAAACGTAGGTAGAATGGTCAAAGTGTCCAGAAGTTTTGCAATCATGAATTACATTTGCTTTGCAGTCTGATCTTCGAGTAACTGACTTTAGGGTTGCATTGGAAACAAGAGGTAAGTGACCTCTCAGGCTTGGAAATGCCTGTGAGCATGGAAAGGATTGCTTTCCCAAACAGTCCTGACTGAAGGGACCTAACCTAGCTATGAGGAATGTGACAGCCCTCTAATTCCAGTGCTTGTAATGAGCTGCCTCTGTGACATCTACTCAATTGGATAGATATACTGCAAAAATGAAAGTAACTGTCCTTAGGCCATGATGACTCAGTTAAAAATAGTCCTACTCAGAAGGTTGTAAAAGCAGCCTGGAAAGTGATAACATTAGCTCTTCTGGGTGGTTGCACAACCTCATTTATCCTTTAATGATTCTTGTGTTTTCCAAACCAGTGTGCAATTAATGTTATTTAACGGATACAGGAGTGTTCACCAGGCATTTGTTCAGCAAATAAAATATTTTTAATAACTGTGATCTAAAACTTTAAGCAAATGAGTTTCTCTGATAATCTCTTCATCAAAGTAGATATTCTCAAATGTCCACATTAAATTTTGGACTGCAGATAGCACCTTTAATGTATGTTTCAGTGGCTGCTAGGGCTGGGAAAAAATCATTACTAATTGATATGCTTTAATGGCCTGAGAGCTTTCAGAGTTGGATGAACCCAAGAGAAACGCTGAGAGGTAGATATTTGATTCTAATGATGCCTGAGTAGGTCCAAGCAAAAAGTAGAACCATCATGACAGCTATATCATTGTCAAACTGCTATACCGCAGGTTTTCTACTGATCTGACACTATTACAAAACACTGTTTTAATGAACCCATGAAAGGCAAAGTTAGATAAAGGATAGAAACATAGAAAAAGAAGTCTGTGCTGGTATCTGTATTTGCCAAGAGAGTCACTGGAGAGAAAAAGAGGCTGGGATTTGTAAACTGTGTGTTAATTAGTGCACGGTATAATTTTATTCTATGTCCTGAGTATTTACTAAGTTTTTAAGACTACATATATTATGAAATTTTCACTTAACTGTGATGAGGTAGGATGTGAGTGACAGGTGTTCTAATTCCCCATCCTGTCTTCATTGATCTCTTCTGCAGCTGTCACCTTACACTGCCCCGGGCACACCTCACACAGAATGGGAGAGACCATGAAGGATTAGAATACTTCTGGTTATTTTTTTTTCAAGTATGAGCTGCATGAAATGCTTTATTCGCCTTTAAAGACTTATTTGTGGCCTTACTGAGAGGGGAGAAGCAGTGTCATTTTCGGTGGGAACTGGGGGTTGTTTTGGAGGTCTGCTTTAGCATCAGAGTTTGGGGCCTATGGCTTTCACCTTATTTTTCATGTTTAATAGCATCTTTGGTGAGACTTAAGGGGAAAAAAGTACCATTGCTAATAAATACACATCATTGTATGTGTGAGTGAAGCAGAAGAAGCAATGCATAACCCTTTCTGAACCTAGTTTTAGGATTTACAAAATAGATTTGTCTTTTTTTCAGTAGTAAATGTGCTTTTCTTTATGAGTTTCTTTTGATGACTTGGAGACTCTCCTTATATGGAGCTAATAATTCCTGTTTATTCCATGAAACTGGAAAGGTCCTTTGTAGGCAGCATAAAAGCTTGATGTTAAGTCACACCTGCTTGTAGCAGAACAGTTTTGATGATTAAGAAAACTTAGAAGTACACAAAAATTCAGAGAGAATAAAAAAGTCTGAACATACTTTCTTTACGAGTTCTTTTAACTTTACACTGTTCTTTTAACTGTGAGACAGGCCAAGGCTAAAGCAAGTGGCCTCAGGTAAAGAGAGAGAGAGAAATGAATGTTCGGAGCAGGATCCTGAGCACTCAGGAGGATTATATGACCTCAGGGCAAAAAATAACAGATTATTTTTGTCTGGATCTGGTAATGCTCGTGCTGCCTAAATCCAGAGGTTTATGTAACTGTCTAAACCCAGATTAATTGTGTTTAGAAATCCTCAGAAAAAACAATGTCTGTGTTGCTCTCACTGATAAGAACAGAGATTTTTATCTTATGAAATATGTAGTTGAGGGACACAATCAATAGGTTAGTTTTGTAAGTGTAAATTTAATTTGTGTACATGCATGAGAAAGCTGAGAGGGCCAGACTCCTTGTAGATTTAGGGAGTCACACTGTAAGAGATTGTGATACTGCTTGAAATTTGCCTCGGAACTGAGGGCATGACAGTTTATGCAAGAGTCACAATTTCCTCAAACCACTGAGGAAAAGGAGATTTTTGAATTTTACCAAGTTGCTCCCACTGTTGTGTCTTGGATGATTATGGATTTGAAGAGTATGAGGCTGTCACTAAAAGTGACTTTATGGTTTGTTGCAGTGAAATTGTACACCTTCAAAAAGGAAGGGACTCAGCAGGTAGAGAATGTTGGGGGACCTTGTACCAGTGTGCTTGGGGAGCAGGAAACCACTGAGTGTTTGAGTGGGCTGATGCTCTCCTGGTGCCTGGTTGTGAGGGGAAAGGTGCATTTACAAAGGAGGTATCACACAATCAGCAGGTACGGTTGTTTGCCTTAAAATGTATCTGCAGGGCATCCAAACTTGTGTACATGATAGTTTAATACAGTCTTAGCTGTCAATTTTTAGAGTACTTTGTGTATTTTTTCAACAAATTTGATACTTCCCTGTCAAATTCCATATCACAGATAGCCAAAAATACACTTCTGTTAAATTAATGATACAGGAGAGATCTCAGTTGTATCTAGTTCTTTGTGGAGGAAGGTGAGAAAACGATCAGGCAGCATTTTCCACAGAGAATGTTTATTAACAGATCTCTTGGCAAGGATGAATTGAAATAATTATGCGAGGAGACCAGGGCAGTGGTGGAGCTACCAGCTCTGCAGGTACCTACAAGATGCATGGTGCAGCCCTTGGGGACAGGGCTCAGTGCTGAATTTGGCAGTGCTGGGTTGACAGCTGGACTCGGTGAGCTCAGAGGTCTTTTCAGCCTGAAAGATTCTGTGATTTTTTTCTGAGGAGAGAAATGAGTGGGGACAGGCTTCTCAGCTGGTGTCTCACCTACCTCCCTGCCTGAAAATCTGGTTTTAAGTGGAAATCATTGATTTATGCTCTTTACATCTAGGCAGGTATAAATATTGAAAAAAATTGCATGGCTGGAAAATCAGGGTCAGTACCTTTTGGTTAAGATATTTTGCAGTGATTTTGGTGTGGATTTACTGGTATCTTGTCTGCTTTCTGGCATTTATTGACGTGCTCATGTTCACTAAATCCAATTTACAGCTCTTCACATGGCCAGAACATAGCAGTAAATCTAGTGCATTAAATCAGTGAGCTGGATTCAGTCCTTTATTAAACCAACAAATCTGGATTAATTCCGGTCTTTGGAAGTGTTTCTATTAAACAAAAGACCAGTTAGACCAGTGTCTAGAAAATGTCTTTTGATTGCTTGTCTTTTGAAAGCTTTAAGTGTTTCTCTCCTGAAACCCAGCTACAATATCAATGTCTCTGCAGAATATATACATTTCCCCCCCGACTCTCTCTCTTTTTTTTTTTTTTCCTCTAAGAGGGATAATTATATGAATTATTCTTGCCAGATTCTTTCTGTGACTTGTCTTGAAATTTTTCTAATGGTCTGAGTCTCTTAGAAAATGATGGAAAGATCCATTTCTGTAGCACCACATTGATATGTGGCCATATCTCTGTTTTTCAGAGGACGTATGTGTTGATGTTTCTTCTCCCAAGTGCAATCTAGTTTAAGCTAATACCATTAAGAAGAAAAGAAAAAGACATTTGACAAGAGTTGTTGTGGATAGAAGTTGTGTTTGATGGTGTGGGTGGAGGTGTTTGAAGTGCTAATTTTTTTTCTTCCTGGAATACTGGTGTGACAGAGGTGTCAAGTTTTGATAACTGGAAACTGCAAAAGCGAATTTGAGTTTCAGCCTCTGTTTTGGTTGATTGTAACATTCTTACTGTCACCCCAGATTCTTTTCTTTCTTTCTTCATTCTGGTTTCAGACAGTTTTGCCAACAACTTAGATTTCATGCTTTCTAATGAGGGTGTCAATTTTTGTTCAGATAGCTGCAGAGTGTGTATGGAAAATACCCATTTTCCTCTTAAGTTAAGTAAGCAGTGCCAAATTATTTTTTTTAATTGGTGCTATTCTTTAGTTGCAGTTTATTTTTGCAAAGTAGGAAGAAACAAGATCTGGCTTTTATGCCTTGAAAAGTGCATTGTGTTTGTCAAATGTTCTCTGTCACATATTTGCTCTGTCGAATGTTCTGTGTGTATCTCTCCTCTGTTTACTGCATCTTCTAAAGCACTTCTTCAATGCTCAGTCTATGTTGACCGTACTTCTCAAATATTTGCTAAATGAAACATGCTGTTTGGAGGCAGTAGCTCCTAAGCATGTGCATTCAATTTATTTCTGGGCAGTTTGGGGTTTTGTTGCCTTCGGGAAACATAAAGAATGTAGAGTATAAAGCTCCCAACTCCTGGATGTAAATCAGCTGTTCCTAAAATCACTGTCAATATCAACAGGGCGGGCTGGAAAGTTGTGACTAAAAGGTGTATTTGTGTCATCTTTACTCATGATCTTTCCTATATTTGTGTAGAAAACCCTGTTTAGAAACCATTACTGCTTTACAGAGCTTGCCTTGATGGCACTGAACAGTTTCTAAGGGAGGTGGTTAAACCTCTCATAGAGATGTCTGCAGACAGCCCCTAATCTGGCATACTGGGCATGACTGTGTTGTATACCAGGGAGGAAAAATGCGACCAAAAACCTTGGGAAAAGCCTTTTTATAGTCTTGTGTCTCGAGAATCTCTTAAATCTCACCAGTCACTTGTTTTTCTTTAGTCCTGTGTTGCTTGACTATGTGATGTGAAAGGGACTTGTGTGTATTTGCCAATATTAAGTTCTTAACTCTCTTCTTGGGTGTATATAAAATGCAAATATCTAATTGGGTAATACACAGACTTTTCCTGTGACAATAACAAAAATCAGCTGTGATAATAAATAAATTCCCTTGCGGAGGGAAAGTCTCTTTCCATCAAAGGACAGCTCCTAAGCTATGCCATGTAATGAAACACATGTACGAGAATTAACAGGTAATAATATGCTTTGAACCATACTGATAAAACCAACTATTATAGTGAATTTTTAAGGTTACCAACAGAACAGGTTTAATATATATATGAATTCTCCTGATATTGTATTTTCCGTAGCACTGGTCATTAAATTCTACATAAGGATGTTTGTCTTTCCACATAGCAAATACACATGAAAGTCACAAATGTCATCACCCAGCACTTCGCTTGAATGTGCATATTCTGCACATGCCTGCAGAGTGCCCGCTAATTAGGGTAGAAAATGCTAAATTGATTATGATCATTAGAAGAGAAAATGGCTTCTTCTGTCAGTTGCAGAAAAGATTAACTTCTTTTTGGAAAATTTTATTAAAGTTCTGCACAATTTCTTGTGTGATTTACTTAATTACACAACACAATAAGGTAATTACATGTCATAATGATGTGATTATGTGTATTTGCTCAAAATGTACAATTAGATGCAATTACACTCTAAGAAAATAGAAAAAGTTTAAGGGCTAAGGCACGAAACATTTGCTCTAACTTGCCAAACTGGGAGCACAGAGATGTCAGTGGCTCTGATTCAAGGTGCTCCTCACTGATGTGAATTAACATGAAAATATATCTGGGAAAAAAACCAGCTGAGAAAACAACAAAAACCCCCTCATTTACAAAGATATTCCAGAGGCCGTGATTTGATTGTTTCATTATCTATGCGTGAAATTTTAGGCACAGTTTGAACAAGTCTCATCTTGCCCACGAAGAAAATATCATGCATGGTATTGGGAACATCATGCAGAGCCGAGTTTGCAGGAGTCAGGTGACATTTTTAAACAACTGTAACATGCCCAAGGCTAGATGAACTGTGTTTCCCACAATTCTGTGCAATCCCAAGGCACAGAAGTGCATTTTCTTTCCTGTGCTGAGCCCTGGGGTTCTCCCGCAGGTACCTGCCTTCAGCCGCTGGACATTTGAGAAAAACATCCAGTATTAAGCAGTTTGCGCTAAAGTTGCTAGAAGTGGCTACTCAGTAGCTGTGCTGATAAATCATACAAGGGGAACTTGTTTTATTTTCTCATGTAATCACAGGTCCCTAGTCCCATTCAGTTTTCTTACTGCATTTTTCTCCCGTTGTGACAGCAGCTCCCAGGACTGAGCTCTGGGATTAATAAAATGGAATTCACATTGTTGTGCATCAACCTGAATCTCTCCTAACCACTCTCGTTTTGCCAATATGCTTTAACCCTGTGACAGAAGGACCTGCTGTACCTGCTGGATGGCAGCTATTTAATCCTGCTTTTCCTGCAAAGGTATCATTTGTGCAGTGAAATGTAGGGCTGTTCAGTGCTTTTAAAAACAGCATGTGGCCCAGTAATAGCAGAAGTTGAGGAAGAGTTTGTTGTGTATTTTTATTTAATGCACTATATCTGTAACTGCTTTATTTGAGAATTCTATATATAATTAAGCCTGCAGTTTGTGGTTTTTTCCCTTTCAAGTTGATAGACTTTCTAACTGCAAATATTGTTCTTTGACTTTGTCTAATCTAAACAGGTCTCTTATCCTCAGGAAATTTTTCCCTCTTTGTTATCTCTTCTCTGTCATGATCGTTGCTCCTCCCTGTGCTCCACTGTTACTTTAGGAGGGAGTTCCATCAATATATTGCTCTCTCCATTTTCTCCCTAGGGACACACCTCTTTTCTCCTGGGCAAGAACTGATTTTTTTGCGGGGTGGTTTCTGTTTGCAGACAATAGGCCTGGAGCAGGCAGGATACCATTCCCTGGAACAGAAAATTCATTCTAATTAATCCTAACCAACACACCATGTTAAAACCACTTGCTGTTTTTAACTACAATTCTGCACATAATCAAACAAATCAAACAAACTGTGCATAATCCCACTGTTACCAGTACAGTTATCTATTATTATGAAATAAATAGTGTAAAAATTATTCTGTAAAAGAAAAAACTCTGTTCATTTAATTATTTTCTAGATTTGTTTTGGCTGTGTTTGTCCAGTGCTGGTGGCTTTGCAGTTAAATAATGTATTCGACAATTACATCCTCATTTTCTGCTTTCTAAAGAACTGAAACTGCTTTTTAAATCAACAGGAACCTAGACTGAAGGAAGAATAAAGGATTGAACCCCACAACTGGAAAATTTTCTGCTATCCTGCCTTCATAAATAGGAAGCTCAGCTACATATTCTTCTTTTGGTTCCCATGGTGAACACATCAATGATTGTATCAAGCAGATCATCAACAGTTTTGAGCTGATGGATGTTTAAAACTTCAACTTTCAAAACCTACCCAAACTTGCTAGATATATTAGAGCAGAAAACCTGCACACAAAGTAACAGGCATTAAAGAGATTTTTCAAGCCAATTTTTATTGGCTTGCAGCAAGAAGACATTTGGAAATACACTAGAATGTGCCAGGTGTGTTCTGGTAACAAATATGTTATATTTATTAATGTTGTGGAGTCCAAAAAAATGGGTGTCAACTGCTGTCAGCTGAAGTAAGGAGGAGCTTGAGAACATGACTGACACTTAATAAAATACTAGATGAATGAGGTGGGTCCCTAAAATGCCAAAAATAAAAATTCTGAAGATGATGTCTTGGTATTGCATTAAAGTGGAGGTGCTGAGAAATATATGAATATAGCTTTTAACACAAATTGAGTATGTACAAACTGAACATGTGGTGCTGTTAATGACTCAGACTTGTATGTGTGCTCAGTGTATTGATAAAAGAATGATCTCTGTCATAACGTAGGAAAATGCATCATTTAACCCAAAAGAAACTAGATACATGTTTATAAAAAAGTTCCAGCTACTGAAACAATTTAGTGTTCTCTGATGAACAATTTTATGCATTCGCTGAAGCTCAGTGTAATTTTTAATATATTTCTGGAACTTCCCAAAATAAAGGCATTTGCAGGGAAATGCACTGCAAAGTCATGGGTTTGGGATGAGCGTGGCCATGGTGTGGGAGGTGGCTTTGGGACTGGCTTTGGGCCAGTTGTCACAGTCCCTGGGGTGCCAGTGTTTTAGTGGGACAGAGATGCCCCTGGGGAGGAGCAGACCCTCATGGGAGCAGAGTAGGACAGGCAGAAAGCCATACGGGGAAAATATATTTTGTCTGGAGAGGGAATAGAGCACATGCGGCACTCTGGGGTCTGGGGGACTCCTTTCGCCCTTTTGCCTTTTGGTTTATAAGTATTTTACTCCTTGCCACGTGCTCTCTGAGGAACTGTTTTTCTCTAGTTTCCAACTCCTCTAGTTTCTTCACACAGACCGACCAATAGTGTTCTCATTGTTTCAAGCACAGACAAAATAAGCTCTTTAGAACGTTGTCAGGATGGTCCTGCATTGCTCTTCCAGAATAAGTCACAGGCTGGCAATGTTTCCAGCAATAGAGGGAAAGTGGAGCTATTCATAGCCAAGCACATCTCCATTTCAGAAGGACTGGAAGATGAAACAATTCCTGGTTTCCTTTCCTTTTCAGTGTTCTTCAAAGAGCTTGGGAGACTGTGATTTCCTGAACCTTTAAATTTGCGACAAAGAAATCTTGTCTACAGCATGTTTTAAGTTATCTTTTCATCTCTCACAATTATTATTGTTATTTTTTAAGATCTACTCTTTTCAGCAGATCTGAGAAACTAACTCAGCTGTGTGAGGTGTATCCCTGTCTCAGCAAACATGTCACGCTCCCTGCCAGTTCTGTGTTCCCTGGCAAAGAGGGAGGACCTTTTTCGTAAACATGGCCTGTGGTTTGTGAAGTTTGGGATTTTGGATGCCCTACTTGAGCTATCTCAGATTTTATTTTTACAGATATTACAGTGCCCCCTGAACCCAAGAACCTGGAAGGAGTATTAGATACTCAGCATCTGTCAGGAAACAAGATAAATAATCATTGAGAATTTTGACCTTCCAGCTCCCTAACATGTAGTGAAAAGGAAAATAAAACTTTGAAAAATTCTTAACAATGTTAGATTTAGTGATTCCAGATGATCCTGCGATGATTTATATGAGATAGAGACTCATTTATCACTTTTTTTGCATTCCAGAAACAACAGCAGTGGAAATTACAGTGAAATTTATTCTACTGCTGTCTTGCAATAATACTGAGAATTGTGTTTATTTCATCTTGTAAATGGCTCCACTCCGCACTTGTTTAGATTACACAGGTATAATATGCAAGGAAAAAAGGACAGAATTGTTGCATTATTTTACAACACTAGATGCTTTTTTTTTCCTGAGAGGTTGTAATGTACTTTTAAATAATCTATGTACAGCTACTGTGAGTCAATCAAAAAAGGTTGTGCTGTCCTGCTAAGTCCTTAGACAACAAGATTCAGGCATGTTAAAATCTAAATCAAAGGTTAATCCATACTTGGTTATTTGACAGACCTAAAACATAGTAATTCATTTTCTTTATGGGTTAAACATGCTGAGCATAGTAACCCATATGTCACTGAAATTTGGGGTTTATTCTCCATTAGCTCTGACAACAGAAGGACCAGTACAAGAGGTACTGGATGTTTTCTGCAGATTCTGTCTTGTGCCATAGACATTTAATGTGGCTCATTAGCACAAAGCTTGGCATTAATAATGGTGGTGTGAACAGTACATTTACAGGGGAATATTAGCAACTTTGTGTCGGCTCGCGCTTCCATTTTCCAGCAGCAAACCCATGTTTTTGTTTGATGCTTGTCTATAGGTGGCAGCAGCTCCAACTCTTTATAGGCTGCAATTAAGGCCAGAAAGTTGTGCAGGGAAAGTTTAGCAGTTTCTGCAGGCTCTGATGTCACTGCGCACCCCGTGGAGAGGCATACAGCAAACAGGCGGGGAAGATACGTGGCAACGGAATTATCTTTCACATATCTGGGAGGCTTTTCCATCCTGAACCCAGAGGTAAAACTTACCTTTCATGATTTTTGATTAACAGCAGTTGATAGGAACGTTTAAGTGTCTATTTATAACTTACATTCATGGTTGTGTTTGAAGCTAAATGGCAAAACTTGTAGTTTAATAATGTCAAGTGGGTGCTGTTCAAATCTTAATTTTGATATATCTGTGTGAAACAAATGGTCTCTATTGGCTTAAATTTGGACTAAAGACTAAGTAACCGAAGCACAAAGATTAATGATCACCCACTGCCCTAAGCTGTGCCATGGAAAGCCTGCTACAATGCAGCTCCGAGAGGCAGCTGCTGCTGGGAGGTGTGAGGATGTGTAACCATAAAGCATAATAGGAATGACACACAGTTCCTTTTTTTTTTCAGAAGTTTTTCTGAAACATATCCATGTATCGTGTTGAAAGAGGAAAGAAACTTTGTGGGATTGTAGCTGCTGTCATCTTCATTGTCTAAAGAATTGAATTTAAACATCTGGACTCCGCTGTGCTTTGCACTGAACAAATGGAAGCATTTTCAGGCTTAGCAGTTTTGTGCTCAGATGTCAGTGACCCACTTATGGTTCCTTCAGTCCTTTGAGTTTGCTCCTGCAAACCTCCTGCTCCGCTCCCAGGGTGGTGGTTTCTTTGTTATTGATGAGCTTTGGGCTGCTCCTGTGAGGGAATATTCCTACTTCCCAGCCTTAGGCAGCCAACCTGGCCAGCTGCCATGGGGGGTTGCCTGTGTACACAATGCAGAGAGACACTGTGACCATTTGGATGATTTAATCTGTTCCTAAACTGCCTAAAATCTGTTAACTTGCTCCCTCCCCAGCCTCTCAGCTTCTTTCTAAGCGGTGTTGTGGTGCTTCATGCATTCCTGTGTGAGTAGAACTAGTCATTCCAACTCAAGTTCTGCACTGCTTGCAATTAAAAAAAAGGATGTCATGGTCATGTGAAAATCTATTTAGGTGATAGAAAACCCCTCACCTTCCTACTGACCTCCCCAAAACTGAGCATCCCCACTTTGATCTCTCAGACTTTCCAAACTGATTTGTTTCTGTTTATTTCAATTGAACGTCAGCTGTCAACTCTTTTCTCATCTGCCTGTTCAAAGCAGATGTAACCATCTTCCCTCCTTTATGCGTCTGTAAGATGCTGAGGAGCAGCTCAGTGTTAGGTTGTAAATAGTCAAAGGCCACCTGGGAACGTGGGAGATTGCTGCCTTCCTGGCTGGCTGGGGGCACTCTGCTGCAAAATAATATCTCTGGTACTTATGTTCTCCAAGAAGGCAACATGAAAGATAGCTTGGTCCATATCACGAACAACATGAGAGAAGGAGGCATCCTGTATAAATTTATTTTAAAATTTGCAGTTGCCTAAACTTGGTAGGAAAGCAGATGGATAATGATAGCCCTGGGGACTTATTTCCTGATTTTTCAATGAGATATTTTTTGACTGAAAGAGTTTAATATAGCATAGAAAATGTCATTTAATTACAACTTGTTGTTAGTACCCAATGAGACGGACCCAAGCTCTTAAATTAGCCAGCTAAAGTAGGTGCCTAAAGCTGATGGTGTGAATGGAAAAGTTTGTGACAGGCAGGAGTTGTATTTCAGGTATGGAAAGGGCAGGGCAATGGCAAAGATGGTGAGGGAAGAGCATCTGCTCTGATGTTCCCCCACAGTCTGAGGGTAGAGAGGTCTGCCTGGCAGAGCTCCCTGAGCCCCTTGGCCTCCTGTCCCTGTCACTGGTGAGGGGGAGAAAAACCCTGGCTGCCTTCAGGCCACCCCTTCCTCTGGGCCCTGTCAGCAGCGTGAGAAGGGCTCTGCACCAGGCAGGTGGCAGTGGGAAGGACATGCCAGCCCCTCTGGCATGGTGGAGAGTTTCTGGCAGCCAGCAGGGCCTTGTAAGAGCCCCACAGACCCTTCCAGACAGACCAAGCAGGAGCCCCGAGCTGTGCAGGGGGGCCATAGCAGATGGTTCCAGTCCTCTGCTGCCTGCCATGGATGCAGAGGATGGCACGGACGGGTTGGTTTGAACCTCACACTTCCAGATCCCTCATAATCCATCTGGATGGTGGTGGTGGGAATGTCCAGTCCTCCAAATTGCCTAATTCCAAGACAGGATAGATATTAGACCGCAATAATTCTCTGCATTGCCAGCGTGGCAATGAGGGTGGTCTCAAATGCTTAAAAGGTTTTATAAGGAGTGACAGGTAAAGCTGACCAAGCTTCCTGTAGTGAAGGTGTGTAAGAGCTGTGAAGATGTGGGTGAGTACAGTTGTCCTCCCTGGCAGGACATTTGCACATCTGTTGTTTGTTCAGACCCATCCAGGACTTGGTGACGGGAGGCTCTTGGGCTGAGAGCTGAGATAAGATAAACAGGGACTGTCACAGGAGCTGCTGCTCTGGACAGGCTGCCTTGGGAGCTGAAACTCTGTGGAGGGGTCTGAACAAAACCACAAATGAGACCTAAAAGGACTGAACTCCCTAAAAAAATTGCACCATGATAATTAACTGTACTTTATGGAACATTAAGACTTGAAATGGTTGACGTTGCCAGCTAGTAAGCCACAGTCTAGTGGAAGGGGTCCCTGCCCATGGCAAGGGCATTGGTACTAGATAATCTTCAAAATCCCTTCCAACCCAAACCATTCTATGATTCTGTGATGTGGTGATGTAATCTCATGATATTTTAATAGGGTTTATGTGAAAATAGTGAGTTTTCTTTCCACATACAATAGGTTAAAGCTGAGCAGGTAGATGTCCTTCAGTGTGTTGGACTGAGCTCTAAAATAGCATTTTTCTCTGGAGCAGAATGGTTGTCAGCTGTGTTTCTGAAGGTATTGAAGCACAGCTGGGAATGGGACACAGCCTGGCAGTGCATAAACAAGGGATCCTCCTGACTATGCATGAAAACCATCAATTCCCTAGAATGGCAGCTTGCTTGCCACGTAAAACACACTTGCTGATGGTCCTAGAAAATATTTCCCCAGGGCTTGTTAATGGGACATCTACACGTGGTGACACAGTCCAATTTCTATTCATTTGCTTACCTGCTTGTGGAAATACTAACTAGAAATGTCAGGGTTTTTGCTCCGGGGTTGTCACTCTCGCAGTCCTTCTCCAGGGGTTGCCTTTCTGATTCAGTGGTTAGGTCAATTAATGTTCATATCGCCACTAATTGCATTGCTCCAAGAGTTACAAGAAAAATCAAACAGGACATAACAACAATTATCCTAGGAGCTCTGTGTGACCAGGACAATTTGGAGTATCACAACTGATTCAGTTTCCTACTAGTCTTTCTGCTTGTGAATCCCTGGGACTGAACAATTTTGCTCTGAAGGAGGGTCATTTCAGTGACTGCATCTTGCATGGAGTGGCATGACATTTTCATAAACATCTGACTGGAGAAATCACATTCATTAGTGGGGCAGTCAGCCATGAGTAACAATAAGGAAGAATTTACATGCCAGAATGGGCAAAATGGGAAGCATAGAAAGAGTGGCACCAACTAATTTTGCTGCCATCCTGGTTCTTAGCTATATTAGGACTGCAATCATTAAAAAACTGGGCTGCTTCTAATTAGCTCAGAGTGACCTGGGCCTCATTAGTGCCCATGTCCAATAGATAATTGAGCTATTTTCTTGCATCCAGTCACACAATGTGGAAAAACCAAAGGAGTGTTATGAAGGCCGGATGAGTGCTCAGCATGTGAGATTTTTATTTTTATAGAGAGGAATAATAGCTTCAGTTTTATTTTCCAGTTCAGTGCTCAGGGGGAATGTATAGAAATACAAAATGAACATCAACAAAATAGTGCAGGGAGCAGAAAGCTCTGGCTATGAGAAATAATTCTCTTTCTTTCTTTCTTTCTTTCTTTCTTTCTTTCTTTCTTTCTTTCTTTCTTTCTTTCTTTCTCTCTTTCTTTCTTTCTCTCTTTCTCTCTTTCTCTCTTTCTCTCTTTCTCTCTTTCTCTCTTTCTTTCTCTTTCTTTCTTTCTTTCTTTCTTTCTCTTTCTTTCTTTCTTTCTTTCTTTCTTTCTTTCTTTCTTTCTCTTTCTCTTTCTTTCTTTCTCTCTTTCTTTCCCTTCCTTCCTTCCTTCCTTCCTTCCTTCCTTCCTTCCTTCCNACAGAGAATAACTTTATCAACTTTCTTTGGCATCAGTTAATGCCTGTGAGCAACTTCTCTTCCTCCCTTCCTCCCTCCCTTCCTCCCTCCCTCCCTCCCTCCCTTCCTTCCCTTCCTTCCCTTCCTTCCCTTCCTTTCCTTCCTTTCCTTCCTTTCCTTCCTTTCCTTCCTTTCCTTCTTTCCTTCCTTCTTTCCTTCTGTCTTTCTTTCTGTCTTTCCTTCTGTCTTTCTATGCTGAAATACCAGGACAGTCTAGTGAAAACTGGCTTTCCGATAATGCTGAGTTACAAGATGACAGCACCTGGTGTTGAGTAGCAGCCAGGGGCCTAGGACAGCTCCTCTCCAGTGCGAATGATTTGTCTGAAGTATCACTTTAGTCTGAGATAAACAGGCTGATTTCCCTAGGATAAAGTATGAAAGACTGGAATAGAATATTTTTCTTAAAAAAAAAGAAAAGGTGGTATTGGGGGGCTGAAATAAAGAATATGTTATATAAAAGGAAAAAAAAAAACCCAAGGTTTTTCTTCTCCTTAAGGTCAGGTAGTCTTGATTTGAAGTGTTGTAAGGCAAGGAGTTGCCATCTACAAGGCAAAGGTTTATGATGATATGACTGAAGGGAAACCTGTCTGGGGACAAACAGAGATGCACAAGAAAATAGAGATAAACATTTCCAGGCTTTCTTATTAAGAAAAACTTCTATTTTAATATACAGAGAATGCTGTAGAGACTTACAGAATCTTACACTACTCGTAATCTCACCTTTAAATTGCCCACTGGATGTTTTTTAGTAAATTTATAAAACTGTTTCTCTCTCTTGTACATCCCCCACCCCCAAGATGCACAACACACTCTGATTCGTGTAAGTACCCCAGACCCATTTCCCAGCTACTTTTCCAGAGAATTAAATGTACCAGCAATGGAAGGTTATTTATCATCACTGTTGTAATTGGACCCAATTGGGAAAATGAGATAAGTTCAGTGAATAACAGACCTGTAAATGGAAGCTGCAGCCACTGTTTTGCTGGGCATGTCTAATAACCTGCAGGCATTCACCGCGAGTTCCAAAGGCCAAGCTCATTAGCACAAAGGCAGGTGTTTGTGCATTTCCATTTGTTAAATTAAAATGATCACAGTCATTTTGCTAATAATGCAACGTGCAAATGTAGGCCATCTCAGACGAGCAGTTTGAAGAGAGAACATTTTTTGAGAGTGAGAAATGAACTTCACCAATCTAATTGTTCATTATTAAGATAAAGATATTTCTATAGTAAATTATCTGTGTAGTTATCAGCTCAGGAAGGTGTGAAATACTGGTCTACTTTAACAGCTCTTATTTCCCTTACAGGACTTCAGTGAAAAAGTTCTTGTGGGCTGTAGTTTGCACTTTCAAGCCATGGGTGGGGAAATGCTGAAGTGTGCAGTGAGCAGGAGGTCCAATCCAGTGTCGAAGGGATGGCTGGAGCCTGGTTTGGATGTCAGTGCAAGTGGTGTCATCCTGATAAGTCCAACAGGGTAGTTGGCCACAACACTTCTTGAAAGGTGAGTCAGGGAAGGAGAAGGTTCTGGAAGGTATGGGTGTCTCAGTGTGTTACCATCCCCCTCGCTCCTTCCTGCTGCTGGGGATGCTCCAGATTGCAAGGATCTTGCTGTCCTGGGTGCTCTGTGCAGAGGTCAGGACACACTGTATGATTAATTACCTGCACATGAGGGCTAAACAGGATCACAGAATCACAGAACTGTTAAGGCTGGAAAAGACCTCGGAGGTAATTGAGTCCAACCACTAACCCAGCACCACTGAGCTCACCACTAAACTGTATCCCCAAGTGCCACATCCATATGCTTTTAGAACACTTCCAGGAATAGTGATTCCACCACTTCCCTGCTACACCCTGAGTAGGTTTAGCTTTCTTAGTTACTTTTTTTTTCCCTTTGACTTGTATTGTTTCCCTGAAAGTGGAAAATATATTTATTTTCTATTATTGAAAATTCTACATGAAATTGTGCAAATAGCTCCTCAGACTTGACAAGAGACCTACAGGGTAATGCAGTGAAGCTTAGTCTTAACAAAATTACCACAAATTGTGCTAAGAGCATCATAACTTCAACTAAAGTAAAATAAGTAAAGGTTTTCTGAAAAGTAGTGCATCCGTTTAATGCTTATCTGGAAAACTAAGTGTACTGAATGTATAATAAATAAAAACAAAGAACTTCTGGCATTGTCTCACCATTTTTCCTTGACATGACTTTATTATCTACTACAACTAGAAAAAATCTTTGTATTCCAAAGAGAAGGCTGTTTTTAAAAATACATATGAATAAAATAAATATTAGTATGATGCAAACACTCACTGAATTATCTTTTCATCTTATTTTTTTAAGGCTTTGGTACAAGTTTCTGTTTAATAGAACTCTGAAGCTCAGGTAGTAATTTCATGATAGATTCAGTGTTAGCCCCTTTACTGGTAAAAAGGGAAAATGAATCTGCTATGGTAATGTAAATCTAGAGATCCAGAGGCAGAGAACTGAATTAATTGATATTTCTCAAGATTTAAATTAACATGAATAGGACCAGAATTTTCCTCCTCACTTTCATATATAGGTGCGATAGAGGTCCAGGCAGGAGTTCCTACTTACGTGTCCCTTATGTCTTGAAAGGTCATGATTTGTTTGCAGTCATAAAGAGTGGATAGCCCATAATTTAATTATTTAATACGTAAAATTAAAAAAAAGAAAGAAGGAAAAAAGGTAATGCTTTGTTATGGTAACTCTCATGTACTCATGCATTCATTAACAGAGGCAACAGGTTTGTGTAAGGGCCCAACTGTTTTGTTTCAATCCACTCTGAAAAGAGGAGAATCCAAATAACCGAATTAGGTAAAAGAGGGATCTGAAGCCACACCCTGGGGCTTAAAGAAGCCCATTCTTACTTTTAATTGTTCCTGAGTTAAAAATTAACTAATGCCCTTTAAATTTAAGAACTGTTCAGTTCATTACACACATGACTTGACGGTGTAAACTTTTAATTTGAGTTAGAAGTGGTACTTAAGCCATAATAGGAACTCATTAGTACCATTAAAGGAAAATAGATAGAAAAAAGTTTGGATTTAGTAATCATGACTCTAAGAAAAGAGTTGTTCCACAAAATATCCTGGCAGTCAGTTGAAAGAGGAGTCAGGAATGCACAGGCCTGAAGTCAGTTAAAATTCAGTGCCTCTGTTCCACCTTTGCATGGAAGGAAACTCTGCCTCCAAAGAAGGGAGTTTCATGCAGAGGGTAAAGGTCAATTCTCCCTAAGTGAAGGAGGATTTGCCTCCATGTAGTGAGGGCCATGCTGGGGATGTAGTGCAGGTAAAATAAGTATTTTCATTGGCCTGGGCTATCTGCTGGGCATGCACAGGCATTCAGAATGACAAAAGTGAACAAAAAAAATCAACATCTGTTGTGCCTGGTGATAACACTCTTTTTTTATGCCATGTAATACCTGCACATTTTTTATTAGCAATTCAAGTGGGAATTGGCTTTATATTAGTGGCAAGTGCTGGCATATAAGAGCAGATGATTTGTGTTTTCTTAGAGATGTGTATGCAGCATTTTCTGAAGGAAGTGGCTTTGCTACTGCTATGCATGTGAACAGCCTGGAAATTCTAGGATTTTAGCTTTTAGAGAAATGTATTATTGTCATGGGCAAAATGGACCTAAAAATCTCAAATTTTTATGTGTCTGAATCCAAAGTGAGAGGCTAGCTGTGGGGTATCTCTACAATAAGATATTTAATATTCACTTTTTATGATCAAAACAAGCATTTACTTAAGCGCTATTAAGTTTTATCTTTTTAAACCATGATGCTCCCTTCAGTAGGAGGATCAGGCCCTACTATCTTCTTGTCAGCTGTGAATGCAACTCATTGTCAAAGCATATGTGATAAAATAGTTTCAGCTTTGTCTCCTAAAGGGGTCCCATCTTGCATCTTTTCTACACTGCACATTTTCACTGAGGACCGTGTCACAAGGGAGGTATAAAACACAGGTATAAAATCAGGTATTTGGATTACAAGATAAATCTTTTTGGCTGGTATTTATTATTACTAGTTGGCTGTAGTGATGAGGCAAAGGGACATTGATAATTGCAAATTTGAAGATTCTCTATTTTGAAAAGGCATTTCTACCAGCTAGACTGGTAGAAAAATCAATCATTTAGGACTGTCTGAGGAATTTACTAACTTTTCCATAAGCTGTATATTTCTGCCTAATTATATAATGAATAAACAGCTGCAATAAACAGCGAGATTCAATCTTCTGAATAAGCACATAACTACATTCTTCTTATTTTCTGGTCTTTGACAGCTTAGCAGTTAAACTGGATGAACATGGAATATAGTGCATGAAAATGGATGAGAAAGAAAGTGATAATGTAGCATATTTTCTCCACTTCCTTCTGAAACAGTGTAAAGCAATCAGTTCTAAAAACCTCTGTCCATGTATTAGTTAATCAATATGAATGTTCAGCCGGCTCCAAGATATTTTAACACCTGTCAAAGCTAGCTCAGCAGTCATTGTTCAAAGCTTACATGGATGCGAAAACCACAACAGAAAACCTTTCCCATCTCCAGGGGATTATCTCTGGGGAGAAAAAAAGAAAAAAGAGAGAGTGATTCTGGTTACCAGAAATGAGAGGGGGAAAAGAGCTCCAATTCTCAGATGATCCAATTATGATTAGAAAAACTATGTAAAAAAAAAAAGTAGAGCTGGGAGAGTGAGGAATTTAATCATGATTATCTGCCTCTTGTGAGGCAGTGTGAAAATCTGCCAAACCCACCTTTGCTTGGTTACCCTGGAGTGTGGGAGGGAAGGAGAAGTAAATGCAAAATGATGCATCAGGGAGGCACCGTGATAGAGCACAGCAAGGGAACTAATTTCCTCTCATACTGGGAAAAAGATTCCTTTTCAAGACCTGGGATATTATTAATGAAGTATGAAACTCTAGTAAAGAACTTAGGCTTGTGTGCTGCTATCACGGCTCCTTGGAACAGCAGAATACAGCTACATCTGCCATGGGGTTACCAACAGATCCCTGACTCATCTACACCATCCCCACCTCCTGTTATACATGCAACAGGTTTTATATTTCATGTAAATACTTGTATTTAATATTTCCTGTCTATTACAATAAATATATTAGTTGTCAGGCTTAATTTCTCCTCTCATTCAAACCACATCAGGCTCAAGCATGACAAACAAGTGTGATGCATATTTTCTGGAAGTTTTCAAACATGTCTGAAATCTGTACAGCTCTGTCATTAAAAGTGCAAGTTAAATGTACCATGTGATATTTTTGCTTCAGAAGGGGAAGGGGGGAGTGTTGTCTTGGCACTGTGGACCTGAATTAACATACTATATTGTTTTATACATGAATGAATGAATAGTATATGAATAAATTGATTTGTACATATGTATTTTTGCCTTCATTTATTACTTCTAAGGAAATTGGGGAGTGTGCTCTGACTGCACACCCAGGTAGGTACAAGCACCCACAGGCACCACCCAGGACCCTTCCCTGGGCTCTCCAGGGATGCAGGTTGCCCTCATCCTTGTGGTGGCTTCTCCTAGGAGACCACTGCTCATATCTTGGTGTCTTCTGTGAAGAGGACACTTGTCTGCTGCAAAAGAAAAGGGACGCTGTATTTATCCTGCATTTTCTTCACCAAGTGGAAGAAGACACCAGACATTTTTTGGGTTCTTCCTCACTGTTGCTGTTGGTTCAGCCACTTGCCTGTGTCAGTCCCTGTGCCAGCAGGCAGAGCTGGGCTGGGACGTGCAGCTGGACACAGTGTGTGCCCCAGCCACATCCATCTATTTTCACTGGGTGACCCACAGTTCCTTCTTCAGCTCCACCTGCATCTAGCTGAAATAATGAAGTGCCCCTATTCCCAAACCTGCCTCTTGAGACCAGTTTTTCTGTGGAACTGCCAGGGCTGTAGCAGCTCTGCCCTTGGCCTGCCCTGCTGAATGCGACATCTCTGTGTCTGGGGGGGAATATTGTTGGATGCTGTGAAAGGAAAGGCTAAATGAGAAATACCTGTGTCTGCCCACTCCTGGGGAAGTTATGAATCCAGGAGAGTGTGGACTATGAAAGCCATTAATATTCTGCAGAACCTAACCCAGGCAGCAGCATACTTATTTTAGGCTGTGTGCCAGACAGGCGATGGAGTGCTTTAAGGGCTGTGATCCTGATAAGGAGTTCTTCATTACCTGTGAGGTGCTAATCCTGATCTTTTAGAAGGATTTTTTCAATTATTATTAATATATCTCTGTCTATACATTCATGCCTGAGTGTGAGTATCTGTGCCTGTGTACTCCCAGCAGCAGACAGCTCCAGCAGCAGAGTCAGGCCAGGTCAGTGCTGAGCCCAGGTGGCTGCGGGCAGTGACCCCATGGTCATGCTACATGTGCAGCATCTCTGCTTGTTAATAGGTCTGCTCCCATACTTAGAGTCACTTCTTGTTCAAGCCACGGACAAATTTATGGATCATTAGATTTATGAATAGATTATATGGTGATAAAAAATGCCCTACTGACAGTACTGAAAGCTGATACACATTAACTTCCCGCAAGCAACACAAGTGGCAACCCTACAGCCATTTTTTGGCAAAGCCAAAGATTTCCTTATGGTCCTTTTAGAGATTTTTTTGTGAGGATCTTTTTCCACACTGGTCCAGTAGTAGGTTACATGGGTTCAGAGCTATGGAAACCTGGAGTTTTCTTCCACTGCACAGCAGTGACACAAATAATTTTCTGATATTACCATCAGGGTCTCTTCCTTAGATGGTGAATTTGACAATCAAACTTATAGCCACCAAGGGAAGAAACCCAAAAAACAGGGGAACTCCATGATATCACAGTCATTCTTTCCTAATATGGAACAATTTGATTGCTGTTTTCGACAGAAAGAGAACAAACCAGCACGTATCATTATACTGCTGTATCTATCTGTAGTAACTGTGTGTACTGTACAGAATTCCTCATTCTATTTTCATAAGGCTGCAGGAGATGTGGAAAAGATAGCAGGAAGGCCATGAGAATGACCATAAAAATGAAATGGCATCTGTTTGTAGCAAGTACTAAGTGGACGAGAGCTTGCTGTGTTGGAAAACTGATGACTGCAGTAAGGACCTAACAGGAGCCTACAAAATTATCAGCAGGTTGAGGAAATGAGTTGTGAACCATCAACTTTTTTTATAAAGCGGAGATTTTAGAAAATCTCTTCTTGGAGATATAATCTTCCCCATGAAAATGTTAGCCAATTGTTTTTACCAGGAGGGGCTGTTCTTCCCAAGAGGTAATTAAACTGCAGAACTGATTGTCACAGGGTGAATGAGCTGACAGAAAGTAAAAAATTAATTTAAAAAGGAATTCATTCATGCCAGTAAATAGGGTGATGTGGATACAAGCATATATATGTCTGATAGAGCTTGTATACATATATATAAAATCTTTTTTATTTTATGATGTAACATATTTAAATATATACATAGAAAAGTCTTTTTCAGAGTGAGGATAGATTTTTAGTCATGGTTCATTAAAACTGATTCCATCTCTGTGCACAATTAAAGTAAAAGAATAATTTCTAATGTGTGGGAAAAGGAGTTTCTCTGGCACAGACAAAGAAGTTGCACTTTTGCTGTTAGGATGATATTTGCCTGGCTGCTTCATGCTGCTCTGTAGTGTAAGGCTCTTGCTGCTTTGATGAAAATCTGAGAACACCAAATTAGAGTCTGCATTAGTTATGTAGGTAAAAAAAGTGCTGAAAATGTACAGGGCTGCCAACACAGTGTGTGCCTGCTCATCCTTTCCCTAGAAAAAATATACTCATATAGATCTTCATCCTCCACAAAATGACAGGACAGCCCCACTTGCCAGCACTATTTTCCTGCAACTGTGCTGTGGCATTCACACCGGCTCCTTCTGTGACAGTAATATGGAACTTGTCTCCATATGCAACTGTCCACAAATTGACATTTCTTCCATCTAGGCAATCAGATTTAGCAGTTTCCTAAAACGTACTTTCAAAATTATAAAACTGTTTTAGTGATTTGGCACAGAAGGAAAGGTGCTGTGAACACCAGCTGGCCTGAGCCTGCTGACCCCTGGCACAGCTGAGGCTGCTGCCCCTTTGGACCCTCCAGGATCCAGGCTGGGACACAGCTCTGTTCTGGGGACACTGGCATGACTGGTCCCTGTCGGCTGCCTCTGGGTAAGGAGTCATAACTCATCACCTACGTCATCACAGCACACAAAGCTTGCTTGTTTTGGGAGCACGTGCCCAATATTTTCCCCACACTCTCACGGTGCCTATGGAAAATGATTGAGGTCTCTCAGTATCGTAAAGCATCAAGTGTTTAATGGATGTTTGAGAGCAATGGAGAAATCTAAATTATAAACTTGTTTCAAACATCAGCTTTGCTGATGCTGAGCAGGTCTTGTCTCTCTTTCATCACCTACCAGAGTCCTTCAGGATATGTATTTTAGTGGAGAGGAGCAGCTCTAAGAAAGCCAAGCACTGAAGGTGTGCAAAACTTTCTCTGGTAAAAATGGTTACAAAAATCTGAGGAATACAAACCCTTGTTTGTAGGGTAATAGCAGAAACAGTGCAAAATACAAGAAGCTTTGCTAAGATTGAAAAATGTCTTGGAGCTACTGGCCAGTAACTAATCAAAATTGATGCTTTAGCACAAACTGATGCTGCTGCACGTTTTCTGCTGCTGGCCTGTGTCTCTGTTTATTGTTGAAAAGTTGCCTTTTTCCATTGACTTTTATAGAGAGATCTGGGAGCAGGCTGCAGCTAAAGCTGTGCCAGCTAATGGAACTCCTGTGAGGAGGTGACCGAGGCGTGGAAGCTGCTTCCATAGCAAATACTTGCCTGAAAATGTGCTGAACTTGCTGTATGAAGAACTTCTGGTTTTGAGCAGATTTTGCATATTTGAATATTTTCAAGCATAAATTCAGTGTTTAACATTTAATCTAATTATCCCAGTTTCTTACATTTATAATGCTCTCTGGGACATTCTGCAATTAAGTAGCCATTAATAAACATTCCCATCAGTGTTGCATTAGAACAGGTCATTATGGAGTCATCTTAAGCAGGTGTAGAAAGCTCAAAATAAATGAATTAACAAAAATGTTAGCAAATAAATAAAAAGTAAGCTATTCCATGTACTTCTGTTCTCACTTCTACAGGAAGGCCTTGATAATTGAGCTACATATCACTATTAGAGATGCAATTACTTGTAATTGCCACCTTTAAAAGCAAGCCTTTGTTCCAAAAACAATATATAGATGAATTGTGTCTTGTTGTACAAGTTGTGAGCTGCCTTTAGTTTTGTAATCTCAGCCATCACATGAAAAATGCTTTTTCACCTTCAAGGTGGAGAGGCCAATCTGTGAGTTCTGTTGCACCAGGGTGAGTTGGCAGCAGTCCACCAGGATCCCTTAAGTTAGTTTGGATTTCCAGAGATGCAGTTTGTGACAGAATTTTTCCTATAACACAAAATAGATGGTAAAATCTTTTTGTATAAAAAGCAGATAGAAAATCTGGCTCTTAATCAATTTAGATACTGCTGTGGTGCTCTCTCCGGCTAGCACGCTGCCCTAGCACCGGGCAAAGTTCTACCTGCCCCAGGTGGGGGGGACGGAGGCCGATCACGGCGCTGGAGGGCAGGCAAAGCACCAGCTCGGGTTTGCCGTGCCCACCGATGGCAGGGTGCACGAAGGAGGCAGGAAAAAGCAGAGGGACTTCCTCGTGGGGCAGGGAAGGGTTTATTGGAGAGAAAAGCCACGAGGAGAGCCGATAAAATTAGGCAGGCACGGGGTTTTATACCCCTACATAATAGGCATGGAGAACATATAATAACCAATAAAATATCACTTATGGGGTCTAACAAAAGGGGGGAGAAGGGATTGGGGCAAATGGAAGGAGTGGGGGGTAGAGGATTAACATGGGCCAATTACCAACCGAGGAACATAGAACTTTCTGGAGAAATAACCAAATATGAACTATAATGAGGAGGGGTGGCAGCAGCCAATGGTAACAGCGTGCTTCACACAGCCTTTTGTGTGCTCACTGTCCTTGTGCTGTGGAGGCATCAAACCACTGGACCTGTTGGTCTGCTTGGTCCCGCTGACCATGGCTCTGGTCATGGCTCACCGCAATGAGGTACTAAAATCTCCAGAGCTCTTCCAAGGATTATTCTGGATTTACACTTTGTTTTTATGGAGAGGAATAAAATCCTGCTTATTTTTTGGCACAAGAAAACTTTTCTTCACGATGCTTAAGGTTGTCATGGTATATACCACACCCATGAGGTCAAGGGGAACGTCTTCATCACTAATCACCAGCTCAATATTCCCTGTATCACTGACTGCTGCGCTCTGTGAATGTTCAGCTTTATGGAGCCCATGTATAACATTATTCCACGTTAGTACTACTGGGTCACTATGAAAGTTTTGCAATAAATTGCAAATTTATTAGAATCCATTTGAGAATAACAGTAAATCACAGAAAAAATATAAGGAAACACAAGTCAGCAGATTTTTTATGTAGATGAAGGAACTACTTGTACTGTCATACACACAGAGAACATATGTCATTGCATTTCCCACTGAGAAAAGTACTGTTCAGATTAAAGCATCGTAAATGCTTTTATTATTTTTTTTTTTAAGTTACGAACAGTTAAAAATAGGACTCAATAATGAAATTGCTGACAGGCCTTAACTATAGCACAAGAACGCAATACTACAATACAGTTGTGCCAAGCTACATCATGTTGCTGCAGTGATGAATTCAGGGCTGGTTTTGCTGACGTGGTGCAACATCCGTGGGACTGGTGAATCCATATCTGAGAGTGTGAGAGGGGCTGTAAACTGAGTAAGCCCTGAGCAGGAGTGCAGGGCAGTGCAGGGCCCCTTTGTAACACAGCATCTCTGCACTGCTTAATAATATAACCAGGAGTAGAAGTCATGAGGACATTTGTCTATTATTAATTACTGACTAAGGGTGAATGGTTCTTGCTAAGCCTCATTTCCACAGCTCCCAAACTGCTCTAACCCAGCATCCAGGGATTTCTTGCTTACAGGTAATCTTGAGGCAACACAGCTGGCTCTAAACACTGTCCTATTTATTTCAGTTGATGGGGCACCAACTACAGCAAAAGCCCAAAGCTGTGAAAGGATTTTCTGGAGCAAACCCAAATTTGATCAGAACCGAGATGGCACTCCATAATAAAGCCCAAAATGATTTCCAACAGCCACAGTGAGCAGGGTCAAAAGATGGCTTAGCTCAGCCTCCTGCCCACCCACCCTGTTTAAAGCAAATATTTGGTCAGCCAAAGATTTCTCTTATAGTCTGGAAGTTGGCAATAGGGGTAGATGGTTTTTGTAGGACTCTCCCAACTGAACTATTCTATTCTATTCCTGCACAATGTTTATCTCTGTTAAAAATAGTTGATTTGCACCTGACCAATTAGAGATTAGAGAATATCGTTACTGGTGTTACTAAAAATGTAATCAGTTGGAAAAAGGCTTTCAGCAGCAGTGTAATTTTCTTCTGTTACCTGTTCTAATGGACATTTCTTATGGGTCTTGTTTCATGATTTTATTAGGCATTTACCTAGCTATATCTCAGTTTGTGTAAAAATTTGAGATTTTGATATTTATTTATGTTTAGGACATGACCAAATTCCTAATTCTTTCCAAAAAAAGATTTTTATATCAGACCTGGCAATATTACTTTGTTCTCCATGTGAACCTGCATCATTAGCAAAAATCTAAAGGAGCTGAATCTCTTTAATACCACTGAAAGTGTGAGTAGAATAGCTATGATGCAATTATCCTAATTAAAGCTAATTAACACATATTTATGCAAGGTAAAAAGGCCATGACAATAGGAGAATACAGCAGAGACACAAGAAGCAAAAGTTCAGATCCTCTTAGCTTGTGTAAACTGCTGTATCTTCCTACGAGGCACTGGAGTTATGCAGATGAGTGCCAACTGAGGCTTAGCTTCGTGTCAGCTATGGAAAGATGATTCCCTATCCAGTAACATTTGTGTAGTCAGCTTCCCAGTCTTTCAGAAATTAATATCTATTTGTGTGAGAACGACACGCTTTTTGTTCCCTATTCTGCAATTCTAGAAAGTTTTATTCACACATTTAAAATAGAAATAATGTCCTGTGACAAGGTGACCAACTACAAAGAACAGATAATTAGTAGAAGTGGAAAGTTTGAAGCTAATGTGTTGGCTTTAAAACATTTACCTGTGTCCTTATCAGGCAGTTACAAGTGTGAATATAATTGTCATAACCAGGATCATCTCTCTGTAATTCATAAGCAGAAAAATGCATTGGATTACAGGAAACTGTGTGTAAAACCATCTGGATGAAACTTATGTGTATATGAATATAAATGGTGGTAACTTTCTCTTGGTGTTGGCAAGTGAAAGTGCGTTTGATTTGAAGCTTCTTCAAGTGGAGGAATTTCAAGAGATCGCTTAATTTTATAAAGGGTTTGTGCACACACATGCATGCACACACACATTTTTTTGGCAAGTTCTCCTGAGCTGTCTCCATATTCCATCTGGCAGGGTTCAAGCCATGATCCTTTACTTTTTTTCGTGCAGCAGTATTATGGTTTGTTAGCTCGAAACTGTAACTCAAAACTCAAAAACTGTAGTCGTGATGCCAACACAGACAGTGTCCTGCCAGCTTTTTGCAATTTTCCCTTAACCCTGAGATGCACACCATGAGTGAGAGGTGGATATGCATCAAGACACTCCCACAAAACTCCAGGGAGTCTCTTAATGATTTTGCTCCTTAATAAAGTGATTTGCTGAGTATGGTTTTAATAAAGCAGCTCAGTATAGCAAGCAAATGTCTAAAACGTGTTTGCAGCAAATACTTTGAAAACACACTGAAGGAACATCAATATGGCTGAGGGGAAACGTTGGTTGAGCTGGAGAGAAAAAAATCTGACATGTTGTGCCACCCTGCCCGTTGCAAAAGCAGTTTGCCTTTGGACCTCATTATGAACCTCGTTTTTTTCTAACAGAAATAATTTAATAGAATTCAGAGAAGGAAACAAAAGACCTGTGTGTAATGGAAGTTACCTGTTCTAACAGTCTTTCCTTCAATGTAGTAAGAAAGTTCTAGTGTTGTCCCACTGCCTTAGAAATGTCACAAGAGGTTGTTTGATAATTGCCCAAAACTAAAGCCAGCATTGATGGTTTTTAAACACATTTCAAAAAAACATCAACCAAACTCCGGTTTGATTTTATTTTAATAGGCCAGAGACATTATATTGGCCATGGTGGGGAGAGGGAAAGGCAGACACATGTAAAAAGTAGAGTTGGGAAGTAACAGCAGAACAGCTGCTCTTTCATGCAAGCATTAAAATGCATTTTATTTGATTCTCTATAGCCAAAACTCAGATTGATCCCAAACATAGCTACATGAAGATAAACTGTAATAAAAGTACCACAAATTCCCCATTTTCTCTACTGAAATAGATACATTAACAACAACAAGGGACTGATTTCATGTTACATACACAGTTATTGAAATTATCAGAATGGGAAGAACCCAGGCAATTGGACTAGAATAATATGTACTGAAAAATGCAAGTTTTTTCAGACATAAAAGTATCTAGAAAAGGAACAAAAATCTGCAAAATGTCTCTTGGACCGTTGCACAAATTAATTCACACGTATATTTCAATATGAAAGCTCATGCAGCTTTCTATTGCAGGAGCTCAATACAGGAACAAAAACAATCTTTGCTGGCACTTAATTACTGAAACAAAGGTGCTACAGTTTGATCCTCAGATCATGGTGGGCTTGCCACAGGGAACTCAAGTTACTACTTGTGACTCTGGCTTGTTGGCTTCTAACACACTTTCTCAATTAAGCTGTTCGTGCCCCCAAATTAAATGGCAATTTATAATTACTGCAAATTGTTTTTTACCCAGGCTGTGAAGCTGCCAAATGTCAGAGGAATGTCTTCTTAACTTAGAATGTGATACTGATTTTCTAAAAAAGTCATCTTAGTGTTTATAAACATTTAGTAAGTAATCTTCAGACTATTATAAAACCTTTTCTTTATGAAATATGAAAGAATATCAGTAATTTATCATTCTCTAAATTTCATTGTTCTGCCTTTTTTGTGTGTTTAGGACCAGTTAATATGATTCCTACATCAGACCAGAGGGTAATTTAAATTTTAATATATTGCAGTCAGGCAGTGTCAACGCATTATTTCTGCCTGTGGAAAGGTACCAGTTCTCTGACTGACTGATTATGACAACAATGAAAAATCATATCCCCAAGATGCATCACAAAAAGACATAAAATGTACATAAATATGTCAGTTTACTATGACATTACAGGCCCTAGCAGGATTTGCCAAATGTCCGTGTACTGCGGGTATCTGCAAGGCTCAGTGATCCTGGAGCAGTCACCCAGAAATGCTGCGGGCAGGTCTGGTTTGGCCCCGGAGCTGAGCCCCCGGGGCTGGCTGGTGACGGCCCGGCTGTCCAGAGAGGGGCCGGGTGAATAGATGAGGAGAGAGGAGGGTGTAACACAATCCAGGACAGCAGGGTCCCGTTCTCCCCCGGCCCGCAGAAGTGTGCAGCCCTGGCCCTCATGTGCCAGGCACTGTTCCCGACCCCCACGGTTCCCCTCCCCGTCAGACCCCTTCTAGAGCAGCTCTGTCTCTTCTTGTGTCTGTGCAGCAGGATGAGCAACGGAGCTGCAATCTCCACGGAGCCTTCCAGGCAGCACAAGGAATGCTATTAATATTTACTAACCCTCCTAATCAAAGCCTAAGCCACCGGAGCAGGGCGGTGCAAGCCCGGGGAGCGCTGCCAGTCAGGCACTGCTCACCTCTGTTCCCACTGTGGTGCATGAAGAGCTCCCAGCTGCTCCCAGCACGGCACAGACACTCCATTAAGATGTTTTACAGGAGTGAGTGGCACGTTCATAAAGGAGATTAAGCGAGGTACAAGTAGCAGAAAAGCAAGGAGTTTGTGTGTGCTTCATTAGCACTTGTGCAACCCAGCTGAAAGTGCAAGTGGAACCTTTGAATTAAGCCGTAGCAAAGGGAATTATGACAAGGATAGTCCTCAAAATTAATCTTGAGATTGTATAATAGACTAGTTGCTAAATATATAAACATGTTAATGACTGACCATTAGCCCACCCTATTAAAGACATAGAAAGCAATTTATCCAGTGTGAAGGATAATGCAGCCTAGATTTTCCTTCTCTCATGAATTACTCAGCATTCATAACATAAATTAACTTCTGTTGTCCTTTAGGTAGTAAAGTTCAAACTTAGATGACTTGGGAATGGAGTCACTGTACCTCTATGAATTACATATATAATGAAGCTTTGGAAGTGGTCCTGATTTGTATCAGCTAGAGATATGATTCTGTGTTTTTTAAATAAAAAGGAGATGGCTTAATGAAAGTTTGGTTAATACCAATTAAGATGAAATCTGGGCCTGATTTCAAACCCTCTTCTAGACTAATGCAACATATTCAGATATACTCATTTTACATTATGCATATGTAAGAGTTTCGAATCAGCATTACAGTTTTGGTAAACACTAATTGTATGGAACATTTTGGACCATTTCTCCTTGCATTTCATATATTGAGTACTGGCATTCACACCATTTGAACAAAATATTCGGGGTAACAGAACTTGCTGAATTGGTGTAGATCATTTATTCATGAAGTCCAGTAACCATCTGCAGCAGCAGCACTAACTGAGGAGGCAATCATCTTTCATAATTACAACTAACCAAGCACCATCAGTGCGTACTACTTGTTATAAAATTCTCTGTTTACTGTCACAAATAAACTCAGGGATCAAACTCTAAGTAAAGTGAATTTGAAGTTCAGGTTACTAGGAGCTGTAAGTTTCCAGTCCAAACATAAAATTCTGGGCTATAAAAAGATCTGATTCACTTACTAAGTGACTCAGCATGATGCTGACTGCACATGTACACAGAACTGAACAAAGCAACTCAGGAACAGGAGAGAAAAAATATAAGGAAAGATGATGTGTCTGACAATAATTGTAGTGAATTATATTATTATGATTATATAATAGTAATCTTTGTGCCAAAAAATTACCTCAACAAAAGGTTTTAGAGAAAAAAATATTTATGTAATATGATTGTTACAATAATGGGGGGTGAAGAACAGATATGTTATGTCATTGAATCTGGTTTACCTTCTTGAGTAGTTAGATTTTACCAGACAGAAACAGAAATTAAGAATTGACTACTATTATTAGACATGAAATCAAGGAATAGGAATCTGTGTAAGCATGTTCTGATCACCCAAGAAAGCTGGCACTCAGACACTTAGACAGACACCTGCCCACAGGCAGGTTCTGTCATGTTTTCCAAATACCCTGTCAGGTCCATTTTGGAGGAATCAGTATTTTAGAGACGGAAAACCTAAAGGCTGAGCTCAGACCTGCAAGTGCAGCTCATTGACTTTTTGCCACAGCCCTAAAGCTGGTGCAGACAGAGGTGAGGAAATGTCACAGTGCAATAGGATCTTTGAGCCATATCTTGATCCCAGATTACCACAGAGAACAACCTCAGTCCAAGTCAGGCTGGGGAGTGCAAATAGTACTTCTCAGACAGTATCTCCTCGTTCCCTCAGGCAGAGAGACAGCCCCAGCTCAGGCCTCTCCTGGCTGCACTGGTGCAGCTGGAAAGGAGTGGTGTGGTGGAAGGGAATTAAAGTCCTGATTTCATGTTATTGAGTACAAGGGATTGAATGCCCTGCAGATTTTGACACTGCTTGAAAGTGTTCAGTATCATTAAAACCCTGTAACAGGGTATAGTGCATAGACTTAAATTAAAAATTAAAATGTCTGGATCAGAAATTTTTGAAAGGTCAGTATCAATAATCTTTGAATATTGAAACTCTGAAACTTCTAGAAAATTTTGCAGTGTGTACCCTGCACCATTACATGACTGTGAAGCTCAAACCCTACAGCAACAGTACATAATCTGTGTTACAACTGCTAGCCAGAGAGCTGAACTGCCTGTTCCATAACACTTCAATTCTGTGCTGAGGGACAAAATGTGACCATCTTGGGGATGGCAATTCTTACTTTTCAGAGGAGAGCTAAGAAGATACTAGGAGCGGAGGATTTCTCCTGCCACCTTTTGCTGCTCTGTGACTTCCACAAGATGTTATCCAAGCTGCTGCTTCTAAGGCAGGGATGGTGCAAGGATGTCTACATAAAAATGAGATAGCATGTTTCTTTGACCGAGTCAAAAAAACCTCCATCCCAATAATAAAGCCTGCAGCACACCCAGGACACAAACCTGGCTGTCCATCTGTATTGTAAAGTCATTCTGCTTCACTGCCAAGGTCAGGGGAGGTGAAATGCCCTTGCTGCTGGCTCACCCAGAGGAGCACACTGGCTGCCACCCACACTGTGCCACACGGGTGGGAATCAGGGTGACATGCTCTGCAGTTATTGAGGGGGATGTGTAGTGTCAGTTCCTTCGGTGACTTTCAGGCAAATCCGTTCTCTTTGCCAGACACGACAAAGCTGTTTGGGGAACATGGAGTGCCTTAGAACTGCTTTTCTCCCCAGGGGCTTTGGTGGCTGATTAGGCTCCCCTTAATTCATTTAGCAGCTTCCTGGCCCTGCCTCTCTCAGTCCCTACATCCAAAAGAAGTCAGATGGAAGAAATGTCTTCCAGGACTAAGGTGAGAAACAATCACTTCTTTTAAACTGTTGCCTTCAAGATGGCTGCATACTCCTTATGGTATCTCACTGTCTTCAGACCCAGTTGCCTCCCTTGAAAGTGAGCAACAGATCCAAGCAGATGTTTTCTTATCAAGAATTCATACCAGACCTATTTATTTTAAATTAGCATATCTCATTAACTGTCTCAAGGACACTGTCTGAATTCATCTTTTAATGAGTATCTCAGAAATCTAGCATTTCAAAAGCGAAATAGAGCTGCAAATGGCTCTACTTTTAACCCCCTCGCTTCCAGCACAGGCTTCTACAGGCGAGCAGCTGAGATGGGGCTTTTCTAGCCAGCCTTTGGGAAAAGCCACACTCTGTTCCAGCTGGTATTTTGGGTTCAGGATACCCCAGCCTGACTTGGTCCAAGTGCAGGTGTAGGGCTGCTCAAACAGCAAAGCCAGAGGGGGGGCTTGGGCGTGGGTCCAGCATGGTGCAGGAGAGGGTCTCAGCCAGCCCCCATCAGAATTGTGGCTGTGGAACACCTTTTCCCTGCCCTGTGACCACCGGAACAGGCACTCTGCCTGGCCTCCCACCAAGATTTTAGGGGTTCCTTGCAGCAGGGAAGGGAATGCACTTAAAAGCAGGGGTGCCTCCATTGCAATCTGCTGCATAGCCCACTGATACATATATTTTTCTCTGCTTTTTCTCATCATGTTTTTCCCCTGAATAGCAGCACTAAAATTATTTTGGTACAATATTTAATCATTCAGAAGGAAACCACAGGCTGATGTGCTATTTCAATTGGATATAATCCAAAAATCCACATTTGTTTGTTCTAATATATGAATATTAGTGAAGCCAGAATGCCTCCAAGCCCTCATGGATTGCATTTTTTTGTACTTCAGAAAAGGCCTCGGAAAGTGTGTATGATGTTGTCTATATATCTTCCATAAAAAAGACATCCTGCTACAGTGACTATTAAAGGAAATATAATTACACTAGAAGTACTGGACTGTTACACTGTCATGAGGTCTGCAGAAATGTGGGTTTTTTCCGAAGGAATAGGCACACAAAGATGTTTTATGTGGAGTTTATGTGTGACATTGCAGCATCAGTGAATTTGCTGTACGTGCTCAGGCAAACACTTCTGCAGGGGATATGAATGTTGGGGTCCTGCAGGACGGGTGTGGGCATGGTCTGAGAGCAGCTCAAAGCCCACCATAACTTCCACTCCCACCAGGGTATTTCCGTCCCAAGCGCTGGTTGAGCAGGATCCAGAGGAACTCCAGCCTCTCCTCTTCCCATGGGAAGTAAGTGGAGACAAAACTCCGAGTGTAACAGCGCATCCAGATGGGCCTGGGCACAACAGGCCTTTGAAATGCCTATCAGGGGAGGTAGGGCTGGAAAATAGAACGGAATAAAGGGATTATGGGGAATGAGTGAATATTTAGAAAAGAAGAAAGACTCAAGGGCAAGGATGTTACAAATAAAAAGAGATTTCAACTTCAAAGAAACCCACGAAAATAAAATATGTAGGAAACCAACCTGGAAATTCTGTTCACACCTGGGATGATTGATTTGTGAGACATTTCCAGCACCTCCGCTGTGGTTATCCATTCCCACAGCTCCTTTGAATTTCATAGAATTTATTTTGAATCCAAGCAGTGTATCACCACATAACTGTGATGCTGAAATAGTATTTCAAGGTGTTTGGGACTTGAGTCCTGAGGTGGGGGGTGTCAGCGTGGCTCAATCCGTTTAGCACAGCATCAGGCCTCATGACAATGTAGCCCAGGGTATGCCAGCCCTTCCACTACCAACCCCATTTTCAAGGGTTTAAATTTGTTGAGTGGTTTAACAATACACTATGCCAAACAGCAGTGCTGGGGGGAAAAAAAAATCAATATTATAATTCAAAAAGAACGTAAAAAGGGCCTTTTTCTAATGAAAGCAGTGACAGATGTGCTTTCTGCAAGAAAATGAATAGTGCCTACAGAACAGGCAAAACATACACTGACTCAAACATATTCATACTTATAAATAGCACACCCAAATTTCACAGAATTGAAGCAGATGGAGGTAATACATAAAAACATTAACATTTCTGCAGCCAGGATATTCACAACAGCCAATGAAACAGGCTCAGAGATCTCTCCTCACTTCATGTTCTTTTAAATGCTAATGGAAATTGTATGTATGCACCTGGAGAAGAACTTGGGGCCTCCAAAGGAATTGTATTATCTGCTTAAATATGTATTTTTAATTTGTTTTTTCCTGCGAGAGAGCTCTTTAGGTCTGCTCCTAGATAAAAGCGACAAAATGCATTAAGATGGGGTGCTATTATGCAGAATGCATTGCTGGTTTTATGCCATGATCCCAGGAGGTGTTAAAGCGCCTAATCCCTAGAGATTTCAAGAGAACAAAATCACAGTGGTACAAGTATTTGCATGAGAAACACTGTTTTAGTGGGCAAGGGAAAATTGGTATTAAATGGCTTTGAATCTTATTGTTAAAAAATGGAATAAATATTTGATACATATAAATAAATACACACACATAAATAAATATGACCTTAAAGATGCTGATCTTCCTGCAGGGAAAAGTGTATAGCAAGGAAAGTAACAGTGTGAATCTCCATGGGAGTATTAATCCCAGGTCAAACTAGCAGCATGCCTTGTATTTTCATTTATTAATTAGGTGATACAGGAATTAGGGTAAGGCAATTATAGACCAGTTTTCTTCTGACTATGTTGCTTTCCTAAGACCAGTTAAAAGGGACACAAGCTGAAAATGTGAGTAATTTGAGGGAGTCCCATCCAAACTTCTCTGAAAGGAAGGTATTTAGTGGCCCTTCAGCCCCGGCTACCCCTTGAAAGTCTTGTTGCATGAGTAGTAACTACAGATTTGCTATGCAAGGCAAACTCCAGCTTTACATTAAATATACTGCTTCAGTGGATGGTGCAGCAACACACACAGCAGCAGGTTTTGACTTATTTTCCCTGCCTCTGCTCTAGCAGTGGATATAAATCTGGAAGCAAAATCTCCTCCAAGTGTGCATGTTGTCTCAAGCCCTGCACAAATAAAAGCAGGTGAATTTCCATCCAGGCTGAGAAATCTTTTCATCAAGCACCTGCTTAAACATCTCTTCCAATGGAAGTTGCTGGAGTTTGGCTCACGGAGTCTGAGCTGCTGGCCCTGGGCAAAGTGTCCCCACAGAACAGGGTATTTTATGGTCCTCAGCTGGGACAGGGTGGGATTTTACACTTTGACAGCCAATGTAGAATACCCTTTGGGAAGTCCAAACACACCTTGCTTTGGAGACACTGCAGCAACTCAGTGTTTCTTTTCCTAAAATGGGTTCTGTCATTATCACTGGAGAGTCTTTTTTAATCATGGAAGTTTTACAATAATTTTTAATTTGAGATTTTGAATTCAATACACTTTCCAACACACACAACAACAGAACGTCTTTTTTCATAAATTCCACTTTCACCTGCTCACAATGTTTGCACCATTAGCTCGATGTGATGCACATAATTACCATTCTCTCCCTTTGACAAATTATTAGGGATGAAAACGGAATTTGCAAAATATTTCTTAAAAGAAAACAGAACATTTCTCTGTTTACCATGAGTTAATTAGCCAAAGTTCACATTTAAACAGAATTTTATTTAATCCTGCAAAAGTGAAGAAAACTATGCAAATCAGTCCTAAAAAATTGCAGTCTTAAAATGGAAGAAATATCTGCCTGCCACCAATTAAGTCTGTATTTTTTCATAAGAAAGTGATGGCTGATTATAATAATTTTACCCTTGTGGTAATTGTCACTAATGTTCCACATATTGTATGTGTCTTGCTCTTATGAATCCCATATCCCCTTCTGCCATAAATATTTCATAAAATATTCAAAGCCAGTCCACAGCCAATAATAACAAATGTCAAATGACACATTAAGAAGATTCATGGCTATTTTAAGTATGAATTTTATAAAAAAGCCTAACTCGCTTATTGTGGTCAGTGTTAAGGATAGATTTTAGCAAAAAAAAAATACTCAGCAAATAGTGTCAGCACCTTCACTGCCAGCTTGTTATGAAAGGAGTATTAATAGACATTACTCAGAGTACTTGGTAGGAGACAGTGCACACAATGGTCTGTTCAGGTGTGTGTGTGTGTGAGCCTAATTTCCAGAGGCCTCATTCAAGACTGCTCTAGCAACTGGAAGGATTTCTGTTGATTTTGGTGGGCTTTCCATACTGCTACACCTTTAATGAGCTTTCAAAGTCTCCATTCCTGAAGACTAGGATACTTTGTTGGAGTTCCCTTTATTGCCATTGGCTTAAAGATCTTCTTTCTCATTCTCTCCCTCTATAAAAAGTTTGTTGTTTTTGTTTGTTTTGTTTGTTTTTTTTTCTTGGTAAAGCACAAATTTAGGCTTTTTTTCCCCTTTATGCATAAAGAAAATAAGAAGCAGTAGGAATAATTAGGCTCATCTTTCCCCAAATGTGATTTTATCAAACTGGAATTGTGGTGATCAGCCCTAAAGAGGCTGGGAGTCTCTTTGGTGCAGGTGCAGGCAGGTAATGAGATGAGGATCATGTGCAAGGCATAAATACAAGCGACCCACCTGAGGGGTGGAGGCAGCTTATAAAGGTGGTTTGTGTAGTGCAGCTGGGCTAGCTGATACAAAGTGGGGTGCATTGCTGAAGGTGGGGGCTTTGTCAAGGACAGCCTTGTGGAGACAAGACCTCGGCCATGTGCAGAGGATCTCACAGTGAGCTCTTTGGGCAGCATCAGCCACAGGTATGAAGAATGAGCAAGGAAAAACTGATACCCAGAGTAAAATGGAAGGATGCTGCCCTGTGTCCGTGTTTTCCTGCTCAGGGTTTTAGATCAGCACCTGCAGCATCTCTTCTGAGTTGGGCAGTGGCTGATGGTGCTGACCCCAGAGAAACAGGCAACCCATTGCTGTGCTTTAAAACAGAATGACATCAGCAGAGGAGATTGTTTCTCTTGCTGAGTTGTTGAATAATTAATGCAAGGAGTTACCCCAGCTGCAGGAACTGAAGATGTGCCAGGCATTTGCACTGGGTGCTGTGGGCACAGTCAAGAAGGGTAGGGAACTGGATCTGGACTGGTCAGTTGTGTGGTGTGCATTGCTTCAAACCTGGTCAGAGCTAATCTGGTGAATAGGTTGTGAGGGGTTTTGCTCCCCCTATAAAATGGGAATTTAAAAGCTGGGGAAGGGACAACTGCAGCTGCCACAATAGATCTGTTGTCTCATCTAATACTGAGAGCATTGCAGAGGGATGGGTTTGTCTCTCCGGTCCTTTAAGCTAATTGGACTTTATTTTGAGATGTGTATCTACTGTATCTTTCACTCTTGAAATATCTCTCATTGGATGGGCAAGAGCCCTTTGATTTAAGACTAATACAAAAGTTGGTTAAGTTATGCTTGTGATTATAAAATACAAATAACAGTATTAATGAGGATATCATAATGGGAAGCTGATTTTCACCCTGGGTAAAATATCGTGTTACCAGACTGTGACATGCTTGCATCTTCTGTTCCTAAATCTTTGTTTAATATTGCATTTGCTTATCTTGTGACTAAACAAAACTAAAAATGGGGAATACTCTTAAGTGTCTGCTTTGTTTTGGCATAGTGTTTGTTGAACTTTTTTTCTACTGTCCACATTTATGAATGGATATGTACCCTATGCAAGGCTGGGACCTTGTCTGCAGCCTGTCATTTCACCCTTCTTACTACCCTGAAAACACTCAGACAGCGTATTTAAAGGGTTGCAAAGACTTGTTCTTAATTGCTTTAGTTGCTTTGTGCACTGTATCCTAGGAACCCAGGGTTCCAACAGTTCTTCAGAAAAATAATGATGCAACAAATGATTATCTAGAATAATGGAAAACATTCTGTTCTGAGTTGTCTATTAATATTGCAAAAATAAGATTATGTTCACGAGGTGGGGTGAGCTGAGCAGAGTGTTAGGAGCCAGGAAAAGGACAACTCCTGGCAGTGCAAACCAATGTGGCAGGTGAGCTCTGCCCGTCACCCTGAGAGTGAGCAGGGAGGTCACATCCTCTGCTCCTTACCTAATCCTGCAGTTTGGTAGGAGGGAATGGCTCATACAGGGTGTATTAACTCATGCTGCCATCAATTACAGGGTGGAGTCAGGTGAACAGACAAGGGCAGCAACCTCTTAGATTTCCCCATCATGATTCAGCAGAGCTTGTCTAATGAACTCCCTTTGTCAACGCGGACAAATTAATTCAGCTCTCTGAGCCGCGGGAGATGCCGTCACTTGTCAGGGTTTTCTCAGAGCCCATGGTGTCTTTTGTTTTCACCAGCAATCCTCAGGATAGGATTCACTATTAACATCAAGTACTCTGGAGACTGGAGAACTGAATGAGTATTAAGAATATAAATTCAATTATCAGGACACTGTGATAAAACTAGTTGTGCAAATGGGGTTAATCCGAACCTCAGGAATAAACTCCACATAGAACAATCAAACTCGGTTAAATACTGTCTGCTTTAGGGGTCTGCTTTAAGGGTATTTGTACTATAATGCTTAAACCAAATGTGAAAATGGCTTGGAGATTCCCGCTAAGCCTGAACGTACACATTTTTACAAATATAGTCCTATTTGTAAATGTAAAAAATATTTTGACCTGCAGTTCTGTGTAATTGTTTTTCCAAAAGTTTCCTGTTCAGGGAGTATGAAGCAGTTGATCACAGCAAAGCGCAAACATGTGGTTTGCTTCTGTAGGTTTTCTCTTTGGAAGCCAACGAACTTTCCAAGGGCCTTTTGCTTTCTGTTTGACTGAGAAGCTCTTTAGGTGGCAACAGGAGTGTCCAAATGCACAGGGAAATGATTCTGAAAAACTCTGGTAGTTTGAGGAGAGTGGTTTGACTGACTGACACTTTTACAAGTAAGGGCCATCTGAGAAGCTGATTTATATGTAGTGTAAATGTTGTGGTGTTACAGCCTTGTCACCCTATAATTGCAAGTGCAGCTCTCCTGTTTTATGTTCTCTCTTAACTGCGTGTTTCTCCCAGCAATGCTGTTATCAGGTACGAGTGTCGGGCTCATCTGGTGGCAGTATCCATCTCCATTTTTGGTATTTGTTCATTTAGATGTAATTTTTTGCTCACATGAGGCACACAGCTTTATGCAGCAGTTCCTACTGGTCTTCCAACTACTTATGTTCAATGCACTAAAAATATCTCTGCCACTATGTGATATAAATCACTAATTAGGCTTCTTAATATCAGTGCTTTGTCTGAGTGGCATCTGGTGTGTCAAAACACCCTCATTGTGTCTGTGCCTGCTGTAGGTGTGTGCAGCCCTTGGGCTCTGTGAGCAGGGCAGGGCGCACAGGGAGCCTTGGCCCTTGCAGAGTGCTCAGAGCCAGCGGTGTTGTGAGCACAGACTGACCTCAAACATGGACACACAGCTCTGTCCAGTGGCATGGGGATGGCACAGCCAGGAGGAATCTGCATTCACTCCTCAGCCTCTACGGAGTGTAAAGGAAGTGGCTACAGATGCTCGAGGAGAGATGGAAACAGGCAGTACACAGGTACTGTGCCCACAGTGGAGGGGTCTAACACCTTTCACTTAAAAATCCTGTTTCCACTACCCAAGAGCTTTGATGGATATAAATCATTCTGCTTGACGTTCTCTTGGCTCGATGTTTGCTGTACTTGCATATCGCCTTTCTAGGAGTATTCAATGTAAATATTTCGATCATCACTAGGAATTAATCCAGGAGATACTACAACTTGGGCTACGTTAAATAAGTACATCTCTGTGAAACGATTTCCCGTGAACTTTGGAAGAGAGACTGGAATCTGGCAGCTAAATGTCACCTCTATCAAAAGTGTCCCTTTATGGTATCTCAGAAACCTCTCTGGATTTGGTTTCTGAAGAAAACCCCCTCAGTCCACATAATACTTGTTTAGTGTTTTCCTGAAAATAACCCAAAACAAACAACAAAACCACCTCAGTCCACATAACACTAGTTATTTTGGTGGGTTATTTTGCTGATCCCACATTATTTCATTATCTGACTAGGGGAAAATAGCCTTTCTGGAACAGTAAATGATAAACTAAGCACACTTAAATCATGGTATGTTGTTATATGCCCCGAGAGGGGTGGGCTAAGCTAAAGTGCCAACACTCTGATATATCCTAGCACTCCAGTTCTTGACTTGACCACTTCTAATGCTATTAGCCTTCCTTTTAATACAATAGAGATCACCATCACAGATTGTACCTGAGTGACAGAGCCAGCCTGTTGATAAGGTTTCTGTGTAGAATTTGAGTAGGAAAAAACAGCCAGAAGCTGCTCTTTCCCCCCACTCTGCATTCTGATAACAGGTTGCAGCTGTATAGGATTCAAGGGGGGGAGGCAGGTCTGTGGGACCTGAGCATCCCTTTTTAAAGCAAATAAGCAAATTCCCTCTGCAGCTGGAATCATTGGAGAATGCTTTTGCTGAGTGCATCATGGGATGGTGGGGCTCTTTGGATGACTGGATGTTATCTGCTAAAACAAACAAACCCAAAAAAATCAAGTTATTTGGAAATTTCTTGGTTAAATACATTATGATTTATAGTATTTTAGTAAATCAGTAGTTTATTTTGACCATAACATCCAACACGTCTAAGCCATATAACTCAGCTTAGCTGGTAGAGCACATATTCAGAGTTGAAATTCCTCAGTGATGTTTCAGAATAACAAAGTGTTCTTGTCTGGGATTTCTTTCCCCATCCCCTCTCTTTCTCCCCCCAGCAAAACCTTCAAATTTTTCTTTTTACAGAAATAATATCAATTTTTGGGCTATTTCTGGTGCTTGCCTTTCAGCTCCTATTCTCTGCCCCCGACAGGGTGATTTTTCTGCTGCCTTTGATTCACCTATTGTTCCAGCTTCCTGCAAGGCAAGAGACATTCAACAGATAGGATTCTGGGAGGCATGAATTTCAAGCAGTTTTTCTCAAGTTATGTGCCAGAGGTTGCAGTGCACAGGGAAGTGTGTGGTATAGAGACATTGCTGTGGTTCTCCTTTCCTTGTGCAGGCAGATTTTTACTCAACAATGTCTCCAAATAGGAAGTGAATCACGAGCTTTTTACATGAAAGGCAAATGAAAAATTTGGTCCAAGATGCCTCACTGGAATGGACTTCATCCCTGCTGCCATAGTTTTTTTGTGCCTGCTTTCTGTCCCCTTTTTCCTATTCTGCAACATGATGGGAATAAACAAGTTGTTGCTTGGAGCTGTGTGAGCAGCAAAGTGGCTGATGCCTGAGTGAGTTCTTGAGTTCTCTGACCCTGGAAACAGCTGAAAATTGCTAATTTAAATAACCTGAGATGTTGTTTTGAGAGGCTATGAATGTCACTCTCCCCACTTGCAGGAATTAGCACACATTCAGCATCTCAGCATCAGTCACCTGTCTCAGGACATGTTGATAAGCAGCACAAGCCTTTTTATAGTCAGTAGCTGCAGCTCTTTTACTTAATCATTGGTTAGTAACCATTAGTTGTTTCAATCTACTGCTTAATTTAAACTCTAGAGTAATTTTGAGTTTAAAGCACTATTTTAAATCAACTTTATAATTAATTCTTTGGATACTTCTGGGTAAAAAGTAAAACTGAGAGGTATCACAGATTTTTTCTAGGGATTAATGTTATTGCTGGTAAGTGTCAGGCATACAGATGATACTACAACCTCCGTGCTTTCTTCAGACATGTGTGCCATTGATTGCTCCATCGATGACTGGTTCCTAGCTGAGGCTCATTATACTGCACAGCAGAGGGTTGTTTGTGTTTAGTTGGTGATGTTTGACCTGTAATTGCCCTATGATAAATAGTGGAGCAAGAGATTTAAAAAGCAAAAGCAGGAATGCCTGAAATTAAGAGCAGTTGTTTACTTTTGCCCCTCTTCAGATGACTCTGGTGAACATGTATATGTGGCTTCAGCATGGCCTTGTTAGCCTTCATTGGATTAATGACTAGATAAACTGGAATACTTAATTTTTACACCGCTTTTAATAAATTAAGGAATTCAAAAGTAGTGGATAGCACCAGAAACCATTACTAATGAGAGACTGAGCTTGTTCTCTCTGTTCAGCTTGCCTGGCCACCGCTTCAATACAAAATGCTGTCGTTTGTCCTGTGTGCTCTCTCTGCCAGGCAACCCTTGCCACAACCATGTGTTCCTCGGGATCAGCTCCCTGAGCTCAGTACAGAGCAAAGACTCTTGTGGATACACTGCTATGCTGCTGCCTCTCATTTCATCCTCCTGATGCAGAACTGCGCTGTGGATGGAAAACTTGTGCTGCTCGTGTCTGTACTCCCCTCCCTTTCTATCCATATGTTTAGAATTTACCAGACAGAGGCACACTTCTAACAGTCATGCAGTTTTTAGAAGTGCAGATCAGCTTGTAAATGAGAAAAGTAGAAAAAATGGCTTGAACATAATAATTTGAACTGCTATGCTTTTATTTTTTTTCTAAACTGCTCTGATAATTTTACAGCAATACAAATAAATCAGAAGTCTTTCATTTCAATAGTTTAAAAATATTATCAGTCTGGCAGTATTTGAGTGATACTGCATTATCTGACTTTGTACTTAAGTGGTGTTACAATGTCAGCAGAGTAGTTTTTAGAGAATTTCTCTTTACAGCACTCTAGCTTCTCATCTTGAAGTGACATTATAGACCACTGAGCAAGAAATTCATCAATATAAGTAGGTACCATTTTCTGAATAGATAGTACCTACTCTTACCTTGAGAACTTTTAATCATTCATCTCCCATGTTCAAACTTGCTATCACTTAATTAATCTTTCCAGTTTCACGGAAACCTCAATGGTTCTTGAGTAAATGCTGAAATAAGGGCGGCTTTGATGTTTGAAAGCTCTAATAGAAGAAGGCAGGAGATGCTATGACTTCAGAAAATATTTGAGAGCTCCCTGTCACACGGCAGGGCCGCGGCATCCCGCGGCTCTCCCAAGGGGCTCCGGCTCCGCTCCGGCAGGAGGAGCCGGCGCTGCCGAGGCAGGGCTGCTCTGCGGGGCAAATGGGAGCAGCAATAGTTTAATTATCCCCTCGAGTCACGATTGAGAGGAATAGCTGCTGGTACTAATGGGGACAGCAGTACACAGGAGGACTGTTGCCAGCTCGTTCCCTCCTCTTGTTCTTTTTATGGCTTGAATTTGTATGGCGCCCCGAATAGCAGCATGCAGTGCTTTACCTTTTATTTATTTTCATATTTGTGGCTTTATTTGTGATTATAGTGGTGGGGGTTTTTCAATAGGTTCTCATGCAGGAAAGGCATAAAAAGGATGACAGGTTGTAATGGAAGCCCATTGTGTTTCACGCATCCCCTTAAATCAGTCGTGCCTTGCTCGGTGTTGCTGCCATCAGGCACCGCCGCTGTTTTTTGGGAGGTGGCGGTGGCCCTGGGGTGGCAGAGCTGGCACAGCCGGTGCTCTCCTGGCTGGGATGGCTGAGGGATCGAGCCAGAGGGCTCACACTGGGGCAAGGTCCGCTCGGGACCGCGGCACCCTCCTGCCCAAGCAGCGCTGTAGCTCCCAAGCCCGCTCCGTGTGAATAACGCTGCTCTCTCCCTGCCGGGAGCGAGCCGAGCACAGGGCTGGGCCGCGCCTCTGCTGGGGAAAGTGTGCTCATCTTTTCCCCTCTGGATGCCCAGGAGTATGTTGCCTCTGGCTTATTAATTCTTGGCATAATGAGAAGGTTCTGCGTTGGAATCTTGTCTCATTCATAACCTTTACTCCACTTTAACACAAATATTGTGATTTCTCCAGCTTACCTGATACAATACATTAAAAAAATACTACTTATTTTAAACTTTTTACCCCTTTGAATTATTAATAATTATATTTTTTGCTGATGACTACTGGAAACAAGTTCAAGTATAGATGCTGTTCAGATGTGAGCTAAAGGTCTGCTCAGCCAGGAATAGTGAAACAGTTGGTGGTTCCCAAAGAATTATTTTTCCACTTGTTAGTGAAATGCTAATACCTCTAATGTCACATATAATAATGCTTATGTTGCATTACAAATTTTTTGCTATTAATAATTAATTTTTCCTGCTTTTGGATTACTCATGCTGAGCTATAACTTAACCAAGATAAATATTTTTTTTTTTTTTATTTCTTTTGGATTGTATGCTGGAGCCACAGCATCTATTCTGACATAAAAAGGTTGTTTTAAGATATCTTCTAGAGCACTTGTTGGTCTTCTGGGAAAATAAATAATTTTTCTAATTCCATCTTGCTTCAGAAGGAATTATAGCCTCAGGTCTTCAGAGCAGCATGAAGAGCTGGCAGAGGTTTCTGTAGGTCGAGCCCCTTACATCCATGCTGTTGCATCTGCTCCTTGTTCCCATCTGGAATTGTACAGCCTGAGAACTGCAGAACTTTACTGTTACAACAACCAGCTGCACACAAGTTGCTGGTCTGTTATTAAAATAACTCAACAACTTCTCTGGTTTTGAAGTTCACTCTTCTCAATCTGAGGTCCTTGGGTTTCGATCTATAATGCGAAGCACCCTAATTGCCTTCAGCTCTGTTGTACTATTTTTCTTTGGTTACTCTGTTTCCACAACTTGGCAATTAATATCTCCTTGGAGATCGCTGTGGTTGTTTTATGTGACCCATTGTGGGTTCCCTTTGTAATTTGTCTTACCTTCAATAGAAAAATGCTAAATCACTTAGAGTATAGGTAATATATAAATCATTAAGTGGAATCAATGAGAACATCTAATAAAATCAAACACATTGGAGCATGGAATATGAAGTGAGGCTCCAAGCAGTCTTGCAGAGAGATTAACAGGTGGTGGGATCCAAACAGAGCTTTAGGTCTCTGTCAGCCCTTTGACTGGGTGGCACCTGGAGGGTCTTGGTCTGGCTTCTGACAAGCCTCTCATGCCAAATATTCTTCTGTTTTAAACACATCTGCATATGTTGTGTCATTACAACTGATTTAGGAGGAGCAGAGCTTCAGCCCAGCAGAAATCTCCAGGACATGTGCACAGACCATCTTGAACTTGGAGAGATGCAAAAGTTGACCTTCCAAAGTAGTTTGAGTCCATCAGCTATTCAGGTCTTGCAGTATTGGAGTTCTGCTCACTTTATAACTTTGGGGTTTCCAGTCATGTAGATAATAAAGATGTTGAATAAGACAATAGTCTGGCTAAAAAACCTGCTATATTTAATCTGAAATATCATCCGATTGAATTGATTTACATACACAGGTACTGGTGTTAAAACTGAGTAATGTTTTGGTTTTTTTTTTTTTAATAAACTGATGACAGGTCACTTAGGCATCTTGTTTCTTTTTCAGAAGTCATCTGTAGACCTCTGAACATAAACCTTAAACCTTAATCAATAAAAAAAACCTAATCCTACTTTACTGACCCTTAGAGGAAAAAAATTTTTTTTTTTGCTTGCTGTGAGGGGTTGCATTTTTGTCCCATTTTCTTTAACCTAGCTTGCCTATTCAGAAATTTGGGTCTTAATTTTGAAATTTAGTTGCCCATATTTATTTCTGAACTCAAAAGGATTATTTGAGGAAGTATATGATTTTTGTGAGCGTTCTGGTGCAATGATTTGGGTGCACAAAAGAAGTCAAAGGCTTTGGCTATACTTAATCTAATTATCTCTTCTGTCATGTTAGGGGTGATTAGAAATAGCATCACTAATACTTATGAGACAACATTGGTATAAAATCAGGGTGGAAACCAGAATTAAACTCTCCTCTTAAGAGATAATACGCTGTTCCTTTCTTTACTCTACATTTTTGATTAGTGTATTCAGAGTCACCTTGTGTTTCTGTGCTGCTCGAGCTTGGATATCAGCCAAACTCCATCTGAACCTCTTTTGGCTTTGGGAAAATGTAGAGTGAGCGTATGCATTCATTAAGAGAGAACAGCCTTTCCTTGGGGAGAGATGGACCTGGACCACGCAGAGTTAAATGTCTGACCTGAATAACTGTGAATGTCAAGTCTACTCCACGTTCACCTCGAGTCAAAAGTTTAATGCAAGGTGATGCCATTTATAGATTTTTTTATTTTCTTGAATCACTGTTGTCTATAGCTGTTGTGATGCACACGGGGAGTATATACTTGACATGACACCATACAAAAAATGGATATTTTTAGGGAGGAATGCTTGGAGCCCTTTGAGATGGAGCAGCACGAGTGGGGCTGCCCCAATGAGGCAGCAAAGCAGGAGCCAAAGGCAAAGGCTGTTTTGGGGGAGGGCTGGTGTCCTGTAAGGCTGCTCAAGTTGGTCAAAGGCTACTGGTACACTCAGGGCCATGAAGGTTTTTTTTGTTTCAAGCAGGGAAAACACTGAATAATTTCTTGGATTTGTTCAATACATTGGAATAAGTTCTAGCTTCTCTCCAAAAGTGTGGCATTGTTGTGGCTTTCTTTGTGCACTTAAGGGGATGGTAACTGCATGCAAGAGAGAAGGGAAGTGGTTGGTCATCTAGCACTCATTCTGTTGTATTACACTTTAGCAGAGGAAAAATGTAAACATTCTAGTTAGGTAAAATCCAGTAGATGCCACTAATGCAAGAAAACAAAAGAGCAAAGTAAGGTTTTTATATGCTAACATATGTACTGAAAGGCTGTATGGTGTTGTAGCTGGTGGTGATCTCAGGGAAGGGGTTTCTGGTGTGTGTGAGTTGGTGCATTCACATGCAAATAACACAGTGGAAACTGAAGAGAACAATATACAAAAAATCAGGGTAGATTGTTGTCAAAATAACACTAACCTAGAAAAAAAATCACAGAATAACCTGAGCTGAAAGAGATCCACATGGATCATTGCGTCCAACTCTGAGCATTGCACTGGACAAGCCCAAAAATCTCTCCAGGTGCTTGAGGGCATTGTCCAAACACTTCTTGAACTATCCTGTAGTTAATCTCGTAGCTTTTCTCTTGGTAAAAATCTGGGGAAAAACCAGATTCAAACTCTTCCAGGAGAGTTTTGTTTTCTTTTTAAAAGGCTTTATGATGATTTATGTTCTGGTGAGAAGGAGGCTTTTACCCTCAGAGAACGTGATCCACACAAGAGGGCTTTTACCTCTGGTGCAGTAACAGCTTTTAATGAATCAGTATGACCATTTGTGATGAAGTTTTTAGCGTGACTGCAATGGTTTGCAGTATAAAAGGCTTGAGCTGCAGTTTGTTAGTTTGCTTTGCTCAGCATAGCGCTGATGGTATGGTGGGAGATAGGATTATATGACACACAGTGCTGAGAAGGAAGAATTAGCAGGCGTTGCTGCCTCATGCGAGTTTTACTCCAGAGCTGCTTTAACAATTGCCAGGGAAAAATGTTTCAAATTCTACAGCTGTTTTCATGGGTGTGAAATAAACCAGGAAGGTTCAACATGCAAGGCCGGAGCCTGAACTGGCTACATTGCAGGAGAAA
>VZTI01004085.1:609654-774613 GCA_013397865.1 Struthidea cinerea | reverse complement strand
AAAAAAACAAACCCAAAATCAACAAACCAACCAAAAAACCAAAACAAAAACCCACTGAAAATATCCTAAAATGTCACCACTGAGAGCAGTGTTTGGGAAAGTTAAATTCTTCATGATGTAGAAAAGAATGTTAAGATAATCCGCGCATATACACCATATACACACACGATTTATGTTTTTGTGTGTGTTTTTTTTTTTTTTTTTTATTTNNNNTTTTTTTTTTTTTTAGTTCTTGACTACCTGAGATGAAAATATTTCCAATACTAAGCCATTATTTTATGTAATATAGAATGGGGTTTGAGGCTGTACTACTGATGCTGAATCCAAAATGTCTTTCTCAGCTCAAACAACAAAGAAAGATGCCTGAACACTACTTATAACAATTCTTCTCTCATGTCAAGTGTATGTGAAAGATGAGTAAAGACCTGTGTGGCACTAGCACTGGTGTCACTGGGGAAAATGAGCCTGTCATTACTAATGAGCCTGAAGGAATTGCTCTGAAAGCAAATCCAGCTCAGCCCCTGGGCAGGCAAGCTGCTAGTAGTGGGAAGGATTTTAAAAAACAAGCAAACAAACAAAAGCCCTAAGGCTGTTATGTGTAGGTTTTCCTCACTGCCCTGCCAGGTCAGGGTTGAATCTGCTGGACTTGTCAGCTGGAAAGCCCAAATTCTTTGTCATCCAGTGAAGTACCACTGCTCTGAAATGAATAAGACAGTTTTTTTTTTTAACCTTTTTTCCTCCATTTTATCCCAGATCAGTTTTATTAATCTATATATTTTTATAGTCTGGTTGAAATGAGGAATTTTGGATAGTATGTTTTAGAAGGGTCAATTGTTTTATCATCTTCCTTTTTCCAAAGGGATCTCTTTGAGGTGTTATTTATCCTTGATAACAGATGGGGTTCTGTCTTTTCACTACATATTTGCTATTACAAGGGAAAATTGATGTTAACTAAATAATAGACATAATAATGCATCTCGAAGAATACAAATAACAGGTGGAATGTACACCATGAGCAGGTAGCCAGAGAAGCCACAAACTTCCCTTGGCTGGTGTAACTGAATGCAAGTTTAATCATACCTTTGATCTCCCTGAACAGTAGCAGTGAATAACTGCTGTCCTTTTTTCCAGCAGATTCCACATTTGACAGAGTTTTAATATTATAGCCTTTGTACTGAAGGGAAATCAATATCTGAAGAGCAAGTGTTGAGAATGTTCTGTTGAGGCTGTCCCTAGCTTTGGTCAAAGAAGGTCCCCAATTATTGGGAAAGCCTGCTATTAAAAATAAGGCTTAATTGCTATAATTAAGGTTCTTTTCTGAATAGGTAAAAGGTTTTTTTTTTGTTTTTGCCCTTCACCATGGGCCTTCTGAACTTTCTGTAATTATTTAACAGTGGGAATTGGTCTCCAGCAATAGATCAGGAAACATCCTGGGACACCTAGTTAGTCCCTCAGCAATGGGTAGTTTGTGAGGAGGAAATAACATGCTGATTTGCAGTTATAATTGAGGAAAATTGCTCGAGAGGATTCTGACAGTACAGAAAATAGGCCAATTAGTTACTCAGCTCTGATCCTCCTATGATTCATGATTGCTTCAATTTAATTTTGCTGTCACTTAGGAAGCAAGGTTAAGAATAGATTAGCTTCTTTTAGACACTTCTTAGCTTACTCCTGCCTGGATTTTGGGGAGGTAGGTGGATAGAAGAGCATGAGATTGTTTCTTTTTTTCCTGTATGATTGTATGACTTGAGTCTAAAAATCAGAGTTTCTCAATGCTACACTTAACACTTATTCATCATGGAGCAATACATGAAGATTAAAACCTTCACACACAAACATTTCTTTTTTTTTTTTCAAAGATAAAAGGAACCCTGTCAGTAAGTTAATAACACTTTCATGCTGTTACCTTACAGCACTCTACAATAATCAATATTAAATAAAAAGAAATTCAAGAAAAAAAAATCACAGCTCAGTAAATCAGCCAAGGGGATGATTGTACAGCTTGCCCTTGAGCAGTACCCAAAGGCACTGATGCAAATTTGGAAACATTAAAATGCCAGTGAAGCCACCCAAAAGGCAGCCTAAGGACATCCCTCCCTCTGAAGTCCTGCTCTGCGCCTGCCTGGAGGTTTCTGTTTCCCTGTGCCTGTGGAGGCCTGGCTGAGCACTGACCCCTGCGCTTGGTCTCTGTTGGCATCAGCAGTCGTGCTGGTCTGAGACTGGAGCCCTTCTGAGCCCTGCCTGGTGCCCCGCAGGCACCTCCTTGTCTGAGTACTGCCCTCATGGAATCACAGAATTGTTGGTCTGGAAAAGCCCTTTAAGATAATAAATTCTGTTAACCCAGCACTGCCAAGCTCCCCACTAAACCATGTTTCCAAGTGCCACATCTACACATCTCTAAATCCCTCCAGAGGTGTGGTGACTGCCCTGAGCTGCCTGTTCCAGGGCTTCACAACTCTTTTGGTGAAGAAATATTTCCTAATATCCATTCTAAAGCTCCCTGGTGCCATGTGAGGCCACTTCCTCTTGTCCTGCTGCTTGCTAGTTGGGAGAAGTAGCTGACTCCTACCTGGCTACAGCCTTCCTTCAGGTAATTGTAGGGAGCAAGAAGGGTTCCCCTCAGCCTATCTGAAATGTCACCTCTTTTGAAGCTGTATAATGTTCATTGCTTGATAGATATGTTGCTGTTCTTAAGCACACAACAGCTGGAATTCTTGCCATCTCATTTATTTAATGAATTTTTTAAACAAAATTAGACGTTTCCTTAGGAGACTAATGAATCACTCAACTTTTTTCATTAGAGAAAACTGCACTGTCACAATAATGGTTTCTTTACAGGAATTGAATGCATCAGAAAGACCAAACCCCTTTTTTTAACTTTTCAAGTCTGCATGGCAAGGGGAACATAAAAGTGTTGGGCAGTATGTTCCCCTCTGTGGACACAGACCAAGCAGATAAACACACGGGATGATTACACAATATATTCAATAAGTATGTTTGGGGGCACATCTAACAGTCAAAGAAAATAATTTGAAAAAAATGCAAAAGCAAAGGAATTATCTTGAAAAGCACAATATTTGTGTGTCTTTCCCCCATAAATACAGTGCATGCCTCCTCCTTGTAGAAAGTTGGGCTCACTTAAGTTGTTTGCCGCTACACATGACAGACAGGAGACTGTTAAATTGGCAGAACCCTGTATTTTATGCCCCTGACAGATAAAATGCATTGCTTGTTCAGTGTAGCAACACAAATCACTTGCACACACAGGCTGCTGCTCTTAAATTTCAAGAGCTCTCAGGAGCTGTGTTGTGTTAGTACACAGAGAGAGGAGCATGCGCCTATGTGGAGGGGGGAAAAAGAGGTTTTTATTTTTAAGCAGGCACATTTTACCTACTACCTACTTACCAAAGATCAGATAGCTGCAGTTTTGTGAAGCCACTGTCACACACAGTAAAGGTTTAATTTTGGACTGAGCCAGGTTTTCCACAGACATGTCTCAAATGTACTTTTCGTGGGAACTCATGGAACTGACATCCTCCCTTTGCAGGGAACAGACTGGGAATGGCACATGCAAATAAATGTGTGTGTGCACATAGCAAAAGCAGGAATAAAAAGGAAGAAAATGCTAGTTGGAGTTTTATATACTTAAGAACATGTTTGGATTTGACAATGTAAAGGGTCTTTTTTGTAACAAGTACCATTGTTGCTTATAGCTCATGTGATTTCCATTTACTTATTCTATATGCTATATAATAAAAGTTAAGGAGTAGAACAAAAACAAGTTGCAGTTTGGAGCAAGTTAATGGTATTTCATTAACAAACTGTAAATAGTAACAGCATAAGCTAGATGTGAAACTGCTTTCACAGGCCATAAATGCTTAATGTTTATTACCAATAAAAGTCAAAGGAGCATTTAGCAAAGCAGTTTACCAAACAAACATTAAATACTATAATGCATTAGATTCAGTGGACAGAATCAGGTTATTTAATTAACAATGAGTAATCCGTTAGGGCTTTATTCACCACAAATAATCTGCAGCTTCACACACTAAGAGAGCTCATGAAAGCCGTGTAGTGGTGGAAGAATAACCCAGAGGGGCCAGATGTAGAAAAGACCCAGTGGATGAAGAGTTCACATTCACTGTTTCCAGACTGATTTCTCTTTGCTCATGCAGGTTTACATTACATGTCTTTCTGATGGTTTAAGTAATCTTGGAGATAACAGTAAAAGTCTTTTTTAAAAGTAATTATTTCAATTATATTCTGAGGCATGTTCTTCTGATGCCAGGCATTTAGTTCATCTTAAAAAAAAAAAGGCAACAAATGACTAATGAGGATAATATCACATTTAAGATGTAAAACTCAGGGATAGAGTCTTCCCAGTTTAACAGTGACATAAAATGTGCATCTAGGTTGGACTGTGATGCTTTCAAAGTCAAAATGGGCAGTCTCTTTGGATTTGGTGACCTTGTGTTTCAATTGCAGTACATGTAAGAAAATATAGAAGATAATGACCTTTGTTCACCAATACTATGGGACAAAAATTATTTTGTCTGAGACTTTTACATACCCTGACTGCCCAGAAAAATGGGGTTTTAACCAAAGCTCCTCAACAGAAATATTTCCCAAGAACATCCACTTGCAGGTTCTCAAACACCTTCCTTTGTGAAGAATTCTTCCCTGAAATACTTTTTTTTTTTTTTCCTTCTGTGTATGTTGAAACTGTATGTCTGTCTTAGTCTGGGTATCCAACCTAAAGCTGACATTAGGTCAAATTAATCCCATCAGGACCCTAGTTTGTTGACCTGAGCAGATAGATATCGGCTCAATGCTTCTCAAAGGTAGGCTCATTCAATTAAATATATTAACATTTTTCAGCATTGGAAACTTGGCCGGTTTAGCAACATGGAAGACTTATGTGGGTTGCATCAAAATCAAACTTAAAGCTTGGAACCATGAAGCTATTTCAGAAGATAAGGCTGGTTGTGTGAAATTTTACAGGTGAAAGAAGTAGTGGCTGTGATAGTGATTAAACAGATCTCAGTGCAGGAGTGGGACAGATACAGCTCACAATGAACTTTATAACTTCAGAGTTTGGAGTCTTATTTCAGTCTTCCCTTTGATAGCAGTTTACGATCATAATAATCATGCGGCTAATGTTCTGTAATTCAATTACTGCACTGTTGTGAACATTAACAATTATGTAGCAGATCTGAAACACAGTGGGACAAACTGGCAGTATTCATATTTCAGTTAGTTACAGCCTATTGCATAATTACTACAGATAAGTTACTGTTTAATCCATAGCAACACAAGGAATGAATTACAACAATAATTATGTGGCTAATACCACCTCTCGAAATGAATAAAACATACAAACCCAAAACTATGGCAAGGTTACATAGGATCTGGTCTAAGAAGTGTGTTCTTTTTCTTCAGAAGAATATGAGTTGTTGTGAACTTATGTTTGTGTTGCTATTTCAGATCTTTACTTTTCCCCAAAATCATTATTAAAACATGTTTTGAAACATTAATTTTTTTTTTTTTTAGCTTTACCATGATATGTGTTTTCCACTAAAAGTAGCAAGGACTTAGAACTCCCACCATGGCTTTTGTTAGCATTAAATAATAATGTTGGTTCACTAGCATAATCCAGCTCACGACCTCATACACTGCTTTGGTCACTGGCCATCATGTTGGGCTCACAACGAAAACAGCAGAGATTTGAGGCAGGGAGTCCACTGCTGTGTGCATAGGCTGTGGTGTATTGCAGGCCTTAATCAACAAGTTGCCACCTTCCCAAACTCCCATTTTTGACATCGTATCTCACTCAATGTCAGACTAAATTACATGATTGATGTTCCAGTCTGTTCATCAAGGAACCCATGCATTCCCTTTCTAAAATCAATATTTAAGAGTAAAATAGCCCTATGATAATTTATTTTATCAATGCAAGAAAAAACACTGTTTGCTGTTTCACCTGAAGAATTAACTCTTCGTAGATGAACTAAAAAACAGAACTGATGTAAGTGATGGCAGGCTTGGCTGCCTCAGCATTATTCATATTGGCTCTCTTCATGCAAGAAACAGGGTAAAAATTAAAATACTGACTTCTGCTGAGCAGTGTACAAAAAAAATGCCATAGCTTCCAAAAACATGGGTGGTGAGTTACTGTAGAGACTATGAAAAGGAGTTGTTTCAGCTGCTTCTCCAACCTGTAGTGATTTGAGCCATGGCAGTGCATTTTCTTTTCCTTGATGGAAGAGCTAAAATGTACTTAGTTACCTTTAATGCTAAAGAAACAGCAATTAAAGGTCAAGTTGTGCTTAAAAAGACTGTGAGTAACATTTGAATTTTTATTTGGACATATGTTACCTCATTCCTACAATGCTGAAGCATCAGAAGTACATCAGGACCACTGTACCTCCCTCTGGTCAAAAGAGTCAGCCCTGCCAGTCACTTCACTCGAGGTGTCAATATTTCTGATGGAACTTTCTAGCTGTTAACCAGTTTCCTTATCTGTTTGCATAAACTTGTGGTGGCAGGGGATGTTTCACTGGAGCAGTTGGTTTCACTAATGACTTGCTCGTGCTTGTTCTGTCCTTGGGCTCGAGCAGAGCACTACTGAGAGGGCTCTGCCAACAGCATATACACTTCTATCAACACTTGAAAAGGATTAATTTCTTGTGCTGAGCTCTTCTGTTTTCCTAGGTTTAAAACAAAATTGAATCCATCTGATGATAGCAGGTTGCAATGACCTTATTCTAAGGAAGGTATGATTTTATTGGGATTCATTATTACAGTATTTATTTTTTAATTCCTGGCTGAATCATGTAAATTGAAAGCACTCTCTTCTAATTTGCTCCCAGTCACAAGACAAATTCTGAGTGATTAAAGGGTATTTAAGTGCAAGTATAACTGCTGAAGGCATCAGCTTATTTTCAGAACCAATGTGAAAGCACAAGCATGTACAAGTAGTAAAACTCTCCTTATGCATAAACATCCTCATGTTCTTAAAGTTTCTTTACTGTGGTGTCCTCAGCTTCTTTCTGACCCCACTTTTAATTTTAGCAAAACCACTCCCCCAACTATGATTTGGAAAATACAAATTTCTGTGCAAGGTTGTTTCTAAGTTAGACCAGAACCTATCTCTGACCTGAAAGAATCATGAGAGTTGTAATATCATCCAACTTTGTCTTCTCTGAATTTAACTGTATGCTGTAAAGGAGGTTCAATTATATCCTTGATTGCTAAACATTTTAACTGTAGGCTGGTGAATTCACACAGAACACTAACTCACCACAGCAGTACAGTAACTGTTCTTACTCAGCAGATGAGATTTGAGAAACATGCTTGTCATCGACCCATCATTAGGATGTCACAGTCATCTAAGCTACAAATGTTAAGGACTTTTGTTAAAGCCATGATTTCTTTTGCAGAAATAAATAAACTTTGAGGTTTTTTGGTACCTCCTAATTTTGGATATTGCTCAAGTGTCTGGCAGCTCATAGCCTGAGTCAACCTGTGACAAAATAAAAGAGAACTTTTATTGAAAACAAAGCCTGGATAAAGACTAATGTGGGAATCTCTTCACCTTCTGAGCTCCTTGAAGTGCAGTTTTTAGTCCTATAGGTATGTGTGACTGTCTCAAGACATCATCCCTGCCTAGTTCATTGAGTCTTGTGACACAGGTTCCTCAACATTTTCCAAGGAGAGGCATGTCCCTTCCCCTTTCTTTTAGCTTTTTTTCTAAATATATCTTAAAAAATAGCACAGCTGAAGAAATCTAGCCTCTGACAATTTTTAAAGTTATAATACTCTCTTTCACTAAATGAAGCCAACATTATCAACTATGTTCTGAAAATATTTTTCCAAAAGCTTTGTTTAGGTCTTGATGAATAATCAACTTCTTTCATCAGAGATGTCTTTATTTGGAATATGCTTTTTCTGAAAAATAGGGCCTTGTGAGTGCTCAAATTTTGTTTGTTTTGCTTGCTAAATATCAGAACATCATATAAAATTTTGTTAGAAAATGCTATGTATGCCCAAAACAGATATACAAACTTTAGAATGAGGGTTTAAACCCTGAAATCTCATCCTTGTTGTTATAACTTGCAAAGTATAGTTAAATACTTATTCAGTAACCAAACCAAAATCATCAAAGTTTGACATGCAATCAGGATTATATTGTTAACATCTTATCCTGTGTGCTGGAAAGAATAATTTCACTATTCTCTTCTCAGGACCTGTGTGATTAAAAGTTGGATGCACACACATTGTTCCATCAGCAACGTGCATGGTGACTTCTGAACAACAGATTAAAGAATCTCTGTATTTTAAATACTTTTTTTTTCTTCACAATGGGAATCACATAATCCCCTCTTATCCATTTTAATAAGCTCTGCTTTATGCTGATCTAGTGAGTGAACGTTTGATAAGGATTATAAAAATGTGTTGCATTTATGTTAAACCACCAACATTGCACTTTGAATCAGACTTCAATAAAGTGTACAGAGACAGATGTGTCTCCTCTCCTTGCCCGTTTTCGAAAGCACTGATCCCTCATCTAAGACTACTGTACCGTAGCTTCCAATTATAATTTAACTTATGATTGTACCTACTATGCATGCTTCCCTGGCTGAGGGCTCCAAATGTTTGGCTCCTTGGTGGTGGTGGGAGGACAAAGAGTATGTGCCTTCAGACTGGTTGCTGTTGGCATTAGATCATCTTCTGCAGGTAATGCTAATGATGAGCCTCTGAATAATTTGCAGAGCAGCACGAGCACGTTCTCCTCCCTTTTTATCTTTTCAGTTCAAGTGCCTTCAGCACACAAAAATCTTTCTGCAAGTTTACTATTCTTGAATATTTGTAAAAAGTGGCAACTTTGCTCTTCATTATTTCATTGATGGGTGCAGACAAGTGCTCAGAGGGCCACGGAGACAGCGTCGTCAAACATTGTGAGGCTTGATCCAGAAATCTCATATGCAGAGCAGTGAATCAGGTAAAACTGCAGCTGTGCAAACTCCAAGTTTTCTTGACAACTTGCCATGCTTTATTTGTGGCTATAATCTATTATTGAAACTATTGACAAATACGGATCAATGTGGATTTGGCTGTTCCTCATGGCCTTACTCCACCTTTCTGCCTGTGTCTGGAGGAGCAGTCTGGGCACTGGCTGCTACAGGGACTCTGAAGGTGAGGGAAACATTAAATACTGACTTATTGCTTGATAGATCTGACAAGAACTTAAAAAAGAGCAGTATTGGCATTGCTCTCCACTGTCCTGGAGGAGATGTCAAATTTCCCTGCCCCTGCTCTCTCTGAGGCAGTGGTGTGCCTGCAGACCCCGATGCTCTGTTCCTGCTGCTGCCATGATCCTCCCCACTTGCTATGCCCAACAACAGAAAGCTTAGCTCTGGGCTGAATTTTGCCAAGCTTTTTGAGCTTGAATGAAAATGTATTCTCTTCCATCATAAGGAATACCCTTGCCATGAAGAGGTACAGAATTGGTGTTTTAGTACCTTCCCCTCAGACCATAAGTAAGGCAGGATGCTCTCATGTGTATGCCAAGTAAACTACTCTACAATAGGTTTGGATTTCTAGGACCCAAACCTGTTGCTTGTTGTTTGACCATTTTCTCTCTAGAAGAGTTTGCAAACAAGAGTGGGGTTCCCAGCCTTGGATAACATCAAGAAGCCAGAGGTGTTAGTGCAGCAAGAGAACTGAGCATGTCAAGTTTACAGTGATGTGCAAGGGCCTGGCAGAAACCTGCCCAGAGCTCCTGTACTCCCAGCCTTGGCACAGGGCATGGCATGGGTAGATGGCAGATGTGCTCTGCCAGGGCTTGTGGTGCAAGGCAGGCACTGCACAGCTCTGCTTTGCACGCTGGCAAGGTGTTCTGGGACTGGGGAACTCTCTTATCAGCTCCTTCCCAAACTGTGTGCAAGCCCTGCTCTCATTAACAAATGTATTGTATTGATATGCCGACATTTAGGGCCTCTGATGGACTCCCAGCTTTTTTATAGGGTTATGTCAATATATATTACCCCACAGTCTTGCTAAAAAATCTTCTTATAGCTGCTTGGGGTGAGATCAGATTACAGAATAAAGGAATTTTTCTGCCATAGCCAGCTGGTTTGCTTATTTCTATTCCCCAGTCCAGTGGGTCTAGAGACGTAGATTTCTCTAAGGTTTAGTTTTTTCAGTCTCTTCCTTTTTTTCTGAGGTTTGTGTTTTTTTGTGGTTTTTTTTTTTTTTTTTTTTTTTTTTTTTTTTTTTTTTTTTTTTTTTTGTTGGTTGGTTGATTTGTTTTTCTGCTTTTTTCTGTGGATGCTTTGCATTGCTGCTCTTCAAGTGGAGAATTAAAAGTGAAGCTTGAAGAATGCACAAATGTCTTCTAAGTGGATCTGCTCACTGACAAGGAGGGAATTCACACGTGGATAACCCAAATAATCCCTAGATTTCATTGACAGCAATCCCAGAACTCCAGAAGCTCTTCTTGCAATAAGAGGATGCTATAACATCCTTTATACAAATAAATTATAAATGGAATAGCTATAAAGAAATGTGTTAACAATGCATTTAACATCAAATAATTACAAGTCTGTGTAAATAAAACATGAGAAAGGAAGTCTGGATCTGTATTCTCTCACTCGTGTGTAGCCTTAGCTCAAGTGCATGGGCCACTTCCAGTCAGCAAAGACATGCAGGTGATTTGATTGGCACATGTGAGTAAAAGAGCTGGTATGAGATCCTGAGTCCATTTAAAAATGTATTTATATCTCAACAGACTGTGTGGAACCAGTATTTCTGGTGAAGACCCATGTAAGCTGTAGCTAATAATGAATAGATCAGCCATATGAACCTTGCCAGTCAATCAAAAATAATGATTATTAGGTCTTCTTAATTTGTATGTGACTGCTTGGTAAGACTGAGCACTTAATTCTGTTAAGGAGATAAAGCTGTTACAGGAATATAGGACCCAAAGGATATGTATTAAAAGATGCTTCCATTGTAATGTAGTAAGCAAAAATCCCTGCCTCCAAAGCCTGTCTCAGGCTCTGATGCCTTTGGGGAAATTGCTGCCTTGTGCTCACCTTGGTGTTTATAAGCTGTGATGCCACAGTCTCTCTCAGGGCCCAAACTGATATGAAAAACACCATCCACCCCCACCCTATGTTGTGCAGGGAGCAAAGGGAGAAACTGGAGCTGAGCTGTCATTCTGTGCCAGGAAGTGCTGGAATCTGGATTGCAGCCACACTTTGCTCTCTTGGTGTGTGAGGAACACTTTGGGCTTTGCCTAACTCTCAGGATTACCCTTTCAGGGCAAGCCTAAGCCTGGCCCTTGACTCCTGATAGTGATTAGCAAGCACTTGACAGTAGATTGTCCTGTCAGTGGAAAAGGACCATGAACCTGTGAGCTCACTGAAAACTGTTCCTTCCAAACCAACTCTCCTCAATCAGGAGTGTGTGCTGTGAGCCAGGCTTGTGGCCACTGCAGGTCAGAGTGAGCTCATCTGCTCTGGGCTTCTGTTCTTGCAGAGCAATAACCCCTCCTGGGCTTTGGATGTGGTATTTTGTAGTGACATACTTGCAGCTTTCATACTGGGAGTGTCCTCAAATGCTGGATCATAGTGCTGCAGGCTTCCTTCCTATGGGAAAACTATTTTACCTAATTCTGTGGGTTTCTTGACTAGTGCTAACAATATTTTCCTTGTCTTAGAGCACAGGGGGTTGGATTTAAGGTTACTTGTCTAGTACAAAAGATGGCATCATTAACATTTTAAGGTGCTCCTGAGTACCTCCAAGTTTTTATTGTAAAATATACTGTGCACGTAGCACTCCTGACGGTATGGTACAACAAACCAGCACTGTCAGCACTTGTGAGCAATGCCTTCACCCACTGTCAAATTCAAGCCATTGAAAATGTGCTTTAAAAGTCTTACAAGTTCTGAGTTTGGCTTAAAAATAATAGGATTTTGTTTTAATATTACATTTCTTCTGTTTCTGTGCAAATAATATGTAGCTGCATGTGTACTGTTGGGTGCAGGCATGTGATGTGATAAATGTATGAATGTAAATATAGAGAAATAGTTTGGATAGGTATGTCTTGACTACACAGCGAAGGATGTAAGAACATCAGGGGCACGACTAATGAAGCAATAATTTTGTGAAGGACACTAAGATTTCACTGATTCTCTCCATGCACAGTGCTTTGCTTTCTTTTCTGCAGCAGGAATTATCTGTAATAACTTCCTGAATTTTACTAGCAATGTTGCTGAGTTGTTTTATTTTTTTTTTTTTTTTCTGGAATGACTAATAAAATACATCTTTGAAGTTCATGGGAGAACAAACAAAAAATACCAACCAAACGAAATGGGGCTGTAACTGCCTGGGAAGTCATTTTGCGATGGATAAAAGGTCAGAGTAGCTTTTTTCAGTGGATTTTCAGGGAATATTTATCATCTATAAAGTGCTGCATCTGCGACCTTTCTGAGTATTTTATCAATAACAAAGAACTGAATAATTCTACCATTTTTGAAAAACCACTCATCTATATTTAAACAGTATGGAAGAGAAAATCTCTGTGCTCAGAGCTTTGGAGGCAAGTGGCGTACAATAAATGCTGTTCCTCATGGCCATTATTAACTTGCCACTTTTAGTTGCAGAGGCAAGAAGGTGTGTAAAGTCTCCATGTTTTACGCAGAAGTAGTGACTCGAGTTGTATTCAGGTTTAATTGCATTTCTTATAAACGTGTGTCAGTCATGAGCACAGGTGACCATAAGGCCCCTGCCTGGGATGGGCTGCAGGGCACTGCTGCTCACTCTGTGCTGTCCCATAAACACAGCCTGGGTTTGTCTCAGAGCAGGGTCTGCCCAAACTCTGCCAGCATGAGGCTGCCCCAAACCCCGAGTTCCATCATGGGTTAAAGACCAAGCCCAACCTTCTTAAACCTGGGCTGCAGACACCAAGACACAGAAGTAAAGATGTAGCTAGAGAGGACTTTTCCTTATTCTGTAGGAAAATAGGACACAACCTGATTTTTTAAATTGTTTTTTCCAAAGCTCCTATAAAAACATTTTTTAATCACTCTGGTGGAAATTTTAATGTTTAAGTTAAAGATATCTACTGATTGCTTTACTGGTAGAATGAACGTAGTCCATAACTTTTCAGATAACTAATATCTTGAAAATAATGAAAAAAAATATACAAGCATTTCTGGTCATGTACTAAGACTTCTTTTCCTCCTGTTTTGCACATGTCACTATATACTTGATATTTAGTTATTTCCCTCTCTTGCATGTATCTAGGAAGAGCATTCTGAGTGTATCAGACAGAACATTAAGGAACACAGATGTGTCACTGTGAAATGAGTATCACTGTTGTGTGGAAAGTGCTTGCACAGGCTCTAACTTGAGAACATAAACGCTGTTGTTTGATTTATGGATAATTACAGTTAATTTTTTCTGAATTATTAAAAATTTGGGACTAGATTTTGTTTCCTAATTTTGTATTTAATTTTACAAACTTCAGGCAAGTTCAAGGGTGAACTAGAAGTCAAAATTCACCAAATACAGATATGGAATGTACATTCTGGCCAGTAAAAGTCAGTGAATCTGAGTCATCCCTTTGCACTCTATCACTGAATTGACTGTTATATAAAATTATAAATTACCTTGTGACATCTGGAATTTAGCTGGATGCTATATAGGAATTGTGGTCCCAGCAGCTTGTGTGGAATAGCTGCAGAGTACAAAATAATGAAATAAAATAGCTGTAGTTACAAAGACAGACACTTTTCATGGCGTTCTAATGACAGCAGAGTGCAAACGAGGAAAGAACTGAGCAATCTGAGACAATGTCAAAAACCTAAAGTCAAGGAGTGACCCTCCCAAACCTGTTTAATACTGTTTGACACAACCTCTTCTTTGGTCTCACTTGTCAGTGTTGCAAAACACATTTTCCAGGTGTCTTGAGATTCTTGTCATCTTGAAGCAGCATCTCTGCTGCAGCATTTTTTGGCAAACAAATCAGAGAAGTAACTAAGAAAATGAGTCAGTGCTATCGCTAGTCAAAGAGAAAATTGTCAAGGAAGCCATTTAAAACATAATTTCAGAATTCCAAGGCTTTGACTGCTTTTGATGGCAGAGTAATACAGGTAGTGATCATTCACCTTGCTCTCACCTTGGGTAGCTCTGTATTAGATGTCTGACATTCTGTCTCTAAAATCAATTCAGAAAACTCAGGATGAGTGTCTGCTGTGCTGACACAGTTAATCTGCACAGGCCAGAAGTGACTTTTTTTTCTCTTCTGACCAGGAACATTGTTCATGCAACATTTGCTTTCCTGTAACGTGGTACGACCGGCTCCTCTTTTCCTGATCTCATGTTCTTTTATTATAAATAATTTGTAAAAGCAGCTGGATTTCTGTTCTCAGTTACATGTTTCAAGCTATTAAAAGGACTTAGCGTCCTGTAGGAGAACACCTCACTTTGCTCAGCGTGTGTGTGCACGTTCAGATTTATTTATGTGTATGTGGCTTGCATGCAGCAGTAGCTGGGCAGTGGTTTATGCCATCACCATGAGAGACTTCTTGGTGCAAACACTGTCAATCGAGGACTCTGCTGATTATTCTCCCATGTTTTTGGAGTCAAACTCAGAAGAGCTCAGCTTGACTTGCTGATGAAGTCCTGTTTGTCTTCTCTATTCTGAGTCTCAAAATAATAATGATGTGATGCAAAAGCCATTTAAGTCATCCGTGGCTGCTCTCTGTTGTGTAAATGTGAGATCTGTTCCACACCATGAGTATCTCCAGATATTTCCTTTCTTTACCACTACTTCTGTGACATGGGACTAAAGGTTTTCAGCTATCCTTTATTCTTTCCTCCCCTCATACCCATGCAGCACAGGACATCAGGTAAAGCACTGCCTGAAGCTGCAAGATGGAAACACTTGGATGAAATAATTGTTCCACTGTATATGTGCAGATTCTTTGTATTTGCAGACACAAGACATCTCGGTAGAAAAGTAAGTTTTTAGATAAAATGATTTTCATTGCACCCTACCACAGTGTCAGCTGTTTTAAATGCAGATTGGAGTGTAGTGTTGTTTGCTCGAAAACTCTGGGACCAGTCAATAACAAGATAATACTTATATTCCCTCCTCTCTTCTCTTCAGGGATTATTTAGTACTTAGTGTCTCAGAAGCTTAATAGAATCTTCCTTACCATAAATTTTAATAGGGAGGTACTGTAAAATATAAAAATGCCAATATACATTTCCTAAATATTTAACAAGATTCTCTTGCTCAATTATTTAGATCACATCCAGAGTTCCCTTGAAACAAATTTAAAGTTTTACATGGATTTAACAAAGTACACTGTAAAGTAAACTGTACAAACATGTTTGTGTACTGACACTGCTGAATACAGGAAAAAATTTCAGTCAAACTTCCAAAATTAAAATTCAAGGATTTTAGGATTTTCAATGATGTACTAAATCAGATAAAAGTACTAGAAATTACAAAGAGATACTGGAAATGTTTTATTAATGTTTTGGCTTTTCTTTACCAATAATTTTTTAATTTGTTTTCTTCTTTCTTGTATCAAGCATATTTTTTTTAATTGTAGTTTTGCTGACAGCTCTTGAAATTAAAAAGGAAAATTTAATCTGGGCCTGTGTACATTGGGAATAATAGATCACAGACTTAATCTCAGAATATTTTACTCTTTGCAAGAGAATATTTTACTGTTTGCAAATCGCTTTCTTTGGGAGCAAACCTATGATTTCTCTATAATCAAAGGAGCAGCCTGGAGGAGCTCCTGATTTCTTCTTGCTGCCAAAGAAAGCCATAAACAGGGATCTTTGCTTGTGAGACTTGGTCCCAGCGACCAGGGCCACTCAAAACTGCAGGTGCCCCTGGTCACAGCACAAACCCTCATCTTGAGATGGAAAAGGCCTGAATGTTCCTGCCACTGATTCTTTCTTCTGCTCTGTAAAGTGAAGGCAAGTATGGCCCAGATCCTCACTATTTTTACTTTTTTCCCTGTGCTCCATTGCAGCTCTTGGGCAGAGTTTAATGGCAATCTTTACAACCCGTGTCAAAACTCATAATTTTAAAACAATAGGAGAGGAATTATCAGGGGAACAAATGTCTGACATGGGGCAATTTTGCTTCCTAGCTAGAGAAGGAGAATCCAGGACACTTAAGAATATAAACCAATTCCTACCGGTTATTTTTCACTTTAAGACACTAAAGCAGCTTGTAAAGCCCATCAAATGCCTGATGTGAGCTCTAATGAGTTTTAACCTTGCTTTTTGCACAAAAAGCTTTGCAGACTTCCTGTGCTCATTGAAAAATGTGGTATTTTCTGATGCACAGATTGTTTCAAAACCACTCTATAAAATCCCTGTGGACACAAGCACTGCTGATATTCATGCACTAGAATTTGAATCTTCCTAGAAATGCAGCTTTTTAGCTCAATTTTTTACTCCCTACTATATTCAGGAGGTGAGTTAATCTGTGACTGCATCAACATGAGGCTACCATCATGAAGATGTCGTTTTTTCTTAGTGGTCCAGAGTTTTCCAATGTCCTCGTAGAATTCAGATGAGAAGGAATGTCTTCATTCCCCTTGATCAGGTATTCTGGAAAGAGAGGTGGACCTGAGCACAATGTCATGCATCTAAAACACCAACAGACTGATTTAGTGCTTACTGACAACTTGGGTGCACACCATAATCTTGTTTCAAGATGCTGTCTAGAAGAGTGCTATCGAAACTGTGTTTGGAAAGTCACTCTTGCAGCAGCTGCAGTGACAAACTTCAGGATTAAACTAACACACAGTATGAGAAGTTTCCTTTCAAGGAGCTGGGTGCTGGAAGAATCACCATAAGCTGTGTCCACGTCCCTTTTCATCTTCAAGGCGCTGGTTATGTGGTTTAACACAGCATTGGTAAATGACATGCAATAATGGCTTTAAATGCAAGGTATAAACATATTTAGAACAGGCTGTTGCCTGTTCCCAGGAGCTTGGTTTAAAGGAGGAAAGACAAATTTCCTCATGCTAGTGGCAAACTCTCTCCACATTTTAACTGCAAAAATGGATTGTCTGGGGATGGGTAAAATCAGTGTGGAAGGAAGGTGAATCCTCCTCAGGGATGGAGAGAGATGGCAGGGAAGAACTTGGAATATGGGTGTGTTCATATGTGTGACTGTTGTTGAAATGATCATGAATGAATTCAGACTGTGCTTTGCTTTCTGGATAAATTACCTCCTCAGAGTGAGAGGGGATCTTCCAGCTGGAGGGAAATTGTGGAGGTAAGATCAGGCAAGCTGTTTCTTGTAAGACCCAGACTTCTGCCATGTTGGGCCTCACTGTCTACTTGCAGGAGGAGTAGGAGAACCAAATTCAGACCCAATTCACTGTAGTATTAGCTAATTCATCTTAGATACTATAATTTTGTGCTTTGGCAGGGTGATTTAGCCCTGTGCTTACCGGGACTGCTCTCCATGCCTCCCACTGTCACAAATTCACTCTTGAGATCGGGGCTGTTTAATCCTCAGTGTTATGACAGAGAAGGAGAAATTTCAGTGTAAGGTGGGAAGTGGAACATTGTTCTGTATGAAGAAATATAGCCTCTGGCTCACTGTAGTTATGTTGCATTAATAATTAAAAATACCTTGAAGAATCACATAGGGTGAGTCCCTAGAGAACTGTGTGGTGCAACTTGTTACTGGGCTGGCCCTGCACAGGTTTAAGGGGCATAAAGGAGCCTGGTTGCTTAGGGCTGAAATATAAACCCTTCTCTAGTGAATAAGAGAAGCTGTAAGACACCCCTTGCTGAGCTACTCATGGGCTGGGAGTGTGTGTGGGGGACATCAGAGAATTATTTCTGTTGGAAAAGACTTCTAAGATCACAGAGTCCAACTGTTAACCCAGCACTGCCAAATCCACCATTAAAACATGTCCCCAAATGCTGCATCTACACATCATCTAAATCTCTCTGGGGATGGTGACCACCACTGCCCTGGGCAGTCTGTTCAATGCTTGACATCCTTTTCCATGAAGAAGTTTTTCCTAATATCCAATCTAAACCTCTTCTGGTGCAACTTAAGGCAATTTCTTTTTGTCCTAGGATCATATCATGGAATGATTTGGGTTGGAAGGGGCTTTAAAGCTCACCCCATCCCACCCCCTGCCATGGACATGGACACCTCCCACTATCCCAGGTTGCTCCAAGCCCGGTCCAAACTGGCCTTGGACACTTCCAGGGATGGGGCAGCCACAGCTTCTCTGGGCACCCTGTGCCAGGGCCTCAGCACCCTCACAGGGAAGAATTTTTTTGTCATACCTACTCTAAGCCTGGTCTCAGTCAGTTTGCATAAAGAGAAGCATCCCTGCACATCCTGGTATTCCCTGCTTTGGCTTCCACGGAGGAGATGGCAGTTACCTGCTGTTCAGAGAGCTTGAAGAGGTTTAATTTTGTAATTATTATAATTTGGGGCCTTGAGTTGTGTAATCCTTTATTAACATTAAGCATTATAAAAAATCAGCTGTATAAATGCTAATGCATAAAGCACCAATTAAAGAAGCAAATATAGCATTGTGAAAATTTGTCTCAGTGCAAAAAAAGCAGCTCTCATTTACTTTTCTGGTTTTGACACTTGTAGCAGTGATCACTTTTCTTTTTTGCTTACTCATTATTTATGTTAATTATTTTACTTATTACTAAACCACTGTGAATTTTTTATTTTTTTTCCTTTTGAGAAGCAGATTGTTTTTCCAGTCAGGAAGAAATGAGAGCCATATAGTGTTTATTCAAAGAATTGTTGAAAAGACAGAGACAGGCAGAAAAATCCAGACGAGTAAGAAAGTCAGCCATGAGGCTTACCATTACCAATAAAATTTTACCTCGTATATAAAAGTGCATGTGTGTCTCTTGGGTCAAATCCAATGCACTCTTTGTGCTTTATTAGTTCCTTTGATGTCAAAGGGACCAACTCTAGCTGTTGAAAATAAGGTAAGAATTATAATTTACTGCTTCCAGAAGCTCCATAAATTCTGTATATCCCTGGGCAAGTTGGATATTTTGAGACACCTGGAAGACCAATAACCAAGCTCTATTTTCACTGCTGGCCAATCTGAGTGTATAACCTGTACAAACTATACCCAAGGACTCCTGTTGAATATCTGTTCTGCTCTGTTGCTATTCACTTTTGACTACTTGTAATATTATAGATTTATTCTGGATGTGAGTGCAAGTTGCAAGACAATATATTGATTCAGAATACCTGGTAATAGAACAGTAATTGCTTTATTTTAAAATTAAGTGACCATACTCATTTTAGAATCTATAGTATTTCATTATTTCTAGTGGTGTCATGATATGAAATAGAAGAGACTCCACAGCCAATTACCCTCACAGAAACAATAATCCATGCTGTATTGCACAAACAAGTGACAATCAGAAAAGCTGCTCTTACTTATCAGAAATGCATCTGATTTGAACAAATGCTCCCTTTCCAGGGAAAGAAGAGAAAAAGAATATGTACTTTTTGAATTATTCGTAGATAGTTACGTATGTTAACAGAAACTATTTTTACTTTCGTTCATGTAAGTATGCTTCAGTTTTACACTAAACTAATAAAGCAGCTTGGAATTAGATATATTCTACCATTTTTTATGAATACAAATGCAATATAAAAGCAGTAGCCTTCAGTAAAAAATAGGTTTTTCACTCCATTATCATATTTAACAAGTAGAGGAAAAAAATTGTGCTGCTTCCAGTACTGAGTTACGGTGTTCTGCTGGAAATGGGGTCTGATGCATTTTTCTGCTTTCAAAGATTAAATTCCCTGTGGCACACAAACTGCATATTTTCTGAATTGTGGACTAATTTGCATTTTTAAAAACATCTGTTTATGAATATCTTTGTGATAATAATTACTATTTACAAAGTTTTAATCAGGAGAGGGAAATTCTTAAATGAAGAATACTGGAGGGAACAGATTTTTACCTTCTGGTCATTATTGCCACAATTTATTTTTCTATAGTCTGCCAGTTCTTTTCCCCCCATCCCTTACTTATTTTGTCTCCATTTTAAGCACATTTCCTTTCTCATTTTATGTTTTTTCTCCTGTTACCAGTCGTGGCATGAAAACCCAGGGCTGAAGCTTCTGTTTTACTTGGTAAACAAGACCTTGTTTGAGAGGGGATAAGAGGAAGGGTTTACTGGGGCGGGTGGGGGGGTTGCTTTCAAGAAGATTAACTCATTCTTTAATAAAATTGGAGGCACACAGGAACCTGATGTGATTGCTGGACACAAGGTAGGCATGTTCTGAGTAAGGAATTGTCAGTGGTAGCGTAGCAGCTTACAGTAACTCTGGTCAGAATCCTACCAGCTGCTTCAGAACCTCTAAATGAGAAAGAACCACATCCTGTAGCCATACAGAGCATCAGAAAAATCTAATAATGCAGCTTGTCCTTCAAAGCAAGAAACAATAACTAAGCAGCTTTAAGTGTTTTTCTTCTCCAGCTCCTCATCTGGGGGAGGACTTTACAAAAGATGCCCCGAGCCAGTCGTGCACAAACAAGTGGAAAATCTCATTAGATTTTTACACCTTGAAGGAGCTGCACTTCTTTATAGTATAACCATTTTCCTTTCAGACCCTCCAGCATCTTAATCAATTAAGTACCACAGTCCTGACACTGATTCATAGAAAGGTTAGCATAAAGTGTTTTTGCAGTGCAGAAAACATATCTTCAGAGGTGATGGAAAGAGACTTTTGTCCACATGAGAATCAGTCCCAGTGTTATATGACACTCCCTTGATTTGCTGCCTGGTGTTTGGTTCTGCAGACACAGGACCAGATTTCTGGAAGTGACAGTGAGAAAAACAAGAGAAAAAGTCTTTGGCTTTTTTATCCATGATGGGAAGAAGGATGACCTTGTCGTAATCCTCCTCTCCCCCTCTCCACTCCCAACAATTTTGCTAACACTGGCTGATTAGTGTAAGGTAAAATATTGTCATGGTCAAGAAGCTGGAAATTTAGTCTATTACTCAGCTGAGAAAAATAGGCTACTGCTCTGTCCTCACTGGGAAAAAAAAAAAAAAAGTGGAGTCTTTAAGTTGGCCAAATCAAGATAGGTGACTTGGATAGAATTTAATGAAAATTCTGTAAATTTCAAATGCTGTCAAATCTCTATTCTCCTCCCCTTTTTACACAAAGGAAAATGTGCTAATCCTCATCTCTGCCTGTCTTGTACATTGTTATAGCTCATTCAAGTGAGTAGCTGTGCTGCAGAAAGCTCTCCACCCGTCCTAATTAAGACAACCTGCACAAAACACTGTTAGGTGGAACAAAGCATAGCATCTACTTGCAGTGCTGTCTGTAACTCCATTACATAGCTTGAGTCCTTTAGCCATCAATTACCTGGAGTAAAACACTTGAGACTGACAAGCCTTTTGTGGTGGTGATGAAGCAAGGTGCTGTAATCCTGAGCTTTATATTATCACAGGATTTTTGCTAAATAGAAATAACCAAAGTAGAGTAAAACCTGTGTGCTGAGGTTTTTTCTTTTAATTCATGCTGTATGGTTTCTCTATCACACTTATGAGATTTGTTGGATAATGTGTGGTAGCTCATTGAGCAACATTAACATCAAAATTGTGCCATTTTCTCTTTCTTTTTCTAATGGTTGGAGTGGTGGTGAAAAGCTTTGCTTTGTTCTTTAGATGTTCTTGTTTTTCAGCTTCTAGAAAACATGGGCTTAAAAGACTGCATATTGTATTCAGAGGAGAAAGAAAGGAAGAGTTTTGATTCACCCTTCCATGTGTAAGAACTCATTTCAAGGTTGTGGACTTTGGCCCAGTAGGGTTTCAATTTGAAAAGTAACTCAGAATGAGAGGTGGCCAAGAATTTTCTTCCATCAGCATTATGTAATGTAAAACAAGTTTTTCTTGTTTCTTTTTTTTTTTGTTGTTTCCTCTTTTTTCCAATGAGGAAATTTGAGTAGAATTGAAATACTTCACGTTTCATACAGCTAAAACATTTTGGGTTTCTTTGATTATGCATTTATTTGCATCCACATGGGAATTCAGATTGAAAGGAATACTTTATTACCTTTTCTTCTTCAATGGAAAAAAAATGTTAACACAAACTTTTAAAACTATGTGCACTGGCTTCCAGCAGCACAGACTCATTTCTGACCTGCACAGTGGGCTCTGAGGCTGCAGCAGAATGAAGGAATTCCCCCATAGCCACTCCTCCCTGGCACTGAAGGGTATCAATGGCTGGCTAGTGATTGAAGGAAATAAACAATTTCAGAATTTTCAAACTTAATATTGTCTGGAAACCCAGCAGAAAATGTAGATGGCTTAAATTTTTATTACTTATCTAAGAAAGAAATATTAAAATACTGTCATTTTTGTTGGAAATTGGGAAATTGCACAGCTCACCAGGAGAGGAACAGCAGTCACACCACAACCCCCTTGCGGGAGAGGTCACTACTGGTAGGTGTCACCTTCCATCCACTTTGCAGGCTGTGACATTTGTCTGTAGAAAAGAATCATCTGAAACGTTCAGCAGCATCATCACTCCCACATCTCCTCTTGTATTCTGTGTTTCTTGGGTTGAGAATCATGAGGTTGCCAGCCTGTTTTTGTTGGGTTTTTTTTTCTGGTTACCACAGCTGTGACTGCACAAAACCCCAGGCAAGGCAAGGCTAAGAGTAAGAACATTTTTAAAGCCTCTCCAGGAGTAGACAAGTACCCAACATGGCATACCTATGTGTTATCCACTCCTCAGACTTTTTGTCGTTTGTTCTGCTGCTTCTGGAGCAGAGTTCCACTTGTGGCAGCCTTCCTCTGCAATCTAACACACCGTCCTTAAGCCCCTCTTGTCCTGAGACAACGGGGAGCCTGGTCAGCACTTAGTGGAATCAAGCGTTTCTAGAGAGAGAAAGAAACCCCCTGATGACAGAAGGAAGATCTAGCAGGAGAAATAATTTGAGATAACAGTGGAAGGAGGAGGCGGAGCACGAAGAGGAAAGATAAAGGCAGAGGAAGAGACAGGATCAAAAGAGAGTGGAGATGACAAGTGAGAGCAGAACTGTGAGGGAGAGAACAAGGGAAGTGCTGCAGCAGCACCGGGAAACTCTAAAAAATGTTGAGCCTTGGTTCAGAATTCAACTTTCCTTTAGTGATGGGTGGAACAGTATGTCCAGACAGGATTTTAGCATCTACATAATAACAAAGCAACCCCTTTTATCCATTATTTAAACACAAAATGTCGAGGTTGACAGTGCAGCTTTGCCCTGTACAGGGGCAGATGTCTTGTTTCCTTTGGGGGAGAAAGACCACATTTCCTTTGCTACGTCTGCATGTGTCTCCTGCAGCTGCACCTTGCAGAAATAATGCAGGACCAGATGTACAAGCTTCGTCACACAGGACCTGCAATCAAGTCTTGCCTGCTCACATTTGCCCAGGAAAAGATAGATATTCCTTTGAAAGCAACAGGCAGTTTGCGTATCTGCCTTTTCATATTACCTTTAAGATTAAGAACGTAAGCAGTGCTTTATTTGTCTTTTAAGATGCCATTTAACTTTCCCAAGCAGGTGATTACACATTAGGAAGGGGAGGATAGGAGGGTGTTTTTTGTCTTATCTCTGTGATTTATGGTTGAGCTCTCAAACCATTGGATTCAGACACCTGACACCCTCACTCATCTCACCAGCTCTAAAGAGAAAAGTGCTTCTGGTTTTGATTTATTCTAGAAATACGTATTTTTTATTATGAAGCACAAATTTACTATAATGGCTTTCAGATCCCTAAGGAGAAGCTTTTTCAGCTTGCTACACATATTGATAATGTAATACAATATATTTTCCCTTATGGCTTTGAAGTGCAGGTCTCAAAAACTCAACTTGAAAAAATCTGTTCGAAACTTGCAAGTCACTCCATGGAGGGGGTTTACGTTGCAATGCCTGCAGACTGACCTGTCTGTATTGGGTGGAAAACAGCACCTCAATATTAGCAGTGGTGAGACAAGGAGCATCCAATGCTTAGTTTTATAAATGTTTTGTTCCTTTTTGGAGCATCATTTGTTTTATATCTGCTTCCCTATGGTGACTGGCATGGCACTGTGTGATTCATCACAATATGACATGACAAGAAACACACCTCAAAGATACAATATTGTTATCAGAAAAAGAGAGGCCCTTTCGGCATTAAGAAAATTTAAGGACACAGTCTGTAGGTATAAATGTATGTAGCTCCCATTGGAATTAAGTGTCACTTCTGTTCAGATAAGAAGCGAAGAATGCAAGAGCTTTAAATTGTCAGTGAAAAGCCATGACCAGGTTTACCAGGGTCTGCTGAGTGAAGGAACCTCCCTGGGACCTGTGGGTGCCACCAGCCTCACTGAGGGGCTTGGCAGTGGGCCTATCCGTCAGCTCTCCTCAGAGGGACCCCTGCACAGTGCCAGCACTGGACATGGACACACTTCTTCCCCCTCGACAATTCAGGTAGAACTCAGAAGAGATCTTCTTTCCACAGCATGTGCTCAACAGGGCATCACAGAGGGGCTGGAGCACTGCTCCTATCAACATAGGCTCAGAGAGTTGAGGTTGTTCAGTCCAGAGAGGAGAAGGTTCCAAGGGGACCTGATGGCACCTTCCAGTACCTAAAGGTGCTACAAGAGAGCTGGAGACGGACTTCTGGTAAGGGCATGGAGTGATAGAACAAGGAAGAATGGCTTTAAACTGAAAGAGGGTAGGTTTAGATTAAATAAGGGAAGAAATTCTTCCCTGTGAGGGTGGTGAGGAACTGGAACAGGTTGCCCAGGGAAACTGTGGATATTCCATCTCTGGAAGTGTTGAAGGCCAGGTTCCATGGTGCTTGGAGCAACCTGATCTGGTGGGTGACATCCCTGTGCGTGTCAGGGGGTTGGAACTAGGTGATCTTTAAAGTCCCTTCCAACACAGACCACTCTGTGATGGTCTAAATACTTCCTGTCCCCCCACCATCCCTGCCTGCTCCATGGCTCTGGGAGTAGCCACCTTCAGCAGCCTGTTGTGGAGGCCCAAGGGGCAGCTGAGAAGCTGAGTTTACAAAACAAGGTCAGGACCAGAAACGTACCTCATGGGACTCAGATGTGGACTCGAGGAAGGAGGAATCTGCTGGGATCTTGGGAGCACTCCTGGAGCCATGGCACTGCTGGGCATCCCTGCAGCCCAGGGCATGGCTGCACTGTCTGGAAAACCATCCACTTTCCAGAAAAGCAGAGGGTTTCAGCAGCATTAATCTGCTTTGCTTTCAGTGGAGTTTCCTAGAAAGGAGAGCTAAGATGTTGGCAAACCTTCAAGACATTCCAGGAAATACCGCTTGTTTCTAATTCATAGCATTTAAGCATCTGAGAAGCTTAAAAGCACCCGCATCCCAGTGCAGCCATTTCAGAGGCCTTTGGGGGTCAGAGGGTGGCTTTAACCCCAGCTCCTGCTGTAAGTTTGTAATCAGCTTTTCGCTGGAGGTGCTTCCCTTTTGCTTCAAACGTGGGCACGTTTGAAAGCCCACAAAGTTACTCGCAGTGTTGATCTTTCTTGTCTCAGGCACTTTTATTAGATCCTCTGTAAACACTCCCTCTAGTAAGCACATTTTCAAGAACATATTTGGGAAGCAGACAAAGAAGGATTGGGATATTTCTGTGAAGACATGCTTTTGGCAGTACTGAACAAGGCCAGTGGCCAGGAGCTGGCCAGGGACAGGTGAGCACGTCAATCCCCCTGCTGCTGGGGAAGGAACCTCGCCATCAAACAGTGTGGGCTGCTGTTAATCAATTAAATGCCTACATCAGAAAGAGAAACAATTCTGAAAGTTAACTCAAACTGGGATTCAGTCCATCAGTGTTAAGATTCAAAATATTTGGATAATTGTTTTTTTTTGTATTTCAATGCTTTCATGCTGTTCCCCTTGCTGTACCATTCTAAGCAGGTGAGTGTTAGCTTTTGGGCTGTTTTCTGGGTGTGATGAGGACCTGAGCCGAGCTTCCCTCCTCACACTGTGTCCCCACAGGCAGCTGCAGAGAACAGGAGCTGCCTGAATGCCCAGTGCACCTCTCTCCCCTCCTTACAATTATTTCTGCTCTTTACTGGAGCTATTAGAGGCATCAGGGCTTTAGCAGTCCCCAAAGTGCATCTCCTGAAGCAGAGGTGCTCCGGATGGGGATGCTGTGAAGCAGCACAGAGAGCTGCTGGGGAATACACTCAGGGCAGGAGCTGGGGCAAGGGGTTAGTGGGAACCATTTCAGAGTGAGTTGATGCTGAAGCTGCACTTTAGGAATTGCAAGAGGTGTGGGATGTTTCAGCAGTGCCAACTAGAAAAGTCACCATCTCTCAACAGCTACCACACAGTGGTACTAGAGATATCTCCAGCATTTTCCATTGCACAGGCAGGAAATCCTGGCATGTCACATGTAACCACATCCCTGGAGTCAGAAAAGGGAGTAAGTGCAGGGTGATAAAGCCCTTGGTAAGGGCTCGCTTGAAAATCAGACACAGGGAAACCAGATACTGTCCTTTGACATTACAAGGAAAGGAAGGAAGGAGGGAAGAGAAGGAAGTTTAACAAGCTTAATTTGTCTTTTGAGAACAGCAATTTTCAGAATTAACTTTCCAAATAGGGCCATGACCCACACACGGGTTTCTGAATGCTTTTCCCTCAAAATAAATGCAGAAATAGTACAATAACCACACCATGAACTACCCATTTTACACTCAGTCTGTCTGGGTTTCAGCATTTTGATACAATACAAATCATAGTGTCAGAGCTGAAGAACCTTGTGCCTCTAAATGTTTTACAGAAGGAAAGTTTCCCATGGGTGTCAAGGCTGTCATGTAAATCTTTTGGGACAGAGCATCTCCATCCTCTGCAGTGCCAGAGTCTTTTCAAAACTGCAAGTTGCCCTGTGATGAAGACGACAATACTCAGGGCTGGTTCCCCTCACATTTTTGCTTGGCATGAGCTAGGAGTTGGTCCCAGCCCCAGAAAGGAAGTCAAGTCAATCAAGCTTTCCAATAATTTCAAGATGCTCTGGGATTCCTGTGCTAAGGATGTTGAAAGAGAGCACTACAGAGATTAATGCAGGTAATGGCCACAGTACCTCACAGGGAAAACTCTGCAAAGCTGACTCTACTATCTTAGGACTGCTGAGCATCTGGCCCTTTTTATGTGTTTTGTGTCCCATTTTATTAGCAAAACCACTATTTGTTTCCAGCATTGATTTAGGGAGGAAAAGAGAGGCTGAGGAAGATTAGCACGTGAAATGTGCACTGCTTGACTTAACACCGGTTTCAACGAGCAGAACACAAAAGGGGAAAACCAGGCTCCTGTTTAGCTCTTTTGGCTGAAAACCTGGGGTCAGTGTTCCCATGTGTGCATCACTTCTGGCCACCTGTGCAGTGAAACTCAACTCTAGCCCATGTGTGCAGCGAATCCAGATGGCTCTGAACACACATGTAAAGCAGTGCTCTTTCCAGCAGGGACAACAGATCTGGTACTGTGTCTGTCACCCTCACAGCCCTGCCAGAGCCCTTTCCTGGTCGCTGACAGCAGCCCCAATCTCTGCAGCCCATTCATTTAAATTTATTGATAAATGTTAAGCAAGCTCACCTCTAGCAGTCTAATGTTTTGCTTACAGAAATGGTGATACTCTAAATAAAAATAGTTTGAGATCCTGGCAATGTGAAAACTATTATAAAACAAAAAAACTATTTTTCATCAAAACAGTCATTTACGCTTCTAAAGAAATACACAAAAAAGTCTATCTTGAGCTTTCTTGTGTGAAAATCAGGGAAACTCCTAAAGTAGTGTTTCACGTAGCTCCAATCCCACCTCCTGGGCCAGCTGGCAACCCTGGAATTTGCAGATTGTAGTTGCTTCTTTAATTGTTTTCCAATTATTCATTTTAAGATTTTTAAACAAAATCCCCGGCCATTCAATTAACAGCACTTCACAGTGCACACACTGCCATCCATCTGCTCAAGTCATCTTTAACTGACACTGGCTTGTGTCTGCTATTCGTAACTATCAAACAAATCTCCAACAGAATCCACCTTCTGTTCCCACCTAGAAAACAGATTTTGCCATTTTTTATTCCAACACCTGTGCAGCTATCAACATTTTTCCACTGGAGATTTGTCATTGGTGAATGTACCTGCTGGGAACTGAGGTTATTTTAATACATTCACAGGAAAAGGAAGTGATTGTATATTTTAAGACCAGAAAGGATTATTGTCTGCTCTGGCCTCTTCTGTAACACCATCCATAAAATTTCACTGCTCTAAATCCTGATATTGTTTTAATACTAATACTTGACCAAGGTCCGTCTGTTGGAAAAAAAGTTAGTTTCTACTTAGCATTTAACTGGTAATAAATACATGTCGTTATCCTGGGTATTAGCTACTCTCACTGATAAAAATTTGCACCTTATTTCTCACTCCAAAAATACTGAATTTTGACAACAAATACTTTGTTTTATTCAGAACAAAAAGCTTTCCCATGCTGGGTTTTCCATAAGTTCTTAAAACCCATGCTTGTTGCATCTAAACCTTCTCTTTGGATAAATAAATATTTGCACCCCCATGTTTTTTAAAATCATAAGGCATATGCCTAGCCTTTGATTATTCTCAGAGCTAGAAAATCTAGTAGTCAATGACACTGTTTCCTCAGTTGTGGCTATATAAAGACAATATACTTGCCAACAGTTGTGAATGTAAAATAACATTGCCTCCTTAGTCTGACCCTAATCTCAAGAGAAAAAGCAAGTGAGCCTTACTGCCTCCTTCACGTTGCACTGTTTTTATAATCTTGTTTTCTGTGCCTGCCAGCAGCTCCTTTCCCAGGAGGAAGCTCCTTTGCCCCAGGCAGTGCCATGGTGCTCCCTATGCAGTACCTTTCCTGTCCGTCTCTGGCCTTGCTGTAGCTCCTCGCTGTTTGCTCCTTGTTCTCATGGTATCGGGCACCTTGTGAACTTTTCAGGTAGGCAGCTCAAAAGTAAAATCCAACAAAAAAGAAGAAACTCAGGAGCAAGTAACTGTTTTCACAAAGCTTGATTAAAATGTGGAACTCATTGCTGACGGATACCGTGGGTGCTGAAAGCTTGATGGGTTCAAGAAGTGGATAGACAAAACTATGGGGGAGTGAATTCCACCAGGACTAGCAAACACCTGGAAACTCTGACTCAGGAGGTCACTCACCACAGATCCCCTAAAGCTGAGGTCATTAGGGAAGAATCAACACTTGTTTTTCTCCTTATGTTCATGGTTAAGTGCTGGCTCATCAGAAGTAGGGGGTGTCTGTCCTGCTACCAAAGGATGGGTGTGAGGCTGGCTACAGAGGTGTGAAGGCTTTGAGTGCTCTTGGCTTAGCTTCCATGAGGATTTATTGATCACCCTTCTGTGTTTGAAGCATTCCTCGGAGCAGGCTGCAAAAGGTACGATAAGATTTCCTATGCTATGGCCTGCAGCACATTTCCTGAACCACAGAGTGATCCTTTTCTTTCTATCTTTTTTGTTGTGATACATAAATATGAGGAGGTTTGAAGGAAAATCACGTTATGATATTTTTGAGGGCTTTTTTTTTGATGATACTTACATTGGTGGAAGCAGTCTGTCCCCCGATATTCCTGTGTTATCCTGGAAGGGAATGGGATCTCTATTTCTTGCATCTATTAAATGAGTACCTTCTGTTTGGGAATCTTCTGTATATAGTTATCTGTGCATTCTTATTTTGATAATACTGCCAGTGATTTCCTGTCCCTATAATTTTATGGAATTTCTAAAAAAAAGCATCACAGCGTTTCTCTGGTTGTGGCATAGATTAAGCTGGTGTTTGTAAAGGGCTTAATTTATATAAGGCCTTGGCCTTCTCAGAAATAGTTTTCATTTAATGAGTCCTCTAATTCCTCCAAAATTCTATTTTTCTAACATTGCTAGTAGTGCCAGTGTTTAAGATACAGCGTTCCTGCTTTGGTTAATCCTTTAATTTTGCTAAGAAGTGTCGTCCCACATTTCACATGTACACAAAGTGTTTTCTTATGTTCCTGTCCTTCCCACTTGTATGGAGCATGTACATGATGAATAGAGATGACTTAAACAGTTTTTGTACATTTTCCAGCTGGCATCTGTAAAAGGAACAGAGAGGCAGGGCAAGGCAAAGAAGCAGGTGGGGGGACAGAGTGGGCTATAGACAGTGTATTAGATACGAACTGAAGGCCAGGTGTATTTGTAGAGGGCTCCAGCTGTGTCTGCTGCTGATCCTGGTGCTGTGGAACTTCATGGTGAGTTTAAGGGGAACTGATGCTTTTAGGCTGCATCTCTGCAGTGTGGAATGTGCTGTGGTGCCCACTGGAGCCCTGTGTTGTGCTTTCACCCTGAGCTTGGCACACAAACACAAGCAGTGTTCTGGACAAAGGGGTGTTACTTTGGCATGTTGATGTATGCTCTGGGTACTAAATCGAGACTAAACATGCAGGTATATACACATGCAGGTTTCTAATGTAACTGCCATCCATTTTTTCTGTCCTCTGTGATGAAAGTTAGCCCCTAGCACAGCTCCATATTGCTCCAGTGCTCAGGCTGAGCTGTGCTGCTCTGCCTGGACTGTATTGTTATCCAAAAGCATTCCCATTTTTTAAAGCTTCAGAACCACAGGGCCTCGTTCTGCAAACCTTAAGCCTCATGAGCAATCCCTTGTCCACTGAAATCAATGGAATCCCTTGTGTGAATAAGGATTATGCTTGTGAATAAAGGGTTTTCGGATCAAGGCCCTAACCCTTTTTTAATTAACCTTCTAAGAAAGAATTTATACAGGAAAACTCTGTCTCAGTGGTGAGCAGTCAATAAACCATGTCTTTGTAACTCCTTCCTTCCTTTATGGGTCCTTTGTGTGAGGCTTAAGTGAAATGGATCTTGCTCTCTATCCCTTTTGCCCAAGCCAATCACTTTATAAATGTCATAATTTCTCTCTATTGTTCCCTTTTTGGGTATATTTGCTCTTGTCTCATTCAGTGACTGCTAGCTCAACTATTTTTTTGCATTAGGAAAAAGAAAGGAGACAAAATGGACTGAAATATCAGGAAGAGGGATTCAATCTTATTTTAACCTCTGGGAAACAAAATACTAGTTTTTATATTGCGAATCCTGTAAGTCAGTTTTTGCTTCTACTTCCAATATTTCACTATCTCAGATGATCTGTCCTAAACATAAAGTTCTAGGATTTGGAAGCTTAACTTTTGAGTAATCTCCTGTAATTTTCCATCTTCATGTTCACCTCAATGACTTAAAATGTCACAGTTATTGTTTGCCATTACAGATAACCACAGTGGCCCAAAAGCAAAACCAGCAGACGACAGAAAATAGAATAATACTAAGATGTGCTTGTTTAGCTAAAGTGTCTTCTGATAGCATTGCAGCCTAGAGAATCAAAAGGGTTAGGAAATGGAGGAGAGAGAGAAAAGGAAGATCTCCACTGCTCTTCACAGAAAAATGTGGATTTTACTGCAACCTGCAGGACATGAGGGATTCCTTAACACTGCAAACAGTATAATGCTGTTTTCTCAGTGTTGAAATGAAGCTGAAGGATAAATGAAATGTTCTGCTTTTATGTGAGTCAACAGAAGTATTCTGTTCTTTCTGTTTTCCAATTACCCACAAACAGTTTTTTAATTTCTGAGAGTATTTGTAGCTCTCTGTAAACTGTAAACACTCTGTCATATGCTTCCTGCTTTGTTTGTGGGCAGCTACCTGGCTGGAACTGTGTCCCTTGGTGTGATGGTCTTTCCTGGCTTTTAACTGGATAATTGTGACTTAACTGCAATGTCTCCTAGTGAACGTGCAAATGTTTACCCAAAATTAGGTGGAATTAAGTGCAGAAAGACTTATGAGAAGAAAATTTCAATTCATGCAAATATTTGCAGGTATATGGATTGAACAGAAGGTTTGAACATCTTGATTCAAGACAGTACCAGGATAAAACATTCATTAGTTTTCCTGCTGTTGTTCCAAGCCTTATTTCTAGGAAGATGTTGAATTAGCTGGTAAGTGGCTTAGCTGATCCATTGAGAAGCAATGTCAGTCATGTCACGGACACTTATTTAATCTTGGACAATAACAGGGATGTCATAATGCTCCTACTGCCCTCAGCCCAGCTCTTCCTGAAGGATACCTTGCACTTTGTCTTTCCCCTGATCTTTCTTTGAATCCCTCTTTTCTCCTCTCTGATTAGACATTCGTAGTGTGTTCAAAATAATTGATTTGGTTCTGTGAAGGTCTATGTCTGTAATGACCGAGGCTCGTATTTCTTTTTTTCTGTTTTTTATTTTTTTTGTTCCCCCCCCCTCCCCCCCATCATGGTTGTTAGCAATAGAGATTTCCTCCTAAATAAATGTAGGCACAAATATGGAAATGTAGTGGATAACTTCTGGTGCTTCAGCTTTAAAGAAAGCTGTCTTTGGACAGGTGTTCAGCGGAGTATTCCTTCTTTTAAAAATTCTCAGGAAATCCAATATTTCTCCTTTTCCTTGGGCATGTTAGGCAAAGACAGTAGATTTCTGCCTGCAAGTTTGACAACTTAGGAGTACTCTTTAAAGACCCTTTTAGTTTTGTTATCTTTCTGGGTGCACCTATTTGCAGGGGAAAAGAAAACCAAGTTCACAATTTCCAACTTTGCAAATGGTCTAAGGGTATTCTCAGCTCTGTTCTTCTGTTAACAATCTGCAAGCAGGGATTTATTAGGGTAGACAGGCAGTTTTCCTGGTTTGGCTCCCCCCAAGTCAGACAGCGCAGTGTTGTGCAGCAGCTGGCCCCAAATGTTGGTATTGCCCTCCCAGCTCTATGCAGCCTCAAATCCCGCTGTGGGGCATGTTAAACACTATGGGTTTTTAAGTTTATTCTTATTATTCTGGAATAAAAGTTGAGGTGGGGAGGGCTATTATTATGAACCTTCATATAAAGAAATATTTTCTTAATATTTCTATCTGATCTTGTCATGGTGCTTATCAGTTACTACACTCCCCTGTCCTCTAATGCTCCTCTGCCAGACCTTCAATAAGACACTTAATTTCTGCTGTCTGAGAGAAGCTTCTGGCTAATCTCAAAATTTCCCTCTTCCTTTTAACTTGTGTTTCCTTCCATGACTTTGTTGCATCATACGGGCAATTCCCTTGCTAATGCTCTCTGTGTCTTCTAGACTTTATCTCTTGGTCTCAGAAAGGAATTAATAATCCTTCTGACAACTGTATACATTTAGCCCTTCACCCTAATTTTTTCTCAGACAAATTTTTACAGTTTAAAAATCCTCTGTTATGAAGTCATGTACAGCTCTTAATCTCAATTTTGCTTTCAATGACCTATCATCTTAAGTAGACTCAAATATACAGTCTATTAGTTACAGGACTGTTTGTTTACCCAGTTAATACCACAACTTAAATCCAGATTTACCACTATTCTACCCCCTGCCCCCCTATTTATTTACCAGGAATGGCTCCCTTTTGTAATCAAAAAGCCTTTAAACCTCACATAAAAAGTTTCTTGAAACTGCAGCTTATCTGTTTCCTTCAAAAGAGAAGCTTTCAAAGGGTTGTATCAGCATTTTATATTTTTAAGTATTCTTATGTCTTGATTTCCAACACAAGCTGAGCGTTAAGGTTCTCTGAAGGCAGCAGTCTTGTGGGTGGGTTTGTTTGTTTGTTTAATTAAAATATCTATTAATTTTTGACAAAATTCAAAGCTCTTATTATGACTTGATAAAACTTAACATGCTTTGGTTATTTAAAGGGATGGAGTAAAAGTATCATTTCTAAGCAAGCTGAATCAGCAGTGCCGGTTGCAGAAAATATTCTATTAATATTGTTAGACAATCTAAAAGAAATCATTATGGGGGACTTGCATGGATGGAAGGAAGACTTTGTAATTATAAATTTCTTGGTAATTTTTTTTATCAGTAAAGGCCTGAGTACTTTTTCCAGGGTAATAAGTTCACCTGTTGTATTCCCCGTGCAGTTCAGGAAGGTCTGACTCTTTCTGGTAGGCACTTCCCATTGCTGGTAGTTTGCACCGATTTGGGATTTTAGTACCCACTTTTCAAGTCATCTTTTGTCAAATATAACTTTTCTGCTGCTTGGTGTCTCAAATACGGTTCTGTTCAACACAATCCTAAATTTTCCGGAGTAATCACAGACACTGAATGAAACTGAATTTGATTCATAAGGGATCAGTGATTCTTTCAAATTCAGTTAAGCTATTCTTTTTAATACCCTTTTAAATAACTTATAAATTTTCAAGAGTTTAAATTTCTTCGTAGAAGACACTAGATGATTATAGAACATCTCTGTGCATCTAGTCATTCTGTTTTTGGGGTTTTTTTTGGAAATTACTAAAACCAAGTTTGGGAATTAGATTGTGTAATTTCCAATTTCCATTTAACATGGAGAGAAAAGGCACTGTGGATGCATGGGATGGCCTGATTCCAGCAAGCAGCAGGAGAAGGGGTTGCAGAGAGCCTGGGGTTTGCCCCTTGAGAATGGCAAACACTGCAAGGATAGAGAGCAGCTCCCAGGGATGAGGTAAAGCAGGGATGCTTGATACCGCACTAGACAGTGGGTCTGTGTCAGGCAATAGGAACAGTGTATTATAACAAATGATATCAGTAATGAGAAAAAGGTGACACTTTTACAGACTGTAATGAGGGCTAAAGCCTATAACATGCTGTATAGCTTAACAGCTGGTATTAAATCAGCAGACAAAACATTTGCTGAGATTGTGGAAAGTCTGCAAAATTACCTTTCTGGTATCTGCTGAGTGTATCTGCTTTTATAAAGAGGATCAAAAGAGAAAATGAGACAATTCCTGAATTTGTCAGTTCAGAAAGGGTTTAAATGATGTGTTAGAGACTGGATGGTATATTATATGCAGAAATGAAACAGTCTAAAAATGGTTATTGACTGGAGTAATTGATCCAGAGTAGGACACTGAGAGCAGTGGGGCTGTGGAAGGCACTAAAATGCTGTGGGCGACCTGTGTGACCACTAAGCAGTGTCCAAGCAGAAAGATCAAACCAGACAAGCAAAGCAGCATGTCTTGTCTCTGTCCTATGCAAATGAGTGCTGATCTGAAATAGCTGAGAGAAAATGGGATACGCAGACAAAACATGCAGGTTCCAAACCTATTACCCCTTACAAAGGCAACATAAACAGCATTCGGAGCTGCGATGCTGCAGAGTGTCTGTTGTGTTCTCTTGTACAAGCACTAGTATCTTTACAGCAGTTTAAGTTAGGATACAATAACCAAAATGTTATTGGACTTTGTTAGAAGTGGAGGGAATGGAATGTGAAATGCATTTTTGGCAGTATGCTCAGACACCAGGAAGGAAGCAGCAGTGAACCTGATGTTTTAAAAGGACAGAAAAAGAATCTGCATCTTCCGAGTGCTCTTGCAATGAGGGTGTAATGTGTAACTATAAATTCCGTATTCTTCTGTAGCATGTTGTGAAATTTCCTACAGGTTTTAGGAAGACATTAATACCTTAAAACTGTGTTTTTAGGAGTGACTAAACATACAGTTTCTGGGCTTCTGCAGTAATTAGAAAAGACAAAGAAAAAGGTGGAATATAAGCCCCTCTCAGAAATCATATGACAACGTGAGTGGAACACTACAGCACCTTTTCCAGCAGCTGGAAACCAGCTGAAGCTCTGTGCATCCAAAATGAATTCAATATTTACTCATACTTGCAATTTAGTAACTTTTAACTGAAACGGTGGGTAAACTTGTTCCATTAGTTGGTGGCAAGCTCCCAAATCTACCTAGACAAATAAGTCTATAAAACTGGAGATTGAACCTGAGAGCAAGAAATACCTCTTCAAAGACAGTTGCAATATCACCAACTAATCCTATCAATGCCATCAGTACTTGTTTTTTAGCACTGAACAATAAAACTGATGCTTTATGACATTGTTAGCACTCAGTGGTATTGGAAGTTAGTAGTATAGAGCACCTTAAATAGCACTGCTGAGAAACTATCAAGAATTTGAAGGGAATATGAAAAATCAGATTTATTTTTTTTTCTTTTTTGGAGATTCAACTATGTTATGGCTGGCAGAGTTTCACCTAAGCCTTGTGATTTATCTTGAGGAACCTTAACCTTCAAATGTTCCCCATGTGAGCCCCTGTTTGCAGTCAGTCGGTTATTTCTGTAGGTTTTTGCCTACGGCAGTAAGAGTGTTCGATCTGCAGAATGAGCTGTTACAGAATGAAGAGAAACACATTGATTCACGTGGCACATCGGGACTTTTCATGAGTGATGGTGCTCATATTGTGCGAGAAAGTCCTTACACACCTTTGTCTATAAAGCTGTCTTATGATGCTTCCCTAGCTGGAACAGGAGCAGTGATTTCACATCTGATGGAAGATCAGAGTGAAAGGTTCATTGCCTTCGCCTCTAAATTCCTTACTTTAAAAAACGGAGCTGCATGGAAATTGAGAAAGGATCTCTGAGCTATTCTTGGCGGTTTAAAACTTTTCACCAGTGTTACATAGGTAATGATTTATGCTGCTTGAAGATCATCAACTCTACTTTCAGCTTTAATCCCACAAAAAGGAGCTCCAACCATAACTACTGCAAAGCTTTCAGGATGGGAAGATGGCTCAACTGAGGTAGAATTAATTTCAAAACTATCAACAGCTTCATGAATTTTTGTCTGGCAAACTTTCCACTGAAAAATCTCCATTAAGGAGGGGGCTACAGACTCTACATGGCACAAACTCAAGGTCTTGAAAAATACATTAAAATACAAAAGTAATCTGAAGATTAAAATTGTACAACACAAAGTGGGTGCGTGTATACGTACAAACTGTTTCATCAGCCACATAACACCCTTCTTCCTACAAATGTGTCTCTTATAACTCTTCCTCTCATCTTTGGAAGAATTCTGTGTCCTCCTGTGACTTTTACAACTTCATCCTTCCCATTCTGTATCCACTCATGTACTGACCCCCTAATAACTTCCATCACCCCCATTTCGGTTGTCTCCTGTTTCATGGTAAAGGGAAGAAGTGGCTGGGTTGGGTTGTGATTGGGTGTTTTATTTTTTTTTTCTTTTGGTTTGGCTTTTTTTTTTTGTGGTGGGGTAGTTAGTTTGTTTTTGGGTGTTTTATTTTGCTTTTTCAGGGTGGGGTAGTTAGTGTTTTGGTGGTTTTGTTTCCTAAGGAATTAAAATCTTTGCATTTTTTACTGATGTGTCAGGTTTGGTTGCATTTCATGGGTGGCTATAGAAGTGGTTGGAGGATGGAAAGAGTTAAACCAGGGATGTTTAACCTCAGAAATGGCGTTCTGCAAAGTACCTGAGAAGTTACACAATAAGCCTTGTAAAATTTGATTGCTCCTGTTATTCTTTCATGACAGAGTCATCACCTAGAAACCAGGCTTAAGATAGCTCAATTTTTAATTTTATTTTATTAAAATGACTTGCTGGGTCTCTGTTACAATCATTAAGATGTGATTTTTAAAGAGCCTGTTTTTTCAAAGTTCCAGGTATAGGAAATACTTGAAGCCCAGGTTGTCTGTTTCAGTCCCCTATCTCAGTAGCGAGGGACTTCTACAGAAATAGAAGATACAGCATAATGGTCTCAAGGGCTTTAAAAATGCATCTCATGCCTAAATATTTTGATTTTCACCAGGGTTTCACTAGCAGTGTTTTGTTTAGATATGCTGGGCCATTTATTAGGTATGTACATCTCTCTCTTTGTGGGACCTAATGCTTTTACTTCATAAGATATTCACTGATGCCCAGGATATAGCAGTGCAGGGATTGGAAAGTGTAAAATTCTCATTTCTGAACTTGGATAAATTGCATAAATTTAAAGAGCAGGATGTAATTCTCACCTTGAGGGCCCTAATTGTTTTTTGAAATAAGTAGAATGTCAGAGCAGCTCTTCACCATTCAAACACAGTGCATTGCTGCAAAGATTTATTCAGACTTTCAGGAAAGGAGTGACTCATACTGTAGCACGGGCAAAGACAACTTGGAGCGAAACATCAGGTTTCTGTGGGGCAGCTGGAATACAGAACAGGCTATTACAGATCAGGTCTTGGCTATGGCACTGAGCAGCTGCATTTTGAACTCTCTCAAGGTTGGTTTATCTTTTTGGTTTTTGTGAGTTTTTTTTTTTTGGGGGGGGGTTTGCTTGTTTTTATTCTCAATAGATACAGGGATATTGGAACAAACAGAGTATTTGGGTGGTTCCTTGAATATTCCTTTTTACTGTAGGAGGAAAATGAAGTAGTGAGATGCAGCAGAGATAATTTATAGAAGCTTGGGGTGATGATATCTCACCTTTATCCTTCATATTGTTAAGCAGAAGTGGTATAGAATGTGACACAGACAAGTAGGATGTTTACCTGGATATTCTGCAGAAGGGATGCTTATTGAAAATACCAGGCATCAATACAGCCAGACAGTGATGTGTGCTGGTACCAGTGAGCTCTGTGTTTGCTCTCACTTCAAGGCATTCTCCGAGATATTTTATGTGAAGTAAGAAACGGTATCCATAACAAACACCCTGGAAAGTTCCAGAGTATTTGTTTAACACCTGCTGGCCATACTGAAAGACACGTTATACATCATCACCCAGCAGACAGACTGCTTGTGCCTTGCACTGCACGACTTTGATAGCTGAGGCTGGAGCAGTCCTTAGAGCAGCGTTTCTCAGGGTGCTCACCTTGCGTGGCAGGAGATCCCGCTAATGAGCACGGAGCAGCTGCTTGGACTCCTGCAGGGTGCCCGGGGTAGCTCCTGCAGCCTGTGCAAGGGCATAGCAGCAACATGGGGGCAGCTTTCCAGCCCTTTGCAGTAGGATGTGCTTGTTCCCATCCAGAGGGAGGGCTATCTCCCCAGCTTTCACACTTCTGGAGGAAAGTTGATGTAGGATAATATTTGCCATACCAGCATCCCGGCACAGATGCTGGATTACTATAGATCCTCTCTGCATGTATGTAAAATGCATAATCAGGCTTTTTGTATTACACATCAGCAAGTAGGGGTGTGTGGAAGTGCTAATGTTGTGTGGAGGGTTCTGGCAATACACGGAGTAGTACAAGTGGCTCCGCGTCCATTGAGTGGATGTAATCTGACAGGCGGTAATGAGGTAATTCAAATGCTCAGAAATTCTGTACTGTTTATGGAGGCATAAAAAGTACTTTTCAGGTCACTTTGTCTAGCAATTTCTGCTGTTACCTTTGTGGTAAAATCTGCTCAGCACTTACCTAATTGACGTACAAATACTATGCAAAAAGGTCAACTTGAGCTATGGAAAAAGCTGTAACAATTCATCCATCACAATCAGATGACATTCTTGAATTGTGATGAAGTCATGAAGACCCTTTGTTTCCTCACTGACAGTCAATACAAGTGTTTATATTCTAACACATTTGATTTAACTTTTTTTTGCTACCTTTTGTTAAATCTTAATTTCATAAGTGGCTGTTGACATTTTGGAGTGAATAATAAGAGGAGAACATCAAGCAAAAGCAAACAGTCTAATCAATCTGAAAATACACTGAAGTGGGACTGTAACAACACAATCTCATCCTGCACCTTCATCAGGTTAACCCTGCTCTAATACTCTGCAGAAGGTTGCCAAAACACTGCACTTTGTTAAAACATATAAGAATACCTTTCTTATAGATTTGCCATTATTTATTTAATATCTGACAAATTTGTTCCTCTTTACTTCTTGAGTAATAACAATATTGTGCTACATTTCTACTTATTTAACTTTCTAATATGAAGTAGGTCCACAAGATGGCCCTTTTGCCTTGCCAAGTCTTGGGTCACGAGTGAAGAGCCCAGCACTGTGGCTATTGATCTCTTCTGCCCCAAAATCCTATTTTGAGAAGCACACACTGATTTGTGTGCTTCATTAACATTTGTTTCTTCTTTACCATAATAACGAGCTGTTTGTGTCTTGCTCAAAAACAGACATAGATTAATGCAATGTTGACTGCAAAATCACCAAGGAAGAAAATTGCTGCACTAGATAAACTTTATAGGTCACGTTCCTCCAGTTTCACAGTCTGGGATGACTCTGTGTAATAAGGCATGGTGAGGATTGTGATTATCATAGGATAAACCCTGGAGTATTTTAAAGGTACAAAGCATAACTGCCAGTGTTTGAGTTCCTAGAAATAAAACTATTTGGTAACATTTGGCATCATCCAGTGTCAGAGATGCCTAATTAGTAAGCATATATATGTTTAGAGATATTTATGCAGATCCATCCACAAAGAAACTTGCAGGCACAGAAAAAAAATGTACATTTTTTAGTGGAAGAAATGCGTTAAGAAATCAGAACTGGAAAAATGCAAAGCACTTCTATGTGGAAGAAGTAAGAATTTCATCTTGCTTGTAGTATCAGTAATAAGAATTACTGTTCCATTTCTGATGCAGGTTACAGGTATCTTGCACTTAAGTAGAACATATCAGCACTGATTCTGAGAGGTTTCTGAGCATGCTAGAGGCAAGGGATTAGAGTAACAACCTAACCCAAGCCAGGGAATTTCTCAGCAATGTACATCTATCAGTTAAAAATAGAACCTGAACATCATTGGCACCTTCCACATAGCTGCTGATGGAGTGATCTGATCCTTTTTTTTCCTTGATATATTCTCTGTACTTATTTCAGAATCTTAGCAGGGTAAATGTAACTGCATATTGCACAGGTTGATTTTTCTGTGTACAGCAGGTGCTGAACTGAACCAGCAGCTTTGTTTTTCAATTCCTGTGGTTTCATCAGGCTGAGACACACACGTACCCTTTGTGCTCTTCCCCATGGCTCCTTCAGTTTAATGGGAATTCCAGGAAGAGTAGGACGGTTGGGCGTATTTCCTCTCCCTATTCTTCATATCTGTTCCCTTAATAGTGTGAGTTCAGTGGAAATCTGCAAGACTGCTTTCATCAGATGGAGTGGGAACCAGGTGTGTCCTCAGCCCTGTGGATCCTTGAAATATAGCACCAAGGCACTGGGGCTCTTTTTAGTGTTGTACAGGAAATACTTTTCTTTCAGGAAAAAACTACAAGAATGTGAAATGTAATTGGCAACTCTCAATAATGGATGAATTCAGTGGTTATGCTATACAACCTTTTTTAATAATGTATTTCTTCCCAGACACAATTTTTCAGTTCCCCCCCCTTTGAATTCATTATTCAAAAAAATGTTCCTTAATACCACTGAGAAAAGCATTTGTGACATGTCCCTCTGTGAACACAAAACTTTGTAAGCCACAAAACTTGATTCTGACCTCGACCATTTACAGACTTCAGGAAGGCTTAGAACTGTGCCTGCAATTTAGGTGTAAGTCATGATGTAACCTCTCCAAGGAAAAGCACAGATTGCTGCAGATCTTTACACTGAGATTCACTGGCACAAATCTGAATTCAGGAGAGACGTAATGAGGGGAAATGGCACGAGACATAAATCTTTAAACAGAAGTAAGCTGTGTGTATTGCCCTGAGCAACATTTTGGGCTCCCAATTCTCATGGGCTGACCAAGTGCCACAGGTTGGAACCTCTCCAGTTCTTACAGTCAATGTCCCTGTGCAAATTGAGTTGACACTGTTATTTAGGGTGTAATATTGACTTCTTTGCATAAGCTTCCTCGTTACTGTGATTAGTCACAGCAGCGTGCACTGTGATTTGGAGCACGTTAGTCACGCTGTAGATGTGTCACCACTTGTTATTAAGACAAATGGCTGTTCATGGAAGAAAGGTCACACCTGTGGAGAAGAGATTCCACGAGACAACTTGTGCATCACCTCAGTTGATGATTCCCAGGTTTGCACGTGTACCAAAGCTAGGAGGGCAGAAGATGTTGGATTTCTGACGCTTTGTTTTGAGAGAATGGGCAAAGTGTATCAACATATTTCTTCCTGAAATTATGCTGCTGACTATTTAAGCCAGGAATCCCCAGGAGTTTTATAATAAAAATAAACTGCTATCCTGCAGTATTTCACTGTCATCATGTTTCTGCATGAATCATCAGATATTTATTTTTCTTAGCATTGCAAAACCCATACTGGTCTATCTACCAGTTGCAGAACACTTACAATGGCCTTGAAAAATATGAGGTGTTGCTTCAGGCTATATAGTAAGAATATTGAAGGCCTGAAATTATAATTTCTCAATATCTTTTTTCTTCAGCTGTTGATATCATACTTATTGCTCACTTGACTTAGCAGTATGATCCAGCGTAGGACTACTTACCATCTGCAGTACAATTATTTAGGTCCTACTAGTGGTTTTCTGGACAGTTTAAAACAAATGTAAACACAAAAGAAGATGCAAGTAAATTAGCAAGGCAGCTTAAATTTAGAGCCAGCAAAAGCAACTTGATTCACATTGCTAGGTTACAAATATATTGAATCTGTTTTCTACCAAACACAGAATTAATCTATACAACTCATTGCCACAATATAGGGAGCTCATAATGGAATTCATTGACCTGATATTTATATGGCTATTGAATGTCACAGGCGTGATGGGCACTGGGCGAGCGTAGTTCTGACTGTTGCAAATCCTCTCGGTGCCTGCAAATTAGAAAGCAACTCTCCCCAGAAAGTGAGTTATTTTATAATCATCCATTATAGGATCTCCTGAATCTTCAGCTGCCTCTGGTTGCTCTGGGAGATGCACGGTCCTGTCTGACACAGCACAGGCGTTGAGAAGTTAAGATTGATCTTATTAGTGATTTAATGGCAACCAAACTATTCACCAGTGCTCAGTCAGTTGCTTGTCCTAGAAGGCCCTGAAGTCTCACCAGGTCCCTAACACTCCTGTCCTGCTGGCTGAGCTGGTGTCTGGAAGCTGAGAGGTGGTGGGCAGCAGTTTACAGAACACCTTGCTGCCACATACAGAAGTGCTTTTATTTTATTACGCTGTGTGGGACTCTTTCCCCATCCTGCCCTCTCCACGAGATGCTGCCATTCCTCCCCAGAGCTGCTGAATATTGTGGCTAATACTGGACAAATCTGCCGGTGGTGCAGCAGTCTCCAGCCCATGTGTCCAGGCAACAGAGAGAGGGGGAGCAGTGACAGACCCTGATAGACACATCCTGGATGGAGCGAAGCTGGAGCTTCCCTGGACACAGTGCTGGGCTCCCTGACTGCTACTGCCCATGCAGAGATGGGCTATATCCAGCAGGCATGCGTCCTCAGCCTTCAGCTTCTCCATCAAAATCAGACATTCTGGCATCTTGTCAATTCAGCCTGGCTTACATGATGCCCTGTGGCCTGTTTTGCTGTTACTTTCAAAAAGGCAAAATTGTTTCAAAGTGCACTTTTTTTTAAGCTAATTGAGCTGAATTGGAAGAAATCTGAAATGGAAATGAGCTTCAAATATGAAAATACCAGTCTTAAAATATGAAATACCAGTCCTTGCAAGGTGAAATGATAGAAGGTGAACCAATGTTTGCATAAGGATAAATGCATATATATAAATAAACAGAAGAGCTTCAGCTTGTGTCATGTAGCTTCTGAAGATTTAGAATTAAAGGGAAATTTAGCAAATAGATAGATAGTTAAATATTCATCTTTAATAAGTAATGCTCTTCAATAATGTGCATTGTTGTACTAATGCATAACAAGGAGTATTAAATGGTAAGGATGGCTTTACTGTCATTTAAAATTCATTCTGCTGTGGTCAGGGCAACACTCTCAGTAAGAAGCAAGAGACAAAGTTCCATCTTAAACTGACAGAGTTGGAGTCCCAGTGAGACTGCCATGACATTCCTGTGGCGGTGACTGTGCTAAGCCACTGATGTGAAGAACACTTTAAAGGACCTTGTCCTTTTGCTGCCTTCAGTCCAAGTTAAATGGTTAAAACCAGGAAAACAGAACTTCTAGCCTTCAAATACCTATTGCTGGGCTGGCCTTCAAAAGCTGAGGGGTTTATGGTATGAAACTGCAACTCAGAATATTTGGAGGATTCTCACCCAGATTTTTTTGTCACAGAAGCTTTATTCTCTTGTAATTACAGCAGTTTCTCCAAAGTTACTGTTACATTATGATACTGCTGGAAATGAAATGGGTAACTTTAAACAGATGTCCTTAAAGGCTTGCACGAGTACACAGTAAGAGTCCTTGGCGAGGGGCAGGTGGGGAAGCTATTTGTATGTTCTAAATTTGCAGTTTTTCTCCCAAGATTTGGTCTCAGCTGTTGAAGTAAGTTAAGCACATTTCTGGTTTCTTTATGCCCACCTTGTTCTGTAGTGGAACCTCTCGTTCCAACATGCAGAATTGTTGTTCCTGTACTATTAACACTCCAATGGAGGTGGTGATATTGCAACTGCAATTAAATATCCTCTTTTGCTTTGCCATCAGATGGGTTGTTGATGTAGAAAGTGAAGCAGTGAAGTGAAATACCCAGGGTGATGTGTAAACAGGTCAACACATTTTTCAGGCACCTTTGCCAGGAATCATAAAGTGTGTGGAGCATCCATTTAAATTTTTATATTTGGCTGCATCTCATTCAATTAGTCTATCAAATTCCTCATTAAATTTCTTGAGCATTTAGAACTACATAATTAAAATACCATTACACTTGGTGGAGGGGGAAAAAAATCTTGAAAGTGCTCTGTATCATTAGAAAAAAAAATTCCCATTAAGGAGTGATATTACATTAGTATTCATTACTATTAAAACATGTTGGAAGTGGAAAGAATAAAAAGGATTCATTCTATAATGCCAGCTCCAGGAATGACCTCAGGCATCAAGTTTATATCGATTCCTTTAGTTTCTGGTTACTATGTGATTGCTGTGTACATACAGGAAGAATTGACTGAGGAGAGATTTCAGCAAAGCTTCAACTATTCAGTATCTCCCCATACTTCCCTAAATCACCAATTTCAGTACTGATTCTTTTTCAGAAGACACTTTTAATAAAGTGATTACAAGAATGATAATGAATGACAGTTTCAGGAATAGCACCTTTTATTACCTCTCAGTGACTGCAGACTGTGGTATGTAATAAATGAATAAATCAATCAAAAAGCAGGCCCCCAAACAAAACAAACAGAAATGCAGCAACCCCAACATGCAATAGGGAAACTGTCCCAGACCGAGATATGATGCCTAACTGGGGATTTAAATAATGCAACTCGGGATTTTTTTTCTGAATAATGTCATAGACTTTTCACCAGAAATTTGCTTTTATTGGCACAGTAGGCAGCTAATGGCCTGTCTTGCTTTTGCATTTTAATACCAAGGGCAAGAACACCAAGCCCGTGGCACTCATGGGAATGACAGATGATCCCAGCCTTTGAGCAGGGTGGAGAGGTGTGTATCCCACTGGGCACACCTCAAGCAGTTTGACACAGACTCAGCAAAGGCAATAAGCCACTTTCATATATAAAATACAGGACACAGCACACTTGAAAAATACTGATTTTCATATTTTCATGGAGAATAACCTCTGGCAAAATTCAATTTGCTCTTCTCTTCACTTTTTACTGCCTTTTAAAAATAATTGTATCCCTAGGATTTTCAGTAATTGGTTCTATTGCACTTACAGTTAATTATATATTTTTGATTAATGTATTCTATTATGAAATAATTTGCTTAGAATATCTGATAATGATTTAATTTCCAGGTTATTGTCCTTCTCAGAAACCTGAGGAATTGGCTTCCAGATAGTGATGTGAATGGGTTTTGGTGACAAGCACTATGATCCAAGATAAATCACTATATTGTAGTTAGTAAGCTTTGTGTTGTCAAACATGTCAAATATTGCCTCTTAATTGATTTCATTTTTCATTTTAATTAAATTTGGTATTCACGAAAGCCACTGGAAAGAGCAGAGTTTAGAAGTAAAGCTTTTCAAAAACATGGAAATTGGGTTCAGTAATACCAAAGGCACTTGTGTTTTGTCTATAACAGAGATGCAATGACAGGGAGTTCAGTATTTGCACCAGTATTTTTCTATGGTTTAATTTTAGATGGGCCCTTTATAGTATATAAAAGTTGCTGATTTTTAAGTTTATTTTAATTTTGTGTCATTTGAAGCAATTAACTGGCTTTAACTTTTAGGCAAATGGAGAAAAGTGTACTGTCAAAAAGAAAAGATGAAAAAATAAAAGTTCCCCCATTTGTAAATCACAGTCGAAGTTTCTTTTCGGTAGCTGTGTAATTCCGTACCTTTATTTTCTAGGGTGATTGAATTAGATGGGATATTTATACCTAGAGATCAAATGAGAGATCTTGCCATTTTGTGAGAAACCTGTCTTTGAATTTTAATCTCTCAATACCCAAGCCAAGCAGAAAAGTACTTATATTTGCCTAAAACAAATCAGAAAGGGAAGGGGATTAAACAACTGACTCTAATTTAGAATGTATGGGAACGTGGTACCTAAGTGCTGGTGCATTGTGAGGATTAGACTGTCCTTGACTTCCTAAACATGAGGTTTCAAAACATGCCAGGAAGGCTCGGGTAATTGAGAAGGTAATTCAAATAGCACTGCTGTTGGGAGAAAACCAGTTTAATTTTAACAGCCTTTCCAGAAGTCTGAACTGTTGCCTTCTTTACATGTTTTTGCCTCTTTACTTCAAGAGTTCAGTCAACAGTAGTTAAAACCCTGCTGGAAATCCTGTCTTCACCTTTTCCTCGCTGAAGTTACTGTCTGAGAAAACATTTTTCCAGGAGTTTTCCTGTCTGGTTTTTTCAGGCATTGGCAACTCAGATACCATTAAAAGACATTGCCTGTGCCAGCTGATCTCGTGACTGAAATTCTCAAAGTTCTGTGAGATGCTGATTGCAGCTCCTCAGTTTCAGGTTCTGACGGTTGCAGCCATGGCAGGTGACAAATGTCTCCTTCTCTCTTCAGATTGCTGTGGTGTTATCTGTGTGGTCTCCTGCTGATGATTACTGGTTTGCTTGGGGTTCTTCTGTTCAGCTAATTTCCCCCTCTGATTTGCACTTTAGCAAAACACCTTCTTCAGAAATTTGGCTGACTTCTATGAGTGGCATCAAAATTAGCTCACACTGAGCTAAAATGTGAGTTTCTAGGTAAGTAATTTGAGTATTTGAGTTTCTAGGTAGAGGTTTAAAAACACAAAACAATAACCCCACTTTAGAAGAATATGAAATCTCATCTGTGTTTTCTAAATATGAAAACTTACTTCTGAATGACCTAAGGTGTAATGTATGCTTCAGATAGTTTGGTATTTTTAATATAATTTTAGTACTCCCAGGCATGATCATTTGATATTTTAAGTTAATTAATGTGGTGCTGCTGTGTGGTTAAAGAATAGACAAAGTCCAAATAATGAAGACCAGTCAAAGAAGATAATTGAAACTGCTGGGGGTTATATTTGCCTTTGAACCAACTTTCCTTTAAAACCCTCTTTCATGTAAATCTAATGAACTGGAACAATCCAAGTCTTCATCAATAGCTAATCAAACACACACTGTTTTTTTTTTTTTAATGCTGAGAAATCACAGCTGCAGTTGTGGTTAATGGAAGCTGTGGTAGCTCACCACTCATTAAAAATGTGTTTTATGCAGGTTTTTTTAAGGAAGAGGGAGGATCTGGCAATCATAGGCCAAAAGCCTCTGAGAATGGAGCTGGCCAATATTATTTTTTCAGTCAGAAAAGAACCTCCCAAAGCTGTAAACTTTAATTAACAATTTATTAAAAACTCTGAGGAAACCTCCTCTGGGACAGCATCAAATAAAGACTAATAATGACCTCAATATGAAAAGTTTGTCAGTATAGGCTTCTCCTAATCACAAATTAATTTCCTGTATAGGTTTGACCAACCTCAAAAAATACCAAAACTGCTTTTTTCTATACACACATAGACGTTTGTGCAAGCATATAAACATATAAACACATATGTAAGCATGCACATATATAAACATTTATGCTTGTGCAGACATTTAATGTGTATATAAATGTGTGTCCATATACTTAGAATTTGTGGATAATAAATAAAAGCTTCCTATGCTAGCAAGGCTTTCGCTACTCTCTTTAAATAATGATTGTTGTTTTTGGTGTCCTGAATACATATCCCAACTATCTTTGAGAGGAAAATATTAATTTAGAGTGTACAACCACCAACATTAAATAGATAGTAAATACAAGGCACCAGTTTTATTTTGTCTGTTTTTTCTTTGTGTTTTATAATTGAATAGACTCTATAGATAATTAGACTCCTTTATGAATTTTATTAGGTTTTTAAATCTGTTGATGGTTTTAGTGTGAGGCACCCAGAAATCTGAAGCTCTTGGATTTTCTTTATTTTTCCTATCTGCAAATACATCTACTTTTAAATTGGTGCTGTGTGTAATGCAATGGAAGCACTTTAATTCTTATCGCTTCTTCTCCACAAGCTCCTCGCAGGCAGCGGCTGAGCGGTGTGGGAGGGAGGCAGAGCTGTGTGTGCTGTGTCTCACCAGCCCAAAAAGGGCCCCCAGCCTGTCCCTCTGTGCTGGGGTTGCCTTGCTGCTCCCCAGAGGGTGACAGCAGCTGCCACAAATTGCAGCCACCTTTGGGTTCTTGTACTTACTTCAAAGAAACACAGTAAAGAGGAATATTTTTGTATTTCCACGTGTGTTTTCATGCCCTCAAAACCAAATGCACAATTCATATTTTCATGTATTTTTGGCGTTGGCCAGCTCTTCTGTTGGAAGTAGAGGTTTCTGCCTATCAGTAGGGAAAAGTTACAGAAAGGACTTGCTCTAGGAGGAATGCAGGGGAGAGTTTGGGTCTCAGAGGGGCGATGTAGGTTAAAACAAGGTGTAAGTATTTAGAAAAATGCAAACAACTGTGCTTCTCTGCTTGCTTGGACACACTGTGAAGAGAGACTACCCCAGGTCTCTGAATAGCATCTTTAAAATAAAGCTCAGTATAAATACAACTGCATTAGAGCAAGGGAGTCGTCTGACCTTTTCTTTAAAGCTAAGAATATTGGGTACTGTAAAGGTGAAAAAAGCAGGATAATAGATCCCTCTGGGGCTCAGGATGTGCAGGTTTGCCATCAGGATCATGTGTTTGGGCTGGCAAGGCGATGCCCATGAGGGTCAGGGCTGATGCAGAGCCACCCCACACACAGGGCAGGAGGGTACCCACGTGTGGTGACACCCTGGTGTTGTCACCCCTCACAGCACACCTGTGCCAGCTCCTGCAGCATGGGCCATGTGCACCCCTACCACACTGGATACACGGGAAGCAGAATTTTTCTGGTGTTCTCTTCTACTTCTGCATTTGTCATGGGTCAGAAGGGCAGCTGAAGGGAGATTCTCACTGTCAGCTGGGACTTGCCTTTCTTCAGCACAGCAGCACGGGCACCACTGACTTCTCTCTGCTCCTTCTTTGGGCTTGGGAGGTCAGGAGTGCCAAGTTTCTGCTGCTAGCCCTCTGTCTGACCAGAGCTGGAGCTGGCTTTGCCAGTTTGTTGATCACATTGCTTGCTATATGAACCTTGAAAATACAGTGATTTTTGCAGCTCTCCTAATGATTACTGGCTGTGGCCTTCTCTAGCATAGTGCAAAATTTTCAAAGTAGCTCTCAAAGTATGTTCTTCCAAAAAACAATTTGATCTAAAGCAAACCTATGAGTAGAAACCCAGTTGTGGTGACAGGTGTGTAAATGTATCTTGGCGTTATGGGTCACTTCTGTGTGTCTCCAGCTGATGCTATTGATGTTTGATATTTTCCATAGCTACTTTTACTTTTCCTGCTGTCTTTATGTTCTTTCTTGAAAACTTTATTTTTTCCCCCTGAACTGCTTCTCCTGCAGCCGGTCCCTGACACTTGCTGGGCAGCAGGGGAGCACCAGGCTGTACAAAAACTCAAGCACAGCACTCAGCTCAAGCTCTGTTTAAACTTTTAGCACAGAGCCTGCAAAGCTGTGCTGAACTGACCGGGTGTGCTGGGTCAGCTGGCCCACGCTGAAGCAAGTGTACAGGGGGTGAAATTTGTCCCTCCCTCTCCTTCAGCTTTACCCTGAACGTTCTTCAGTCTCCTTCTCGCCAGGGAGCAGCAGATGGATTCATCACGGATGGGTGGCAGAACCAGGTGCTGCCACTGAGGTCCAGACATGGTGGGGACCCTGGGCTGAGCCCAGGCTCCTCAGCAGGACTGAGTGGGGACTCCAGGGAGGTTGGTCATGGTCTTTGAGATCTATCAGTGTCCTCAGGGCTGTGATGGCTCTTTTTAAGATTTTGAAATGCTTGTAGTAGATATTAAGATCGTCTTAAAATCTGTATTTTAAAGGCTAGGAGTTAGCTTATTTATGATTAAAACCCACAAAATATATAAAAAGACAACCTCCCAAACAAACAAAAAAACCCCACTCTGTTCAGCAAATGTGCACAATGAATTTCAGTCCCCCAGTGCTGAAAACACATTATTGCAAAATGTCCTGTTCCTTATCTATAATCTGGCAGATGTCACGGCCTTTGGGATTTGTGGGAATCTTCAGCTGGGAGTCTTCATTAGCTTCTGCAGGATTTAGAGCCACATTTGTTCTCAAAGAGGAAAAGATGTTTCAGCCCACAAAATTTAAACCCCATATATTAAGCCATTACCTATAAATTTCTGAAAGGGTATTATCCAGACTAGAAGCTACTTATGGTGTCTTTGAATCATAAAAATGTACAAATGCAAAATATGAATTAGGGGACAGGTACGTGTGTGCACAGATTTCATCATCCGATACACCCTCAGGGGCAGGTTCCTCATCCAAGATGAGAACCCCCCCGCAGCTGCCACAGTCATGGCAGTTAATAGTTGAAATTAGCAGATAGCCCTGGGCATATTATCTTGTTCTGGACATGGCAATTTTCTAAGAATTTTTACACCACTGAGCAATTCTGTTGGTTTGTGGATCACTGCCTCAGCTTGGATGCCAATTTGCTCACCGTTTAAGATGAGGTTGTCAGAGCAGGTGGTTTCATCCAGGATCTTATACAGTGCATAATATAAGTGTATAATAATTAATTTTGTGTAGAAAATAAGTTGCAGTTTATGGTGCACCAGTAACTTTTACATTGATAGCACTTTTTACCACAAATTTTTGTTTGTAAACAGATTTTTGCTCAGTTTTGGATGATGCAGGCATTCAGGCTCTGTAGAGCTGGTGTAAAGCTTCACAAGCTTTTCCATAATTAGCTCAGTGATAACTGAGTAGCTAAAAATTGAAAATACAAAATGTTTTAATGTATATTCACATAGGATACTGTTCATATTGGTGTGGTCATTAAGAAGCTGTTTCTATCAGTATCTAAAATTGGAGATCATTTGTTATCATTTATGAAGCCTCAGCAGCACTAAGTGCTTCCTGTGGAGCCCCAGCTCTTCCTGCAGTCTCTGTTATGCTCCCTCACAGCTGCTCCTCCCTTGCAGTTTGTCTGTAATAGAGCTAGAGAAAAAAACCCATGTTCATCTCTAAGTTTTACAACCCAAGAGTATAATTGGTTGCACGGCTGTGGTTTGGGAAGGGTGCCTTAGGGATTTCCAGCAGCCATGTCCCTGGCAATTCCATTTTCTCACGTTTACTGCAGAGCTCTCAGCCTGGCTGCTTGTTTGTGGTGTCTGCTCTGTCCTGTGCTTCAGAGCTACCCTTCATTGCCTCCCTGCACTCCCAATGGGAGTGTTAGAAGGCTTGTTGTGATGTCTTCAAAGCTACTGTGCTTTGGACAGATGTGTTTGCAAAAACCCATGAATTTCTGTGCCTTCAGTGTTATCAGTGCAAACTAACCTTCACCAAGTACTTAGTGTCCCCCTGAAAAACTGCCTTTGTATAGCATTTTTCACTGGGACCATTGAGTATTTTGTACTTATACTCCTTTCACCTTGTTTTATTTTTTTTATAAACTGCACTAGTATCACATTCCGACTTTTTCTGCTTAAACATTCATAAGACAGAAAATGATTTGTAGAACTATAAAGTACCTATAATGTGGCTGGTGAGCAGCCCAAAAAGAAGTTAAGTACTCCAGAAATTAGTCCAGTGAATAGATGTAGATAAACAATGACATTCATTATAGGATGCACTTAAAATTCCACTTTTAATATATTTTCATAACCTGGATAATTTTTTGTTTAACCCCGCCCTAGAAAATACGCAACTCTGTAGGTACTTTTTCTCACTGTGATACTGTTACTTAAAAACAGTCTTCTTGCATGTCCTCTAAGAAACTGCGACAGAGATCCTGGTAACATTTATTGAAGCTTTCAGGGTAATTGAGCTTTGATGGAGCATAGACATAGAAATAAGCTGGACAACAGCCAGGAGCCATATCTTAAGTGCAAAGAGGTATTTGCAGTTTGAGGAAGTAATACACACAGAACACACATAGTGTAGGAAAAGCTGACAGGATAAATCCTGGCTATAGGTCAACAGCATTATCTTCACACGGGGTTAAAATTGGGATTTTTTATAAAGTGGTTCTAAATGACTTTGAAAGAAATTAAAAAATGAAACATTGACTATTTTTTTTATTATTCCAGAATTTGTGCTTATTATGGAGTTCTCCAGCTACAAATGTAGTGCTACTCTTGTTTTCTTACTTTACTGAGGCCTCTGTTACTTGGTATTTATTTTTTAGTACTTCCCTGTGACCTTCCATTAAAGGGGGACTGATTTGTTGTGGTACAAGTCTGAAATTGAAGGGAAAAAGGTGCTCTCTCCATTTACCTACCTCTCGAGCATGTAACAATGAAGTTGGAAGCCCAAGTAATTTCACGGGAAACTGCTAGCCATGTTTTTCAGAGTTGGCCATAAATTGTTGCTCCATTATTGCAGAATTGTGGTAGGAAGGCACAAACAGATGTCTGGACACAATGCTGTGCCATGTGCTCTGGGATGACCCTGCTTGAGCAGTGAGCTTGGACCAGGCGACCCACTGTGGATCCTTCCAACCTCATCCCTTCTGTGATGATGTAGACGTGGTTCCAGACAGCTTGAAACCACTGAAAATTAGTTTCAGGCTCCAGTGATGCTGGCCCAGCTGTGGCTTGGCCTTGCCCCTGTTGGGCTGGTGCTACCTGACTTTCCTGGGTGCAAAAAAGGCTTGAGGGCATTGCAGCCATCTCGCTGTGCCTTCTGGAAGAGTTCAAAGGCACTTCAAAATGGCTCAAGTAGATGGGAGATAAGGCTGGAGAGAATTCTCATCCTTGTGTGTGTCAGGAGAGGTCTAGGTTAGATGTTAGGAAAAGGTTCCCCACCCAGAGCGTGGCTGGGCACTGGAACTTCTCCTCAGGGAAGTGGTCCCAGCACAAAGCCTGGCAGAGTGAAGAAGCACTTGGACGATGCTCTCAGGCACATGGTGTGATTCATGGGGCTGTCTTGTGCAGGGCCAGGAGCTAGACTTTGATCATCCTTGTGGGTCTCTTCCAGCTCAGGAAATTCTGTGACTTTGTCTCGTGGCATTTGTAGGACCAGGGCCCAACACAAATGCTGCAGCGGTGTCCATTTCTAGGTTGTTCTTGATTTGCAATTTGTGGTTGGTTAGGGCCCGTTTGAGCCACTTAGGTGGTATAAAAGGGATGAGTCTCAGAAACAGCACAAGTTTTAGTAATATTGATTATTCTCACCCGGCACATTCTCCTCCTCTTCTGGCACATGCCCCCAAATCTAGCTCTTATGATATTTGGTTTGTAATAGCTGATGGATAATCTCCAGTTTTGCTAACACAGTTTGCCACGTAAATCTGGGTCAGGGGAAATGTGCAGGAACATGTGACTTGCACTACCCTGAATTAGTAGAGCTGCTCATCACAAAGCCACTTGGTAAATCCTTTTCCTTTTTCCTTCATGTCTCTTTGCCCCTCTAGAGAAACAGGGCATTTATTATAAAACCACTGCTATTCTGGTAATTGTCAGTGTAATTAAAGATCTCTTAAGTTTCATTCTGACATGTGAGAATTCCAAGAAGAGTTATTGCTCTTGATTAAGAATGAACTCCAACTCAGGAATACAAAAAAAAGGTTTATTCTGTGTTTTTGCCTGTGTGTGTTTCTAAACAAGCCCGTCACATTTTTTCCCCTGTTGCTTTGCTCACATAAGATGAGCTCTTTGTAAACATCTGCAAGCATCCTACTTCACAACCCCCTTTGAGATCTCCTGTGCAAGAGAGGCTGCAAAACTTGACAAGGAGGCAGTGGGTGATTTAGTATCAGGATTGCCTCCCTGCTGAGAAGAGTGTTCTCAGAGGTTTTGGTGCTCCCTTTGTTTTTCCTGTCTCCACGTGTTGTCTGTTGTATGACGTCTCTTGAGGAACGAAGCTGCTGTTGTTGTTGCTGTTACTGGTTTATTTGACACCAGGGACAGCCAAATTCTGATCCTGTGTCTGTAGCTCCACACATTATTCAAGTACAAATAAATAAATTCATACAGGGCACATTCAAGAAGGAAGGATGCAGTTCTCATAAAGCATTCCCAGTGTCTCTTAGATAAACTTGGAGATGTTTTCTGTGCTGTTGTTGTCAGGTGTGGAAGGAAAGAAGCACTTAAATGAACAAATCTAATGAAATTCAATTATTTAAATTGCTTATTTTTTATTCCAATTTTTTGTCTTGATATAATTTTGAAAATCTGATGGGAATGTTTTAATTATTCAGGTCTGAGGTACATAGAGTTCATCAAAGTGAGGTACATAGAGTTCATCAAAGTGAATCCAAATGGAATATGCTTCATAATGTGTTTGCTGTGTAATAACACAGAGGTTTTGTGTGTGTGCTGATACAAAAAAAAAGGGAGATTTGTTGGTGTCTCAGTAACTGCCACATATCTAGCAAGAAAGGAGAAAAAATTCCAGGTCTGTTTGCTAAGCACACCTGGCTTCCACACTAATTTCCTTTAATGATAGATACTTGTTTGCATGAAATGCTATTGGTTAGTGTATTATGCAGGCAATTTCAGGCTGCAGACAAAAGGTTTACTTTGGGACTGCCTCTCAGCTTGGAGATATGCAGCATTTTCCTATGCAACTTGAATAAAAATCAGGCAGATTTCAAAATCAATGTGTGCCTTCTGAAAATTCCTTCCCTATGCATGAATTTCACATATTCCAAAGAGTCAGGTGAGAAAAGCCCCCACTACAGGGTGATAGAAAAATATCAATGATCGTGCAATCTGCTTGTGCTTGAGGTCTGTGGTGTGGCATGGTAGGTTGAGGATGCAGATCAGTTTATTTTGCAATAGGTCATAAACCTTCATTTAGCATTAATGTACAATTTCTTACATATGTGTATAATGATGGCATGGCTATTGGAGGAAATGGAGACAGCATCTGCATGCTAACAATAAAGAAGGGATAAACACCATTTCACTGAAAGGCAAAATTAGGAACAGAAACAGCAAGTGTAAATTAAATGCTTAGAATCATTACTTCCAAGCCATTTAGGATTTCTCCTCACTGGCAGGCACTGCCAGCCCGCTTTTATGCAGCAGGGAGACACGGGCTTCTCCGGTGCAGCGTGTTATGTTTCCTCCTGCCTCCTGAGGGGTGCCTTCCGGGCATTTTATAAAACTTGGTTGGGATTCTGAGCTATGAACTACTGGTTGCTATGTGAGAAAATCACAAAATAGCCTGTGGTAGCCAGAGGCAGAGGCGAGGATGAAAAGGTGTCTGAAAGAACGCCCAGCACTGTCATTCATGATACAGAGCAAAAGGGCTGCAGCATTGTGGTCCCGTGTCTTCTGTTGGGCTGGCTGAGCTCTCTAGATTTTTTTCTTTTTATCTCTGTGTTTTTTAAATTTTGATAGAGAGAATATATCACCTCTCTAAATTTGGGGTGGGGTTAACCAGGTCATATAGCTTTATGAAATGACTGACAACACATTTCTTTTATCTTTCTTCTATGTTGCTGTGGGTTTTATTTTGGTTTTTTTTAATCCAAGCGTCTGTTTACTGTTTCAGTGCTTTCTGCAAATGTCTTCATTTGCTAAAGGGTTTTAGAAACTATACATAAAAGCCCACCAAAACAGACTAAGTAAAACAGAATTTTTTAAAACATGCATTTACTATCTTAAATTCTCTGGGAATGGTGGTGACTCTGTTAAACTATATATAGGTGTTCAAAATTAATCAAGTATTCTGGAACAGATCACAAAAGTAGTGACTGCAATAAAAGAAATTTCTTCACAGAAGGAGTTCCCAAACATTGGAACATGTTTTTCAGTGTTTTAAATCTGAAGGGATTTAAAAGAGCTGCATTTGCGGCTTAGTGGTGGACTTTGCAGTGCTGGCTTAGTGGTTGGACTTGATGATCTTAAAGATGTTTCCCCCCCGAAACAAATCTAAGATTCTCAGAAACAGGCTTGCACATGTCCTCTGGAAAGAGGTGAGGGCCTAGGTAGTTATTCCAGTGCTGTTCTGCCACCTTGACCTCAGAATAACGAACAGGCTCATTAAAGGTGTCATTGGTTAAGAAAGGCCCAGAAACTGGGTGGACTGGGGTACAATGGGTCAGGTGGTGCTTAGACTCAAAAATGAAGTGCGAGGAGAAGTCTTGCACCTAGAGATGGCACGTTCCTGTCTATTGCTCAGAGGCTCAGACGAGCCCATTACTGCTGGAGACCTTTCCTCATAGGTCTGAGCTTTAGGTCTGTGCGTGGGATGCTGTGCTTTAAACACAGCTGCCCTTGTATCTGCACAGGGGGCAGAAAGAACATCCAAAAGGATTCTTGATCCCCCAGGCTGAGATGTGCACTTTTTCAGTTATGATACAGAAGGGTGTGATGAACTATTTATTTTTCTGCACAGAAGAGCACAGTTTTGTGCCTTTGCCCTTTTCTCTAAGAGGGCAGCCATTGTGTAACAGAACGGAAAAGCGGGGTTCAGCTCTAACTAAATTTGACCCACTTCTGCCACTGTATTTAGGGCGTGGGATGTCTCTTATTTGTGAACTATTGCAAGTTGCCAATCCAGCTTGTGCAGTGCTCACATTGGCAGTGCTGACCTGAACAGCATTAATGGATGGCACACATGACAGATTCCAGACCCCACTAAGGCCTTATTCTCCAGACTTACCTACAAATAATACTGATATCTCTGGTGAATAAAAGGAAGCGGAGTCATCTTGCTAATCAAAGAGATTGGCCATTTTGCTGTTTTTCCCCCAATATTAATAGCTCACGTGATTTCATTGACTTATTCTCCATCTATTGGGCCATGAGTAATCTTAATGCTGTTTAAAACCAAACAACTCTGCTCATCTATTAAAAAAAAATTAAACTACTTTTAGTTATGGTGAGTTTCTGACAGAGTACTTGGTGTCTGCTACTGTCAGTCTGCTACTGTTGAATCATCTTGTTTGATTCTCCTCTACAGATAATAATACTTTACCCATGAGAATTTGTTTTCATTTTGTTCTAAAATGAAAACAAGGAGCAGAGGAGCTGATTTGGATTATATTGATTAAAATTTATTTGTCTTCAATAAAGTCAAATAGAGTTTTCTCACAATATTAATTCTGTGATGATACTGAGGGTTTTGTGTAGGCGAATCACAAAGGAAAACAGTAAAAAAAGATACAATGTTAAATCCTATATGCTCAAACAAACTTCTCTGTTCCACTAATTCCTATATGTAGGGAGACATATATCTTCTGAGTATCAGAGCTACTCTATTTCTGCAGAAGAAATAACTGGCTAAATCCCTAGATATCTTTTTGGATTTATTTTCAAGAGGGGAAGCTATAAGAACCCCTCCTTTAGAGTAAGGAGCAAATATTTACTTTATGAAATTTAATTTTAAAACATGTAAAATTTGCAAAGTTTCTCTGAAAAGTTTTGTATTACTTGGATCTTATATCTGCACTTTTATGTTCAAATTAGCAACCAAGGTGAAAAGACAAGAGATATGGAGGTAAATTTTAAATTGACCAGTAGTTTAAAATACTTGAGACAGAAGAGATATTGAATTAAATCTTAAGCATAATTTAATTTCACTTCACTTTCTTCTATTAATGTTTTATGACCTACTTTGACATTACTGAATGCAGAAGGTACATTGGTATTTTTGACTGAGTTCTACAAAATCTAAATTATAAATTTTTATCTTTGCAAAGGTCATTGAGCCAGGGCTTTCTCACAAGAGCACCCTAGCACATGGGGAGGAACCTGAAATAAGCACTCTGAATCAAAATAAGCGATGTTGTCTCCAATGCTAAATTAAAATATGGGTCCTCCTACCACCATATGTAGTGTAATACACAGAAAAGTGGTTGGAAATAGCTCCCCATTACTTACACAGCACAAGTCCACATGAGTAAAACATCACATGGGCCTCCTGTCTGTCCTTTCACAAGTCGTAAATTCTTTAGTGGGTTTTGTTTTTCTTCCTAAGACATTGAAATGGAAGATTTTTGTGGCAGCATTAATTAATGTCTGCATGCTGGAACCTGAGAAAGTTTCTGGGCTGTATCACAATCCCATTCCTTGGCTTTACCCAGACTTTTTAGCCCAATTCCACATGACTTTGAACATTACTATCACACCAGTCAGCTGAGTTGTTACTATTGGCTCCTCTTGGGTGCCTGGGTTTGCTCTGCAGCCAGGGTCTGTACTTCAGTCTCGAGCCAATTCCACTATGGTTTTTCAGGATGCAGTTTTGGCATGGGGCACTAGAATTGAACTTTCCTTTAAGATGAAAATTTAGGTTTTCCGGACTAAGTCACTGTCTTCTGACCTAGAATTTTCAACCCGTTTCCATTGAAGAAAAAATATCCTTGACAAACTGATGGCACAGGGAGTGGTATATGTTAAATATGCCTACTGCCTTTCCAAAAAAGAGTAAAGAAAATAAATCAAGATTTCAGAGCTAGCCCAGGAGTCTTAGATTTAGAACGCAATCAATTTCATAAATATTATTTTTGATGCACATAGTGAAAATGAAATAAAAGGTTAATTAATATTACAAAAAGAAGGAGCCTGATGCTTCAGGAAAGCACTACAGAGCCGCTGGTGGTACCACTGCTGGAAAAGCAATAATGCCTCATGATTAGATACCAGTTTTCTCCAGCTGGGCTGTTTCCACCACACTGCTAGGAGTAGATGCTTTGTTTCCTCTGGGGTGATACAACTTGATTTAAAAAGGAAGTCATAAACTAGAACACATGACACAGAGAAATAAGGTTATTAAAGGAATTAGCAAGCAGTAAGCTGCTGAGGGCTGTCAGGGTCTACAAAATTAGAGTGGAAATGGTATTTGTTGACATTTGTTTTATTTTCAATGGCTGATGACAAGAAATTCAAAAGGAGTGTAAAATTGTAGGATTCTGCTTCTATCAAGATATATTTTGGATAAAAATGAAGAAGTGATGGTAAGATTAAATAGCATTTCTGGTATGTGTAAACAGTCTGCAGGTAATTAAAATTGAAATTTTAGAAACACTGCCTATTAATCACCTGACAGAAGTTTGCTTTGTGACCATTTTGCAACGCTTCTGGTACTTGGCTGCTGCTGTTCCTGTCTTCAAAGAAGTCTGCTAATATCTTTTGGCTGTGCTTTGGCTGAGCAGATGCACAAGAGGGAAGCTGGCACGCTGTCTGTGTGCCTCCTGGGTTACAGACATTCTAACATCTCCCTGATTTATAGGGAGGGCAATTACACACTTGCAGGATTCACAGGTTTTGTGGATTTTTGGTGACTTTTTTTTATATGGGCAAGATACTTCCATTGGCAGGATGCAAACTGGTATCAAAATAAATAATTAAAAGAAACAACACAGAAAACTCTTGTGCTTCTGAAATATTTGAAAACATTATTCTTCACCACACCTGCCTTGGGAATTGAGGGACTGGTTGTGTCTCATCTGTCCCAGAGCAGCACTGATCAGCTTCAGATCTGCTTCAGATTTTGCCCAGCTGTTTGAGGCTCAAAGAGCCAGTCTCTAAAGCAACATTTCTGGGGTTCTGGCCACATCTGTGCCATCAGGCCCAGAGCTCTGCAGAGGCAGACACAGAATGAGAAACTGCAAGTCCTCTGCAAAACCTGCACATTGTCTTGTACGTTGTTGTACATGTGTGGGGATATTGTTATTTTTATCTCAGTAAAACTATTGCTATTATCCAAATTGTTAACTTTGGTTTTGGAGAACAAATATGTGTCTGAATTTTTTTTTTTTTTAAGAGTTGTTAATTAAGCAGAATGTTTCCCCTCTGGGGACACATGAAGGGATTAATGTGCTGTATTCTGCATCTCTATGTAAATCTCTCTGGAAAGTCAAAATTGATTCACTACAATGGTGGTTATACCCTGAAATTTCACTGAAAAATAGTGTAGTTCCCAATCTTGCTGTCCACATTCACGATTCTAAAAGACTGTAATAGGATCATATCATCTCATTGGGACCAATTTTCTTCTGTCATATTTAAGCACTACAGAGGTTTTAACGATTTAATGGCTATATTTCATGCTTAACAAGAGAAACACCGTAATATTTCTCATCCTGTTATGAGTGCCCCTCTCCTGGTGCTCTGTTATTAAATATAGATTAGCTTTCCTGGAAAGAAAGAAAAAGTGTTATCATGTTCTGATATTTTAGTTCTTTCTTATTGTTCTCCTAAATATTTTGCAGAACTCCCTCTAATATTCTCACCCACAGGATTACAATTTGTAATTTGAATATTAAAATTTAAAACAAAAGTATTTAAATAAGTTTTTGATCAAAGAAGGTAGTACTCTCAACAAAGTTTTCCGTCCATTTCCCACTGGCTTGTGTCCAAAGGTGATGGGAGTTTCGTTCCCTGCACTTCTCTGTTCCTGAGCAAACATGTACCCAGAGGAAGAGATTGGATCATTCTCCTAGAATGGAGTTTGAGAAAACACTAATTCTAACAGTTGGACTGAATTATATTGGTTACACTGAATAGTAATTTCATTTTAATGATGTACTTTATGTAGAACAGAAAATCAGAGTTAATCATATGAAGCACTTTTTTTGGCCTTCAGCCTTTTTACACTTAAGCTCTGTCAGGTAATGAACAGGAACATTCCTTTCAAATATAGACACTATTTAATGAAGATGCATAATAATTTGCCTATTGCAAAAGCAAACTCAGTATGCGAGCCAAAAAGCAGGATTTTTCCATCTTTTTTTTCTCTTCATGAACACCAATCAGTTTCATCTTTAGGCTGGTCATATGTCAGTTGCAAAGCAGACTTCTCTAGTGCATCTCAAAAGGCTTTTTTTTTTTTTTTTTGAGCAGGAGAGAGGGTTCTCTATGTCAAGAGAAGTTATTGGCTTGAAATAGAAATAGTCTCAGACTTTCCTTAGTGGGCCAAAATGCTGTGTCCTTGTTAAAAACATCTCATGCTTCTGAGCAAGTGAGGAGTGAGAGCAGCTTTGTACCCCTCTTCAGTTCCAGTTCTTGGTCTATAACGACATGTCGAGCTTTTCTGGTTATCCTGCATTGAAATTATTATCAAGAAAGTTTGTCAGCATGGAATGGTGATGTTATTATGCAATAACACTTCCAAAAGTTAAACACCAAGAGTCACAGAGTCTTTTTTTTTTGCCTGTCATACCTGCCAACAGCAAGAAGGAAGGAAGCACTAGAATATGGGAAATACACATAATACCGCATTTTGCTAAGCAAAGATTAAAGCCTAGCTATGTAAGAAAGTAACACTAGCCTTGCTACGAATTATCTATACTCCTTTTATTTTAGAACTAACCTTTTGTTTCAAACTGTTATGAAGTTGGATTTTTTTCTCTAAGACTTCAGTTTCACTTTGAATATGTGCTTTTTCTTCCTTTGTCTAGTAAGGCAGAAAGTGTCTTTTGAAAAACCTTTGTGTTTCTCTTGACCTATACAGCCGTGTAGCTTTGGTCTTTAGATAGTCTGGGTGAGCAGCTGACCTTTGTGTTTCAAAGGAATCAGGATTTTTAGAATGGCTCCTTCCCATTTCCTTCCTAACCACCCCCCAAAAAATAACCAAACAAACCCACCTCCATTCTATTTCAGTGGGAATTGATTATTTTGTGAGTCAGCTTCTAAAGTTTTCTTGTAAGATGTGATTAATGCCTAGAAAATTATATAGTGCCTAGTGCTTGTGTCCACCCTTGCAAGAGTGAGAGTGACAGGTATATTTTATACTCCATTCCAATATCTGCGCTTCTCCACAGGCAGTGACTGCCAGTTGTTTCCCAATAGCCTTTTCAGGAACAGGAGGACTTTTACTCTACTGTCCATAAAAATATGCCTCTGCTGTTGCCACTAAACTTTATGTAAGCCATAAAATATCTTTTGGCTCCGACTTGAAACACAAGGAGAATGTTTGCACAATGAACATCAGACATTGTCAGTGTTAATGTGTAATGTCTGTTGGCAGAGTTGTCTGTAAAGATTTTTTAGCCAGCCAAATGTTACTTCTATTTCACTCAGAACTCATGTCTGTCACAGGATAGGAAGAATAACAGGTTGTATTAAAATTGGCTACAGGCTGTTTAATTTTTTCCTGTTGCTAGCCTTTTGAGGAACTCCTGGCAGCAATTATATATATATAAAACACCTTCTTTTCCAGCCTTCTTTAGCTCACTGTGGGTAGTGAAATACTCTGCTGAAAATCTTATGTTAATTTAAAAAGAAATATTGATACACACATGTATATGCATATATGTGTATGTTTGATATAGGTATCTTAATGGATATCTTCAAAGTGACATGCTGGGTCTTTAAAAAAAATGCATAAAAAATAGTTAAGGCTTGCAACTAATTGCAGCGGTTTCTGACCCATATTATTTATGTCCATAGTGACAATATTTGAATCAATTTAGACTTTGCTTGGAATAGAGATTTCAAGCTTCATAATTGATAGCGAGCAAAAACCGTAATCTTTTAATAGATATCAAAGCTACACACAGCAAAAGAGAAGAAACAATCCAAGAGTCTTTTGTCATCTTTTAAGGTTGTAAAGTTTCCGTACTTGCTGCTGTGAATAATACAGATGTATTATTGTGCACCTGTGTCTGCACACATCAGCATCACTGCCAATGTTCCAATGAAGACTTTAACTAAATCCCCAGATTTTTGATACAGAGCTAAAAACCAGGCCTGTAGACTGTCCTCAAGTAGTGGCACTGATTCAAGTGTGGGGTTGTCATTCTGTTTTGCTTTAACACAATGTTCCCAGAACTTTTTTGAGAACTTTCAGTCAAGACATTGAAATGAAAGGGAAGTTCATTACGTGGGTACCCAGCTATAGATTTATTACACTAAATGGCACTGTGGTATTGAACAGAGATATTTTGTAATGGGCTTTTCTGCATCCATACCCCAGTGCTTTTTCCAGGCTTGAAGAACATTTGCTTTACACATGGAAGTAATAGACTGGAAGAAATTTACTAGTGAAATGCATCAAGAATCAGTCTAGGGTACAATAAAATATATATTTTCAATCCTTGTATAAATGCTGTGTGATAAATGCTGCATGGAAAGAAAAGCGGCATTGTCAGTAGGAACATGGCTTGGGGTCAGTAAGGGAGACTCCCTGCTCCTCCCCATCCCTCTCTCCACTGATTACCACCCTGTAGGCACCAGGTGAGGGGTCCCCAGGGACCTCCTTGTTGGTCAATGCCAATGCCCAGCTGGCCATCCTGGGGCAGCACAGGGGACCTTCATCCCCCTTTCCCAACAAGATGTACCTCACCAGGGTGCAGCAGTGCATTGAAAATGCCACCGGCCATGGGGGACCAGCCGAAAAACTTCCCACCAGTGGTGTTCTCCCACCCTCTTAATTTGTTCCATTACCTGTTTTATAACTTTACCATCATGGTGAACGGTTATTAGGATCTTTTTAGGGAATATGTATGGAATATCATAAGCAAAATAGAGACCCGTAAGAATTTTGTGAATAAAAGTAAACAGCTACTATGGAAATCAGATCCATGGAAGTGAGAAACCCTAACATTAACTTCTGCAATGTGAGAACTCATCCAGTGGGAAGGATTTAGGTGCACAAGTTGATATAAGATGACCATGGTTCTCTGAGTGATGGAGCCATAAAAAGGCAAACACAATCTTTCAAAGCACCGCAATATTTTTCGAATAGAGGGGAAAATGTACTAATGTTGTAATTGCATAAAACATTTTTCAGCTGTCTGCTGGAACATCAGCACAATTCATGCTCAATATAAAAACCAAGCAAACAAAACCCCCTACCTGATACTGCTGCCAGGCAGGTCAGAACTGTCCACATAACGAAAAGACTAAGGTAGCCCCCTTAAATCACCTATCCAAAGCTGAGATCCTATCATAACATGCCAAAGAGGTAAACAGCATGGAGGGAGAAAAATTAGTTGTAGAAAAGTTGAATATAGGGCAAAAAATATATGGCTATAAAATTACTCTGCCTGAATTCTCTATATATTCAAAGTTCTCTGCCTCTAGGTTGGTACTGTAGCCCAAAGGAAGAAACATGTCCCTGGTGACTCCTGATGCTCCTAAGGGTATCATCCAGAAAGGATGCCCAGATACTTTATCAAGTTGCACAATAGCCCAGCTGTATGCGGACTTTGGAAACATGCTTTGTAACTAAGAACTGAATCCCTGGTTCTAAAAACAATGAAAAATATAAGCAGCTAACAGAGTAGCACTTACTGCTCTACTCTTATACCTGGGCAAGAAATGGGATTTTCATATAATCATGTACAGTCTTATTTATTTTGTGTACTTGTGTAAGAATGTGCACGAGCAGCTAATACAGACAGAGAGGCCAGAGCCAAATCCCCAGATTCAGGCACTCCTGAGTAGTGGAGTGTTCAAAATCCAAATCAGGGCTTTACAGCTTGAGCCCTTCTCTAATATTTATTCAGATTTATGATAAATGCAGTACTTTAGAGCTAATTCTTGTTCATAATGTATCTGTTGTTCAGTCATGACTAAAGTGCATAAATATCACGCATTTATCTTTGAGCCTGTAGACATTTAAGCCTCTCTGTTCTTTGGGGCGTTATTTATTTATTTACGCCTTTGCTTGTTTGATAGATGGCAGCAGATAAATGTTTCCTAACTGGAGATGTCTCATTAGTTTTTGCTTTTAGTATCATCTGTCATATGACAGCAAACAACAGGGAGTTTTTGCACATTTGTATGACTGTATCGCATTTTCACTTAAAGCTGCTGCTGAGCTCTCACAGGTGAGGTGATACATAAATATAACCTTTTCCTTAAAGACTATCTTCAAAGAAAATGCATTTATACTCTAACCAGAGCCCTATCGTCCTGTCATTGCAGCCCCACTATTTTCAGGGAAGCGAGCTGGTTGTGTGATATAGAAGGTGGAGACTGTGAAGCTGGCTCTGCTAAGCCTTGCCTAATGCAAACTGCTTTAGTATGCACAGCACATCATGCCGGCTATACTGCAGGGAGCAGGCAGTTATCGCACAAGCGTGCATCCTCAGAGCCAGGATAAACACTCCGTTACTCTCCCTCTAAACTGCTCTTCTGGGAGGGAGAGAAAATAAATAGGGAGCGAGAGAGGGATTTGAAGTAACCTTTTTAAGAAGGAGGCAGCAGCCAATAGAACCTTTCTTCCTTTTTTTTTTTTTTTTTTCCCACTTCTTACTAGAGAAATTCGTGTTACCTCAGCAATTAAGGAGAAGAGCCAGCATCTAGGGTTCCAGGCTGTGAGGGGGAGTAGCAACTTGTACCAGGTAGGAAGCCCTTTCAACATCCTTTTAATACATGCAGCTCAGTTACTACTTGCTATGTTGCTATACTGTGTCTGACTTGTGGAGACCTTGTGTCTGCCAGTCACCATTCCCCGAGTGAAAGAGACCTTGGGGAGCTTTAATTGCCAATGACCTTCAGGGTATTTCTTGGAAAGACACTGGTACTTAGTGCTGTAAAGTAAAGCAATCTATACTTTCATCTGATGGCTTAAAGTGTGCATTTAGCATCAGGATGCAGCTGGGTGAAACTGCAGCTGTTACCCATCTACGAAACCATGTCACAAATGAGTAAAAATTAGCCATTTTATAATAACTGAAGCAGCTGCTCTGCATTTTTAGCAACACGGCTGTATTACTTTCCAAAACTTATTACCATAAATTCTTTTTGTGCTGGAAAGTCAGCAGATATGCTTTGCTGTATTCAAAGTTATTTTGACAGTTATCTACTATATTTTCATAGTTACTTATGCATATTTTATTAAGACTTCTCTAAACTTTCCTGAGGCAGCTCTGTCTTGTGGCAGGTTAGTATTCCTGCTAACAAATAATTTATGTAATAATTGCAGTGAGTGGTTACGATATTCGCTTTACAGGGTTGCCTGCTGCGAGCCTGTGGGAATGCAGGCACCTCCTGAGATGTCTGAGGGCAGGGGTGGGATGGAGCCCGAGGTCACAAATGCTCATTTTATCTGCCTTAGTACTACAGGACAGAGGGGAGAGTGAGGAGGAGGCGAAAGCTGTAATTGGGCTTTGTGATCCTGTTGTGCAGTGTTTTCTCCTTGTACTTTTATTTTTGTTCACTCACAGGAATGAATGGTTAGGTGACATCTGTTCAACCTGTACTGTGTGCTTTGTGACAGGGCTGGGACTTAATAAAATTATTAAAAACAGGAGTAGCATTTCCATAAGTTCCAAGGTTAAGAGTCAATCCTGCGAGGGTCACCATGGTGTCTGTGAGACTCAGAGTTTCACTGTGTGATCAGTTTAAGTTGTTGTCTTCTGAGTAGCTAAGGGAGTCTGAGGCAAACTTTTGCAAGCTTTAACATTTTCTTCTATACATAAAACCAGATTTCCCCAGACAGGGAATTCTTACGGGTAAATATCTACATGTATTTTTGAAGTGTAAGCAGTGGTGTGAGCAAGTATACCATGCTTAAGAATTCAGCTGCCTGCAAGAACACCTGAAAATAGTGTTCAAAACAGTCAGATCTTAGGTACCACTGCTGTAATAAAAATATAAATACTGGTAATAGCACAGCTCTCTCAATACCTGCACAACCTTTTCTTGTACGTAATTGCTCTATGCAGAAATAGCTCCATATATTTTGTTTAAAGGTATCTTGTGACTCTTATCTGTAGGAAAAAGTATTGAGGATGTCTAAATCCGTAGCCTTTTTTTTCTGATGAGCATAATGAAAAAAACAATTCTTAGAAAATGAGAATTGTATCTGATAGCAATAAAAGCTAAGGATGTAAAAAAGAAATAGCTTTGAAAATTACAGCTGTGAAATAGAGGTGAAGTCTAGTCGGTGACCAGCACTGGTTAGAGGACCTGGCAGTAGGTGAGAACAGTTTTATCCTCTGTTTCTTTGGTTCTGACAAATTCAGTACTTCAGAAAATTCACGCTTGGAAGGTACCAGTTCAATTAGCAACACAAATGGGAAGAAAACTGGAATGGGAAAGTGATGTCTTGACTCCTTTAATTTCTCTTGACATATGAAATTTGAGATGATGAAAATTATACTCACGCCCTTCAGGTTGTTTTAACAGGTTGATGTAAAACTGAAGTGAATCATTACCTTAAAGAGAAAAAGGAGGTAATAAGTTGAACACATCAATGCATTTCAGTAGAGACTCATAAAATTCAGGTTTCAGAAACATTTAAGGCAAATTACACTTAGTGGGCTTGGGATTTGGGGGATTTGTTGTTTGTTTGTTTATTTTTATGTGTTTGGGGTTTTTTTTTAACCTCCAGTCCAAATGCTCACCCTAGGGATATGTAGCATCTCAAACATTCTTAAAAAATAATTATTAATTGACTCAGGCCTTAAATTTTGGCTTGAAAGGGCTTATTATATATTAATGAATTGTCACACTTTGTAGGTTTCTCTGAGAGAAAGGGATTATGAGGACTGTGCATTGGGATCTACAGGTTTCTTGTCTTGGTATTGCTTGCAGGTCACCACCTTTCTATGCCTCAGTTCACTCATAAATACAGGCGCTGGCAGCTGCTTATCTGGAAACATATTGCAGATATCAGTATTTCCAGATATCCCCATTCGCACTAATGGTGCTTTATGTAGATTTGCTGTTTTGTGACTCTAGTTCACCTTGTAGCTTATGAACTTGGCTTTAATTATTTCTCTGGGTTTATTACCTCTTGTTTACCCTACTAAAAACCTGGTGAACAAACACTGTTTTCTTCATTACTATAAATCATGTTTTAAAGTGTAAAACAGATAGCAGAAATCTTTATGCTTCATCCCTACGCTGGAAGAGACTCCCCATACTGCAGAGAGCTTAGCGGGGATGTGGGATGGCCCCATCTGTGGGGGGAACCTGTTACATTTAAGAAGACCCTTCAGAAGCTCAGGAGTCACTGATAGAAAATCTATAATGTCTGTGTATCTAAAAGTGGATTGGATTTACCATCCCAGAAATCTTATGATTTCTCAGCAGAAATGGTGCAATTGGTTCTGCGTAGGTTTTTCAAATATAAAACCAGACAAATCTGACTTCCAGAGGTATCAAATCAGACTATCCAGAGGTACCAAACTTAGCTGACATTGCATTGTCATACTGAAAAGTGTGGGTTTCCCTTTACGTTGGTGGCTTTGACCAAATCTCTCTATCAGTTCCCAGAACTACATCTCTCAAGTGGAAAACTGGGACTCCTACTGCCTTTGGAAATCACATGACGAAGCTTCAGATTGGTTGCAAGGGTCTTCTCTGTTGACGTATGAAAGAAAAAATCCCTCTGTACAACTAATTGATGTTTCTTGGTGCTTTTTGACATTTTACTGCATCAAATAATTGGCCTGACCAGAGAGTCTGATGTTAGTAAAGAGACTATCAAAATGCAATATATGACATTCTACGTGTTGATATAATTCTGTATTACTGTGGGTCCCCAGAGTGGCTGCTATCTTTTGACCTAGGTTTAGTTAATTTTAATAACTTCCTTGTTTTTTTGGAAGCAAAACACTAAACACATAGTCCCAATATGATGTATGATGACTGCAAATTCATACATGAGGATTTTCAAGCAACCTCACAGTTGGATATTATACTGAGCAGACATGTCAGCGCTCAGGCATGACTTCCTTCTAATGTGAACGTGAACGAGACTATGAGACTAAATTTTTCTTTTTCCACTGTCAAGATATTCGGTAACGTTTTTCCAAATGATCATTTGAAGACAATCAGGGAGTTTTGTACTTTGCTTTCGACGTATGCAAGGGATTAGAATTAATAGTTGGACTCAGGGGATCAGGATTAATGGTAAGGCTGACTAACACTAACCAACCATTGGACTGCACTGCCAACTTTAAGACAATAGTAAGTTACTTAACAGCACACAACTTTTAAGATTTATTTCAGCAATAATCCCCAAGAAGCCAATCATTACTAGCAATTAACTGTTGGTTTGTGGGTTGCTGGACCATTAATGTTCTAACAAATTGTTAACTACAGTAACAGCAACAACAATTCTGAGCAAATACGTATTTGCTCTGACTGTGGGCTTTGTATTATATAACTTTTTTATCTGTCCTACACTTTTTTAGCAGCTAGGGACTCATTAAATAATTTCTTCTCTGTTAGTGCCTTTTGATGATATGTGGAAAGGCTGTGATGTTGGAGCTGGATTTATCATACCTATAAGGCTACCCTTCAGACAGAATGCGGAAATTTTGTTATTTTTTGCCTGAAACTTTATTGCTGCTTTTTAAAAGACACTTAATGCAGTACTAATGTTTAAACAATAATTTAAAACAAAATATATATCTGACTTCTTAAACTTTTTTTTTCTAAATGAAATTATAGCAGCCCTGATCTGATTCAACCAGTCCTAGAAGCAGTGTTTAGCACAAGGAAGTTCTGATAAAGGTCATTTTTAGAATAAGTAGAATTGGAAAAAACATCTTGTGATGTTTTTGCCTTCCCAATACCCTCAGCCTCATTCAGAGTTTAAAATGGAAAGCAAAGCTGAATGGCGAGAGACACAGAAAATAAACTGGAAGCTGAAAAACTGCTATTTTAGTAAGTTTGTTTAAAGTTCTGGTTTTATTTAATGTTGTATTCTATTTCATTGTTTTACTTTTCAGGGGTCAGAAAAATAAAAAGAAAGAAGCAGGCTAGATATAAAATTAGATATTTTAGAAAATAGGACAGCTGTTTTATCTCTATGGGCTTTGCTTGCTTGATCCAGAAATCACCACTAGCTTAGGGTACAAGTGTGCATGTGTTGACTTTTCCTTAATGGAATTGAGGTGGGCAGCTCTACTAAGGCTGATTAGAACCATCACAAAATCTGCCATGCTACGATGAAATGTAGGGAGATGGATTTAGGTCAGTATTTAATGAGCCCCACATACAATACTAGCAGGAAAAAAAAACCCTTAAAAGTTCAATATGTAATCTGAGTTATTTAGAATTAAAAAAAAAACAAAAAAACAGCCCCAGACACTGTCTTATGTGATTCTTTAGTCTGAATCTTGCCTAGTACAGAAAATAACACTATTTTTGCAAACAAAAAGCAAATATCACACAGGGACTTGTATGATGCACCCTCAGCCAATGGCACTGAGCAGTGTGCTGTGGTCGGCTCTGGAGGGAAGGGATGGACACAGAGGGACCCGGACAGGCTGGGGAGGTGGGGCTGTGCAAACCTCACGAGGTCAGCAAGGCCAAGCGCAGGTTCTGCACATGGGCCGAGACAAGCCCAAGCACAAACACAGGCTGGGCGGAGAATGGATTGGGAGCAGCCCTGAGGAGAAGGACTTGGGGCTGCTGGTGGATGAGCAGCTCAGTGTGACCCAGCAAATGTGCACTCCCAGTCCAGAAAGCCAAACGTGTCCTGGGCTGCATCCAAAGAATGTCCAGGGAGGGGATTGCCCCTCTCCACTCTGCTCTGGTGACACCCCCCCTGGAGCACTGCATCCAGCTCCAGGGCCACAACCTGAGAAGGACATGGACCTGTTGGAGTGGGTCCACAGGCGGCTACAAAGATGCTCAGAGGGCTGGAGCACCTCTCCTCTGAACACAGGCTGGGAAAGTTGGACTTGTTCAGCCTGGAGGAAAGAAGGCTCCAGGGATATCTCATTGCAGCTTTCCAGTACCTAAAGGGAATACAAGAGAGCTGGAGAGGGACTTTACATACAGGCATGGAGTGATAGGAGAAGGGGGAATGGCTTTAAATACATAGGGCAGGTTTAGGTGAGATTTCAGGAAGAAATTCTTCCCTCTGAGAGCGGTGAGGCACTGGAACAGGTTGACCAGAGTAGTTGTGGATGCCCCATCCATGGAAGTGTTCAAGGCCAGGTTGGATGGGGCTCTGAGCAGCCTGGCCTAGTGGAGGGTGCCCCTGCCCATGGCAAGGGGGGTGGAACCAGATGATCTTCGAGGTCCCTCCCAACCCAAGCCAATCACAGATTGTTTCTATAAAAATCAATCACTCTTTGTACAGTTCACAAGCTCTTGTTTTTATATTTATTTTAAGCAACCAGGCAGTGTCAGGGTTGATGGCTGGTAAAATTTGTCAGGATTCAGGTTACTTGTAGAGCTGCAAGGGAGGCGGAGAGATGGGAGTGCAATTTTGATTACATTACAGTGCATTAGTTTGGTACAATAAATGCGTCTCCGAAGTACCTCTTTTGATAAAGCAACTTATTGTGGAAAGTATGGGAGGTGGAGAGGAGGATCATTCTGTTCAGCACCCTACCTAGCACGATGTGCAGTGATTTGAAGGTATCTGTAAAGAAGCAGAAGAAAGCAACACAAATTTCTGAGAAATTACTTTTGTGAAGTGGCCATGATGTTGGGTGTAGTTTCCTTCTGTGCTTTTTTCTTTTCACTTCAGTGTCAATCAGACTGGTACAAATCTCTTGGAGAAAACAGACATCATTAAAGAGAAGGAGTAAAGGTAAAACAGTTGTTTTTACAGACAACTTGTTTATTTTGTGATGTCCTTTCTTAAAATGACAGCTATTTAATTGAAATAGGCTTTCCTGGTATAAAATATATCCATCAAGCTGTTGACATTAGCGCTTCGTTGAACGTGAGGCATACCCCAGTGTTCCGGAGTGGCTGTACCTTTATTTACATTTACCAACAAAACACCTGCCAGATTTAACATCTAATCACCACACAATATAATGGAACTTTAAGTCTGCAGAAATGAATGACAGGCTTCTGTGTTTTTTATTGCCAGGAAAAACGTACTTGTGTAGGATAATAAAACAGAAAAATGGTTTGCATAGAATAAAACTAATTTTGCCTAATTTAATACTTTATCTGTAGACCTAGAAATCAGAGAGAATAGACACTATACAGCATATAGAGGTAAGGAAATTAGAACCCCCTTTCAAATGAATTGTGGCCTCTAAGTACTCAAATATTTGAAATTAATTGTTCTTCGGTATATTAGTATCAATTTGTCATCTAGGATCAACATATTTTTGTAAGGGAGCATAATTCAGGCAGAATGACAGAGGAATTACATGTTGCACTGACACGACACTCAAACAGATCACTGTGATTTTACTGCAACAGAAACCAAAGGTCAACTACTTGAAGCTGAATTACCAGCTGTGCTGGGGTTCTGGCCCAGCATTCACCACTGGGAGCCTCTGCAGTCAGACAGAACAGCTGCACTTGAGTCTTTCTCTGTTAACCAGGAAAATTGCCTGATTTTTAGTTGTTACATAAGAAACTCCTTAGAAGGTAGCCTAAACATGAGAGATCCCTGACTCTGAGGTCCACGTTCACACCCTATCCCAAGACACAGCACACCAGAGCTGCATTCCTTTTCTGGTATGGGCTGCAGTGTCTGGCAGCTGGGCTTCCTGGCAGCTGGAGCATTTGTCTAGATTCGTAAGACACTGAGCTCCAAGATACTTTTAGGGTGTTATTTAAAAAGTACTTGTTTGTACTCTTCCCTTCAAATGGCCATTGAAATACACTTTGTGTTTTGAATTTGTAAACTTAAAGAAGGGACTGCCATTTTTTCCAGGAACTGTACAGAGACCAGTGTGAGGTGCGAGGTAAGGAATAAATCACAGCAATGGGAGAATGTCTTCTTTGCATGCTGTGCCCTTGCATAATGTGGTCTTTCTTAATATCCATTTGGTATGATGCTGAAATTTCCTGATTCATGCAGGAGGGTTTTTGATATCTGCACCAAGGATAACACCACAGGAGACCTTCCCACGTTGTTTTGCAAACAAGCCTGTGTTCTCTCCTATCTTTAGATGCTTATCCACAGCTCTTCTCCACATGGCAATTTGCTTCCAAGAAATGTTAGTCTAGATGGAATTCTGGAACTTGTCTAGTCATGGGGCTAGTGACAAAATCTGTCTTCCTCAGGGCACTTGTTTATGTATGAGTAGGTAAAGAACAGTCCTGTCACTTATGCCCGTGTTTGATTCTTTTTCTCTTTCTGTTTTTTTCTTCATTTGCTCATGTTTAAAACCAAGGGAATGAGCTGACAGGAATTAGCTTGAGTAGCCCAAGACAATAAACATTTTTTACTGCCATGACTGTTAGCAATTTTGAAGAGAATTACATTAGGGTATGCACTCCAAGAGTTTTTCTCTTTCTGTAGTAAGTCTGAATAATCTTTCTCTCTGTGTGACTTTCCTCTCTGAAATTGTATGAGACAATATGACAGGGAGCTGTAATGCTTAATTATTAAAAATCTAAATATATAGTATTCTGCAGAAAAATAAAAATGAGCTTTTGTGGATCTCATAAAATTGTTTGAAGGCAATTCTTCCAATTATGTATATGAAAAATGTAACAAAACCAGAGAAAAAATTTAAAAATTATAAAAAAGTCTGTGCTTAATTTTAAAGCTATTTAGATTTTTAGAATCCATGTTCACATTACAGTCTTTGGAATGAGCATATTTGGAGTCTGACGTGACACTGGAAGGGTTTTGCTTATTAGACTCCGGTGAGTGCTTCAGGAGGCTTTTGGAAAACCTCCAATTTTCCCACTTTGCTATCAATTAATTACACTCTTACTTGAAGTTCATGAAGTTTGCCTAATTATTTTGGAATGTTTTGGAGCTGCATTTACATTCTGAGCAGTGGCACAGTATATGAGAATGGAGCCCAGCGAATACTGCGTGTTGAGAAACTGACGCTGTTAAGTTTTCTGTAGCATTTAGGAACAGAGGTGTTAAGAACTGGTGTAAAGGTCTGCATGGGCTATACCCTGTATCTTGGCAAGTGTGATCACTGCAGGTTACAGGGAAAGATCAGTGTAGATGTGTCCTCTGGCCTCCCAAAATTACATGTTGTCAGAAGGAGGACTGAAGGTTACACCCAAGACCATGGTAACAGGTCGTGTGATCTCTGTGAGTTTCTAGAGGAGGAAGGATGCTGAGAGGCAAAAGGCACAAGAAGAAAGGATTCTCACAAGGTGCTGGATTTTTGCTGTGCAGCACATTAGATACATACCTGTTCCCACATGCAGTATTTCTGTACCGTGTAACAGCAGAATGATTGTTTCACTAATATTTTCCTGCAGGATAGAAATAGACTTCTGAATTTCAAAAATGGTTTTGTAGCTGCTTAAATAAGCCCAAGGGCAAAACTGACATGCAGTTTCTGTGCTTCTGATCTGCCAGTTAAGGAGTAAAAGGATCCTTCTCCACTCTTCATTCTTTCTTTGACTATTGCTGGTGGTGTGGCTAATGCTTCTGAAGTCCTAAAGTGTATCAATTGCATTGTTTTCTAGGTATTTCTAAGCTGTCTGGTAAAATATTATGAAAACAGTTATTCTCAAGATAGGTCATCATTCAAACCTTTGAGACAGAAAACCCAAAAGCAGGATGAAAAACCTCTAAAAAATAGATTTCTTTGTAGCACAGGTAGATTGATCATCAGGGGTAGGCCAAGAACTTCATTTTCAGGGGGTTAGCATTGGTTTGCTCATCACTCAAGTTTATATTTCAATTTTCCAGTGTCCTGGAGCTAGCATGCACATGTGTTTTTCTCTAAACTCGAGGAAGTTTGCAGTGCCATAAATTGATAATGGTTAGACTTGCCTTTAGAGATAGATGGTTTTCCTCGTGGTAACTTTTTCATGATAAATGAAGAAGCTGCTCTATATCCAGTAAATACATGCAGTCACCTGGTACATCTCCAGGTACAGGTGATGTCACAACTGCACTGCTGTAAAGTTTTCAGTATGATGACTTTGGTTTAGACAATGTACTGTATGGAGATAGAAATGTGAAAGATGCATAAAACAACTGATACTGTGGGTAAGTAAAATGCCTGGATGTCTCGGAAAACTCTGGTTGTTTTTCAGAGAGAAAGACCAAAATATTCTCGAATTCTGCTTCAAGTACTTCAAAGTCATTGCAGTGACAATATCCATTACTGTAATCTGCCAGGGACACACTGAGGTTATGTCAGGTAGTGGGACCACATGTCAGTCCCTCAAGAAATGCTCCTGGTATAACTTGTTTTAAAAATTTAGCAATTCCCTTAAAAAAAGAAATTAGCAAAAGCAATTTTTCTGAAGCCCAAAATATTTGTGAGCCCTGTCACAGGGGAGAGTTCAGAATTCCATATAGGAAGAATAAAATGACCTTGAGGACTACAGTAATAGTATCTGAATGAAATTCAATAGGACAAAGTGCAAGATCATGCACAAAAACAATACATTTCTGTTATAAGCTAGGAGCTTGTTAATTGGAAATGACAGAAGAGGAGAAAGTCGTAGGATGACTGCAAGTCACCAGTGCAAAACATCAATGAATAGGGCAAATACAATCTTAGGCTGTGCCAGATGAGATATTTGCATTAGCAAAGGAAATAACTAACACCTGAACTAGGTCCTGCAGAAACAATAACATGGGATATTTGTAATACTTTTCCTTTCCTGCTTTTAATTAAGGTGAATTCAAACTGGAACGGGTGCAAAGAAAGGTTACTAGGATGTTCAGGAGAATGGGAAGGCTTTTATAAGAAGAGTCTGAGATACTTTGTTGTGCTTAGTCCAACCAGATAAATTTATCAGAAGTTGAGCAGTAAATTAAAAAATTATATAAATATATTTAGGTTGGAAATAAATGCATCTAGCTCTCAGAAGTGTGATATTCTGGAGCCAATTTTAATGGTGGTCAAAACCCCCCACAAACTACCAGCCTTTTAGCTAAGACCCTTTTGTCTTAAAGGGGAAAATCTAACCTGCCTGCTAGTGACTGAAGGGAGCCAACCTTAAGAGCAATCATTTCCAGCACTTCTAAGCATTTATAAGGGAAAAGCCAATATTGAAATCAGTTCTATAATTCAGGTACTGCTGGGTTCATGTGTGGTTCAATCTCTTTTTACTTGGATTGTAATGAAGATGGAAGAAATCATCCTAAGTCATAAACTGCTAGAACGGTGCTGTCAGACTGGGAAGAGCTGCAATGTTATAACAGCATTGATAATGCAGCTTATGCTCACTGACATACTCTCTTTTTATTCTCTCGGTATGGACACATCCTGCAAATACCTTCCTAGATATTTGCTCAGCTAAAATATTGCATGCCAATCTACTTTTAATCTGATTTTTCCAAATCCCAATGGCTTAGATCCAAGTGGACCCCATGCTGATCATAAATAGAGCAAAGGAAGGCTTGAACTCATGTCATGCAAACAGTTTTTTCTTGAGAATTTGCCTTAATGGTATTAATGAACTTCCATAAAATTGCCATCTCTGCCATACTGCTGATCTGAAATTCTAGCTTTGCAGGTGTGGCGTGGTTTGGGTTTTTTTCTTTTTTTTTCCCTCATAATGAGCTGACACTAATTTCTTGCTGTTCTTGGTGTTAGCCACTTCCCCCTTGCTGAGCTGAACTGGGACTTTGGAAAACAGCATCTCTTCTCTGGTGTGGGAGATCATCAGGCATGAAACAGGAGGAATTGCTTTCTTTGCAGTTCATTCAGTATGGCCGTGGAGAGCTATTTGGGAGAAAAGGGAAAGAGTGAAAAATGTGTGTGACAAATGCAACGGAGACTAGGATGAAGAGAGAAAAACCATGAACACAGACAGGTTGACAATGAAAAACAGGGAAGACAGGAAGAAATATTAATAAGAGCAAGACCAACACAAGCATGGCAAATTACCCCTTTTAACTATTTATTTAGGCTGAAAAGAATTGCCACGAGTCAAGTCGCATCAATTTTAATTTGCACTGCAAAGTTTGTAGTAGACCTAAATTCTGTATAGCTGAAAGTGTCTATCAGCCTGCTCCTGAGAAGTATCCAGTGCTATTGCTGAATTGAAGAAGACTCAAAATCACCCACTCCCATGTTTAAGGCTATCTTTAAACCCAGCCTGAAGATCCTTCAGCCTGAAGCCTGGTCTCCACAGGCTGTTTCGCCACCCCTGACATGTTATCTCTTTGTAGCCATTTCCAGTTTTTCCACGATGGCTTCATGTCCAAGGGTGCTCTGGGCTGGGAGTAGCCGTCTCTCCAGGAGAGTCTCCCAGGATAGGAGAACCCTTCCACAGCTGATAGACTTTCTTACAGGAGTGCTGTGCCACTGGAGTGAGAAAAGGCGCCCAGGAGAGCTGCCAGGATAATGAGCCCTGAAGGACAAACTCCTGACTCCACTGAGCTCTTGTGTTACCCTGTAACATTATCCCATTCCTTCCCAAGTTTTCATATTGGGAAACACCCATATCCATGTAAGCTCAGTCACCTTGGCAGAACCCAATTCTTTTGCTTGTAGAATACTCATTGTCCCTGATCCCCCTGCCTGCATACTTACAGGCTATAGCAATAGAAATTCTACAGTGAAATCGGTTGAGAAATTCTACAGTGCCTGAGGGTACTGGAGTAGCTCTGAGAGCAGATAATAACTGAAGTTCCTCAAATACTGTCAAATGGTAATTGTGGGCTTAAATTGCAGCTTTATTGTCACAAAGTAGAATTGCTGGGAGGGAATTCCGAGAACCACCATGCCCATGTACAGTACCTTTTTTTTCCTCCCCCTAACTTGAGTTTTCGCTGGATTGTATCTTCTTCACCTTCAATATTAACACTTGTTTATCTTTTGATTTGGCTGCTGAACTACTGGTTGTACTTAGTTAATGGGGAGCACTTAGGCTGGCAGTGATGAGAAGAAAAGATGTTTTCTTTTAGACTGTGTGTTTGAAGGTGATAATGAAGTAACTTTTCACAAGAAATAGTCTTATTCCAAAATAATGTTCCATTTTTCTCTTTTAAAATTTGTTCTTATGCTTACTGCATATGTTCTTCTCAAAATGGAAGTCAGAGAAATACTCTTCTCTGCATACTTTCTAAGCTAGTCAATTCCTGCGATGACAAGACAATTCCTGCTTCGGTGGGAAGTAACCTTATTCATTGTCCTCAGAAGACGAAATAATATATCTCTGCCACAGAATCAAAGGCTGATACAGAGCCAAAACCAACCCCTACACCCCCAACTGTGCTCTCAAAATACAATTATTGCCAGTATAGGCTTGATTTTGTTGGCAGTTTTAATACTTAAGAAGAGGTAGCAAGTAAGGGATGCCTTGAGTTTTGGGAGAAATATTCTAGGATACTAATTTAAAACTACAAATTTAAGTATTCTTCCTTGAAGCTTGAAAATTCAACATTTTTTTTATAGCATAATGGAGAGAATGACTGCATGATGTAGAAAAACGAAGCACTGTGACGGATTGATTAGGAGATATGTACTTCTAGCACATTCACTATCAGAAAAATGCATGATTACATGAAGACTGAAGGAATAGAAATGACTCTTCATATCTGTCACCTCTTCTCACACCATTCAAAATCTCTGCCTATGCTTCATAAAGAGTTTCAGTTCTTGAATCACACAGCTGACAAACTTTCACATAAATTTATCTCAAGGAGTATTGCTTGAATTGATTTAGGATAAACTGTCTTACTTCAGAGAGACATGGGTCTTAACCTGTGCTTTTTGAAGTAATTATTTTAGCTGCAGGTGTGAAGAATACAATAGTTGTGTTAAAATGTGACAGTTTTATAAGCCACAGTGATTGTGAACACGGGAAAAAATTTAAGTCCAAAGACAAGGTTTGGCAGTATTGTTGAGAGCACTGCAAAGTATAAAGCTGTGCCAGTTTCACTTTCCATTAGCTTCAGTCTTTCTGGAGCTAGAATAGGCTCCTGTTGGGAGACATTGGTCACAGTCGCAGATTAGCTGCTGGAAAACATCTGTGTTGGGTTCACACCAGACTCCAGGAGCTGCTGGTGCCGAACAGCCATGCTACAAACTGCAGGCAAAGACATAAAGCAAGCAATTACTCCAGCTGCACCCAAGTGCCAATACACCTTATAATTACTTTGAATCTTTTCAGACACATTAAAAATACATTCAGTAGAGCCAGCTTCTTGCATTTTTTGTTAAGGTACATGAACTTGCTGATGAGGACAATGCAGAACGGAGATGAATGCAGAAAAGGAGAGAACGAACATCCTGACAGCAACCAGGTGTTACTTGGGCTTTTCAAAGAGAACTTTCCTTGACCCTCTTGAAGCATATCTTATTACTGAAGGTGTCAAACACTTTATTATCTCTGTTCGGCAGCACTGTACATCAGGCCGCTTAAACATAACTTGGAGTGCTGTTCTTATAGAATGTTAAAATATATTATTATAGAATCATAAAATATTCTGAGTTGGAAGGAACTGACAAGGACCATCGAGTCCAACTCCTGGCCCTGCATAGGACAACTCCAAAAATCCCACCATGTGATTCTTATTGCTGTACTGCAGTTGAGTGCTTGCAGGGTTGTGATAATAGCAAGCTGTAGCCTCAAAGTTTAAGGTTATCGATGGCACTTTCTTTCATGGTCTCATGAAAACCAAGGTCTGGCATTGCCCCGAAGAGGGAAAGAGGGTAATTCCTGCTGCAGAAACTGCTATTGCACCCTGAACCCCACTATTTATTCCTCTCCTCTGTCACAGCTAGTGCTCTTACTACAGTAGCATTTGTGGCATCTGCTCCTGCCACACTGACTCACTTACCTGGGAGAGAAAATGAGTCAGAATTGCACGTTGGTAGTGGCAGGGAGGAGAGCAGCAATTCTCAGCTTTATTTCTCTTTGTTTCTCATTGAGCCCTTTTTCTTATTTGTTAACTCTGGTAAGCTTTCTCCATATGTGTTTAGTACTTTCACATATGTTTCTGTGTATATTTAATTGTCTACAGTAGACTCTTCCCATCTTTTCTTCCTGCTTCTTGTGTCAACTGTCTGTTTAGATTTTAAGCTACTTGAAAAGAGCCATTTCTTTGTGTATTTCCATGCAGCATTCAGTAAGATGCAACCCTGCAGTTAATTGGAAGCTCTGAATAATCTTGCCATATAAAAAGTGTAATTACTGATAGGACTCAGATTTTGGTATTTTTTTAAATGTCACTGTCTATGCAGGGAAAAATGACAGGTTTTTATCAATAACCACTTTTCTTAATGTGGCTGTGTAGATTCCTACAGCTCACAGAGAAGAAATCTACCAGCAGATAGCAGTGTAACTGTAGCATCTCTGCTGACATTTTAATGAGCCTATTTCTGTGCAAGTCGTAAAACCTCATGGTTTTTGCTATTGGAAAGATTTTAAGGCTATTCTGTGTAGAGAACTCAAGCCTTATGAAGGTAAAAAGATAGAAAATAGGAATGCTTCCTTTCTGAAGCACACTCTGCAAAGTCTTGTCATACGTGAAGGCTAGTCCAGAACACTGTGTAAATGACTTACTGGTAAAGGCTGCGTCTCCGTACCAATGTTCTATTCTTTTAGAATACTCAGCTTAGCTTCAGGAATTCTTCATTACTGTTTGATATTTATCTCAGTGATTTGCAATCTTAGCTCTGGTGTAAAATGTTGGTACAATTAGTCCTTGTTAATGATTATGATTTTGTCAGTAAGTAGATGATATAAAGTATGCCTTAATTTTCTAGTCTTATATTGCTTTGCCACCATTTACTGTTTGGCTGGTTTTTTTAAATTGAAAACAAAAGGGCAATTTTTTTTTTTATTTTTTTTTTTTTTTCTTTTTTTAGTATTTGGCTGTGGTTTTTAGGTCCTGTTTGTTAATATCTAGGTCTTTAGTGGTTGGACTTCTAGCATTTGTAATTATGCTCATAACAGAAATAACAAACCGCATGGCAAATACCAAGTTTTCTTAGTAAGTTTGTACTCAATAAAAGTCGTTCTTTCCACAGTTAGCACCTGCTATCTTGAAAATACGTTAGTATTAGACACCTTTCAGAGACGAGATGATGTACTTTCCCTGCGAATTGCTGCTATGAGGTGTTTAAGATAAATGTGAATCTGTCTTCCTGTCCTTTTCCATGACAGCAGCAATAGGAAAGCGCCAATCAGTTGGTTAATGAATCCGTGTGATAACTTCATGACTCTTCATTTTCTTCCACTCTGTGCTTTTGGCAGTTCTAGAGATGTTAATCTCGCCACATTTGCACGGGAGAGGTCTGCATTTGAGAGAGGTCTTTACATGCTCTACCTACAAAAGACCAGCGTGTCAAAAGGCACCACCGTTGATCTGATCTGCGTTTCATTAATTCCAGTCCCCTTGTCTTTCCTGGGCAGCTGTCACCCTTGCCTTTCAGAATCTACCACTCAAATGACACTTAGGGTGTGATAACAGCTCCATCATCCCTGCCTCTGCTGAACACTTTGTACATCCTCTGTGCTGGTCACACTTCAAAGCCAGATTCTCCGATTTAGTCTCCTGCATGGTTTTCACTGTTGTCTGTGTGAGGTGTTGGAAGGTGAGTCGCTGAGGATAAACTCCTGAGCTTGGGCAACATAAACACCCTTGCTTCTAATTCTCTGGTTTTGACTGTATTTTGTTTCCACTTTTGCCTTTATTTTGTTTCCAGTTTCAGTTTTGTTTCAGTTCATTTGAAGGTGGCAATGATTTATCACAAAACACTCTTCAGCTGTACTTCAGGATTAAAATATAGTCTAATTAGGTGAAAGAGCTTTTGTCTTGTTCATTTGTGGCACCAGGTTTTTTTCACTTTTTGGAAAGAATTCCTGTGAGCAGAAATATTGCATTGCTTAGGAAATGCTGTTAACGGTTTGGTTTAAATAGGACAATTTCACTATCTTGAAATTAAATACATGAAAATAATCCTCATTTTTTTCTTCATAAAAATAAAGAGTTTGGGATATTTCTATATGTAAGCTGAACAGTGGTTAATGGTATTAGGGAGGGCATAAGTACTGAAGCTGGAAAACCACCCTTTCGCGGTTGGTTTTGTTTGAGGTTTTTTAAATGTTTTTTAATGCCTTTGTGATTGTTATGCTCTTTTATTTTCATACCTGGTCTATTATTGCAATGAGTCAAACCAACCTGTATTGCATAGATGCGATCAATGCACACTCTGTAGAGAAAATAAAGTAAAAATTAAAATTTCTAAGGATCTTGCTGATATTTTCAATTTTTTGCAGAAGTAAATTATCATACTTTTTAATTTTTGAACTCATTTGAACTAACAGCATGGGTAATATTTTAAGCCTATTATGCTTTCTACATAAAACCAGAGCAAAACTAATTATCCTTTTCCTGCCTAATATTGCCATCAATCTTATGAGGAGAAACTGTTTCTGCACTATCAGAATTTTTTTTTTTTTTTTTTTGCTAGGCCATTGCTTAAATGCAAAGTGTGTCACTTTATTATATCACAGTGCATATTTCAATGATCCGGGTGGCACGGTTATAGCACTGTTGATCTTACTGTAGTGCTGTGAAATGAATAAGTAAGGGCTGACAACTGGCAGGGAAATCGATCTGGGCTCTGTTAAGGTGGAGCACATTATTGCGGGATACAACAGGCCAGCACCGGCTGTCAGTATCAGGAGACTCTCAAATGTTGCCAAGGTCAAACCCAACACAGTAACAAGAGTTTGGGTGAGAAAACCCTGCACAGTGCAATCACTTTGATAAGGGGCAGAGAGATCATTTCCAGTTCTCACAGGAGCCAGCGCTTCAGGTGTGTAACTATGGGGCTGCACTTGTAGAGCCAGCCTGTTCCCAGTGCTGTCCTGAGCGGGCTCCAGAGAACGGCTGTGCAGGGCTCTTGTGCTCAGGAGGGCTGAGAGCTTTTCCCTCTCACCCCCTCTGTCGGAGGCTGGGCATGTTGACCTTTTCACAGTTCAGGTCCCTGCTCCAAGTAGTCGATCTCAAATTTGTGTGAGTGGAGGGCCCTTTGCCTGGCCCCTCAGGAGGAGGCCAGAGAGTTCAGACGTGTCCTGACTCCTGTGGGCATGGCGAGGCCAGCCAGGGGTAACAACTGAAGAGCGAGGTCTCTGCACGAAAGAGAGAGAGAGAGTTGTGTGGAACCCTTGGAGTATCAAATAAATGCCGCAGTCCATTCTGGCTGGGCCTTGGTATGAAGTTCTCATGGCACTGGGACTGACACTGTCCTGTTTACTGTGGTCAATGGAAGGTCTTGTTTGAAATGTATGAAAATATACAAAACAGCTTGACGAAATGTTAAAAGATTCACTAATGTTTTAAAAAGACTTTGGAAGTACACCACAGAGGCACTACGTTTATTTAAAACAGGATAATTTTAGAGTAACACTTAAGTGGCTTGGAGAAATAAAGAGTAATTTTGGTTGAAGATGCATTGTAATTTTCATAGTTTGGACAATAAACAGAACACTGACTACAACAGCAGTAGAAGCCTAGAATAGTTAAAATTATGTGAGGTTCATCTTCTGTCAGCAAATGCTGTAGCCCAATGTACAAAACCAAAGTACTATGTCAAATAATAAATAAAATAGAACAATACAGCTTACAGTCACAAGGCGATTATGTTCTTAATGCCTTAAGAATGGATAAGTGTACTATTTTCTGCACTTGTAGTCCTTGATACGTGAATGAAAATACATTTAAAGCAGTCTGTGCATTAAAATTTCATGATAATTCATAATATAAATACTAAATTCAAATGCAATATCACCTAAATTTAATCCATTCTTCATAAACACTGTAATGCAAGCATAAAACACAGATACTGCAATCCAGCTTCTGACAGTTGCCTTTATTACCTTCTATTATCTATGAATTATTTGCAAGATGGTTGAAGCATGATTGAATGTGGGAAGCTGTTTGTATTTTGTATAGGTCAGTGTTTCTGAAATACTTTATCTTGGAGCAAAATGTTAAGAATACCACAAAACGTATCATGTTGCTTACAGTTAAATGCTTGAGATACATGCATCACCTAATTGTTTTTCCTTTACAGTACTGCTCAGTTCTGTAGTCAAGGGATTACTTTTTTTAGGCACTAGGGAGCAACAGTTCTTCATTCTTCTGTTATCCATATTTTCTGCTCTTTCTGACTTCTCTAAGCAGTAGTTATCAACACATGGAACCAATCCTGGAGTATTCCACATCTTTTGCTTAGGTTAAGGCAAATGTCCCAGACATACTATCCATATTCTCTTTGTTGTTATAATTTCAGGATCATCATAGTTGTTGTTTGAAAAGGAAAACAAAAAATCTTTCCTCAGAATAGCAAAAGGTGAACCAACCAAATAGCGCAAACAATGACTGTATTTTTCAGCCAGGTGTTTAATGTGTTTTATTCCTGACAACACTGCGAAGCTTTCACAGATGCTGTTAAAGACCAGCATATTTCCTTTCAGACCTCTGTACCAGCAGCCTCAAGCTGTTGAACCGGCACGTGCCCGGGGTATGTATGTATAATGAATATATAATTCTGATTATAGTGATGTGGTGGAAAAATGACAAATGTCAAGCAATAATCTCAAATTTTTTTTAAATGGAGATAGGACGAATGCACCTTAGCTCTTCTAAATTGACATGAAAGTTGACTGAAGCATAGTAATGAATAAGGAATATTGCCAGTTTTGATTCCTGCAGTTGTCTGTGATGAACTGAGTCTGTGATACTCATAAGCCTTGCATATGAAATTTTTTTCACTTTTCCTGGTAGTGTACCAGAACTTTAGAAGCACCTCAGAATGCCTCTCTCAAATTGGTTGGGTTTCAGAATTTTTCTAAGGCTCAGGGCTGCTCTGAGTCCCTGCATTTTCACAGGTGCCCTTCCTGCTTCTGTCCTTTTCTCCTCTGCCCTCAGTGCTGGCCCATCAGCTCTGAGATGATTTAGGTAACCTCCTCTGAGAATTCCAGCCACTGAATGAAACAATTGCCAATGCTGCCTAGTTTATCTTACGAGCACAAATTTCACTGCACACTTAGTGGCCCTGTGAGCATTAAATAAAATGCAGTCAAGCAACTTGTCAGGCCATATCATTACTGTATTTGTAACATGCTCTGCAAAGCCAGCACTGTGCCATCACTGAGCTGCTCAAGGAAACCATTAATAGGGTCATTGCCTCATTTATCTGGAAGGAAAAGTAAAATTGATGGGTAGGGCATTGACCTACTATGGAGGTTAAAAAATAAGTTGAAGTATCTGTCCATTGAAGGTGTGTTAGACCACTAGGTAATCCAGAGCACTGGAAAACTGATTTGTAATTACACTGAAGTATTTCACTAGAAGGGCTATATTCTTTGAAACTATTTTCCTGTTGTCTGTGTGACACACATCTTGACAAAATATTCAGCCTAGAGGACTGTGTGGACAACTTGACATATTGCCTTCAAACTCTTGCTACTTTTGGTACATTTATGCTGGCAGTGTACAATTTGGTTTCTAGATTTTCATGCCAAATAGCAGATCTCTTTGATTCATGGCTGTCAGAAACATGCATTAGAAACTGCTTTGAGGAGTTGTATTTGGAAGTGTGGGATGACAGCGTGTTGGTTATTTTTAAGCATTATATCAGTTTATACATAGTGGAAGTGATTAGGAATACTTCTGCTTTTTCTTGTCTCCTTGCTTACGCATCCCTTTCTTCTTCCAAAGTTTTGTCAGTGGTTGTCACTCAATCAGATTTTCTGTGCTTTCACTTTGTCATTCTTGTTATTCAGTGCCATAACCTCCAACTTGTAGATATTATTCTCAGGCATTTTTCCTAGTTTCCATCCAGAACTGCAGATGGAAATACAGTTGCACAGAATATTGGCTTACACTAGGTATTTGCCAACTATAATTGCACATATGAATTAAGAGTCTTGACTATACATATAACTGCAAAGAAATTGTAGATGAAGTGGTTATACTTCACTTTGACTCTTAATACAGTTCATTTCACACTTTCTATTTTCATTTAACATGGAATAAACTTATTTATATGCCTATACACTTGTCTACTCAAACTTGCTGCTATTGCTACACTTGAAATCTAAATCTTACTTGATTATGTTAGCAATACAGATTTTTGAGAATGTCTATTTCAAAGTACATTAATGTTTTTAAAAAGTAAGAAATAAGTGGGATTCATATTTTAAAATGAAAGAGCAATTCTACCTATTTATCTTGTGAGTCAGAAATACAATGAATTAAACTGAACTAACCTGATAGGTACCCATGCCTGTTGAAATTAGATGTAGCTCTTTAGAACTCTCCTAAAGAGCTAAAACTGTCCTTATAGGTTAACTGTGTGCTATAATTTATGAATTCCTAATCAGTTAGACTCCAAGTCTCCCTGATTCAGAGTCAATTTAAGCATGCAGTCATTTGTTTTACTGAGGTTAATGGTCCATAGTGGAGGTTCCAATCTAGCACGTCATAATCGCCTTGTGGTCTGTGTTCCTGTTCCTGCCATGTGATGTTTTTCATTTATTTTTTGTTGGCCAAATGACTTTGCTACTTGAATGTTTGTAAGTCATCTGAAAATACAGCCTTACATGTGAAATAATTACTGCTTTAATTCTAAAGTAATCCAAGGTAACTAAAGTAAATTTGTAATTACTTTTGAGTTGTTATTAAAAACTCATGACCTCCATGACCTATATTCTTAATTCTTGTTATCAAGACAGATGTCATGTTTTCCTAATAGCTACTGACAACAAATTACATTTAGACCCTATATCTCTGTTAGGTGATGACATGGCTGCCAAAAGGGCTTTGCTCTTATATAAAGGTGTGCTAGCGGGATTATTTTTGCACTACATTTCCTGATGGTTACGAAATTCAGGGTAATTTTGTCCACTTAGACATTTGAGAAATATCTATTAAACTGTATTCACGTGCAGCCCAAACATATTTTTCCAAAGTGTCCTTCTTGATACAACCTGCACTGCTCGATCACTCCAGTTTTGTATGGACTGGTTCTGTTTTCAAAAAGCTCTTTAGAGGGAGCAGTTGCCAGGACCATTATCGAGCTGAAATGTCATTAAAGTAACAGAAGCAGGGAAGGAAGACATATATAAGCCACATAGCTTCCTGCATTGCCACTGGGCCTAGTAATTATTCTGTTTTAATGTGAGAGTTTAAATTAAAAATCTGTTAGAAAGCATTGTGGTATATTTATATCAGAGCTTCAAAGTCTGCCTTTTTATCAAGGCTTACTTCTGATGGTTTTTATCCTCTTTTATCCTCTCTTTCTGAAACAAAGGTATTTTGAAGTATAAGACAGGTAAAGCATCTTTTGTAATGGATTCATGAAAAGGAAGCTGAGTGAGAGGAGATCTATAAGGTAGATGAAATGCAGCTAAGGAGCATTTGAAAGAATTAAATGGAAAATGATAATGGAATTGTCCCAAATAACAGGCAAAAATAAATGTTTGCTTGGTTTACATATCAGAAATCAACATAAGGTACCATCGTTAAAACTGCATTTTTACTATTTGTACAAATTATGTTTAAATATCAGTCAATCTCAAAGACTCTTGAACATACAGCCATAAACTTGGGCTTGAGAAAGACCTGCACAGATACAGAACTTCTTTTTCTGCTTCATACAAGTCAAGAATTTTGGGCTTACAGGGTGTCTTTCATTCAATAAAGAGTTTAAAGAGATGGAAGCATTCCATTAATTCTCATTAAGGGCTATTATAACTGTCTAAAATGTCTGCATGGATGTCAAGATCCCTTCTTTGCCATTGCATCATTCTTGTGCATCAGCCTTGATTAAAATCTTAGTGTGGTTATCTTTCAAGCACATGGAGATCCTACAGCTCTGCTGTGCACCAAATGAGGGACAGTTCTGATCTCATTTCATAGCCAATGACTCTTCAAGCTGGGGCCACACATGCTTCATCCTCTCATGTATTCCCAGCTCTGCCTTTGCTTTAGTTTGCTGTTTAGGAAAAAAGAGAGATTTATACTTTATTCCTACGTTTTTACTATTTGCTTTCTACATAATTTGAGGAAAGGGGAAAACTTCTCTAACTGAACTTACTAACAACTGTGAGAAGTTTGGCTGGCTCCTTCCTAAATTGGGAACAGGCCATTCATTGTGAAACTGCAAAATATTCAGCAGGATATCTGCAAGAAAATACATTTGTGGCAATATTCCACTAAACCATTTTTTTTCAGAATCCACTTATTCCTTGAGCTTTGTGAATTCAAGCAGATCGGTGGAGCTGGGACTAACAGCTGTGGGGAGTTTCTGGTACAATAGGAAATATTGCCTTAGCAGGAAAAAAAAGGCACTAATTGTCACAGGTTGAAAAGCATGCTACCTCTTCGTAATGTTCATATATGAGTTAGTGATCTGCTTCATGAATGTGCCACCTTACTTTGAGGCAGCAAGTATTTGATGCTGGCTAGTACAATGGGACAGTACAAGAACATCTCCTACTGAACGCATGAGAGCATAAGAACACCTCATACATTGAGATTAGGTTCAACCACAAATTCTGCATGATCTGAAAGCTGACTGTGAAATGAGCAGTATCCTTGATTATATTGCTAATATAATAAAAAGTAAGCTGTGAGGAAGATTATTGCAACTGGTGTCATCTTTGAAGCAGGGTAATTGTCACCCTGGGTTCATCAGGACACAAATGAAAGAAAAAAGCCCTCACTGATATGGCATGTAGGACTGTTCTTCCATCCTTCATTCCCATGGTCATCTTAACAGCTCAAATTGAATTTCAGCGCTGGCCCCTGGAATCTTAATGACCAGCATTGTGAAAAGGAAGTGTAAGGCTGCCAGTCTGTTTGGAGCTGTAGTGAGCCTGTGGATTTCTTCCTTCACAGCTTCAAGAGAAATGTTTTCTTAATGGCAGGTGCTTAAGCTTTGACACCTGCGTATGCAATTGGAAATTGCTGTGGCTGTTGAGGTCATTGTGCTCCCATTCTGCTAGTACAGATCAATTTTTACAAAAGAAGCATAGGGAGACTCTACCTTCCTGACTGGAATCAATTTTATATACAGAAATGGAGAGATGGAATAGGAGCAAGCAGAATTGTGTCCTTACCTGGTTTTCATAGGATGTAACTTTCCATATGGCTGTAACTCTAAAAGCTTTTAAAACATCATGTGATATCCTGGACAATAATTTAGGAAATAAAAATGTCTTTAAAATAATCCAATGGGATGTTGGCAGAAACCTTTCAGGAAAAAATCCTAAGAGTACAAGTAAACTAGCAAACTCCGTATTCAGGGCTGTGCTGACATCTTTAATTACACCATCAATTATGCTAATTTTAATGCATACTTGAGAATGTGATAAAAATAAACCAAAGGAGATTATTCGTTCGCTGCCATTTCATGGCTGAAATTGAGCTGAACACTTAAAATAAGTCTGGATGAAACACTACATACTGTGCCATAGGGAACAATTCTACATAGGCACCAAGTAGAGCAGGGTGGAAACTAATAATTCTTCCATCTTAGTTCTATTTTATGACTTGCTGCAAGAAAAACTAGCTCAGATTCTTTTTTTTTTTTCCCCTCCCAGAGGGGCTGTAAGTTCTTAGCTGAAGCCAGGACAAAACTGAGATCTTCCTAAAGAAAAACCTCTTTACGGTAAAAAAAACCCCTCACTTCTTTTGGGATTACACAAAAGCATATTCTTGGTATTGACAATAAGTGATTTTAATGATATCAGCAGAACAGAGATTCACCTCTTGTACTGTATTGAGTCTCTCTGGCACCAAAATCTGGTTGTCCCCATCTAGTTTAGTGGTACTTTGAATTTTGCTTGTATTTGAATAGTTGTATTCTTGCCAAATTTCTTGTGGAGAACATAATATTTCATTTATTAATGCCCAAAACACTGAAATTAGAAGGTTTTCCTAGATGCTGAGTGTGGCTGACTTACAAGTATCGAATCTGGAATTTCTCATAATGCCTTGCAAAAGGGAAAAACTGCAAGAACAGTAATTTTCACCTTCAGAGAAAGTACATTTATCACTTGGATCTCGGTGAATAGCTCATGGTCTTAGCCTAGACTCTGTATTTGGGTTGATCCTGATTATACTGTCCACATTTACCTCCTCATGAACTCAGAAATCCATTTTTCTACAGTACATCTATACAATGAAATCTCTAGAAATATGCAATATGTCCTAGAGCTATTTTTACAATAGGCCTCCCCATTTTTTTTTAACCCAGCACATACACCTCACAACTAGGAGAGTGGTAATACTCTTTTTTAGAAATAAATCATCTAATAATTATTTGTCCTGAGGCATAAATGAACATGTTTTAAAGGGCAAAGGGGCTACACAAACAGGAATTGTTTAATGTTCTTCATCATATTTAACAAGTTTTGCTTTAATAAAATACTTTCCATTAAGATAGTGTGGAAGTCAGCATAAAACATATAATGCTAATAAGAGCACTGTAAGTTTCCAGGAGACTGTAGTCCAGAACAATATACTTGGTGGTGGTGTGCTCTGCAGAAGCCTCAGCAGAAAGCATTCCTCCCCCTTTTCTGTGATCTTTATCATACACCAGAGAAGGAGCAAGACAGTGACGTAGGGTGAGGGAGGATGTTTTAATTCCAGTTTGCGAATAAATTTCATCTGCTTTTTGTTTTCTTACAAGAATAAGAAGAAATGAAGAATTTAATGGTGACTTGTTATTAATGCAATGTATTTATAGTTGTTAAAAGTCTTGCATGTGTACACACATTTCATTTGTGATGTTTTTTCCTTAAGATAAACACTTTCCTCATGTGCATCAATAAAAGGATGGTAATGACATCTACAAAACAGGACTATATGGAAATGTCAGGGGCTTTAAGACAGTTTTAATGGTGGTATGTGTGATTATGAAAAATTTCTGAATAAACTGTTTCATGACAATAGCTATGAACTTGCCCAAGGTTAGAAATCTAAACCCTTTGCATTATTTTTTTCCTTTTTAATCTCTAAATTCAGTGTCATGCAGCATCCCAGCAAGAGCCTCCTTTACATTTTCTTGAAAGTAAGTATTTGTGAACACGCGAGAGCTGTTCCTTTGTGTAGTGTCCATGGCCCCAGCATTTTTCAGTGCCTTCATTTCGGGGGTTCGTCACCTGCTGGGGGAACGTAGCACTCACTGGGTAGCTTAAGTTCTTAAAAAAAACAACCCATTGCAACCTACTACATGGGTGAAGCCTGGTTGTGTCTTCACTCCAGTTCTCTATTCTGGGCTTCTTTCTGCTGAAATCTGGTGAGCCATCGACAAAAAAATACTGGCTGTGTGCATACTCTGGATCTGTCAGCAGCTCATCATCTGAAGCTTCTGAAATACAAAACTGGAGTAGAAATCCTCTCCGAGAGTGCGTATTGTTGAAGATACTTAGTTTTGCAGCGAGAAAAAAATGTTTCTACAAGGAGAAATCTATAAGCTGTCTTCCCACCAAGAAGAAAACCTTCTCTATTTGAAAGTTCTGGGTTACATGTGAAGTTTTAATTATCCATAAAATGAAGTTTTTCCTAATTACTGTTAGAAGGAGACCTTCTATCAAATTATCATTTGCAGAGTTTCAGCTCAGCAGAAATGCATCTAACCTATGCTGGCTTGCTTTTAGCAAGTATCCAGTAGTGCCTGATTTTCAATAATCTTTCAGTCATTCTTAAATATAGGCACTGTAGGCTTTTCTATGGTATCCATTTATACTGACTTGTGGGAGAAATACTGATGCTAATGATGAATTCCACAGAAACCCCTCCGGTAATTCTACGTGTCTAAGGATTTATCTGTGGGATTTGCTTTTGCTCTTGAGCAGAAGTTGAAGTAGCCGTGTGCTTACTCAGAAGTAGATCAGTAGCTCCTATGTTCAAAAAAAACCCCAACCTGCTCTCCATATTTAGACATTCCAGTTCATAATATCAGCGTGTTCTTCTGAAACTTTAATAGCCTGAAGCATATGATAAAATTAAATTAGTGGTGCCAAAGCAGAATTAGACTAAACAGCATGAGCATCTGGACTCACAGGTAATGATAAGAGCAGAAGCCCAAGTATCTGTAGCTTGTCCCACAGACAATTTGCTGCTCTTGAATTGAGGTGTGTATCACGCAACTTGATTGTTCACTTCCTTAGCCTGCTGCTTAATATCTCCAGGTATCCTTGTGCTTCAAGGGCATTGATGCACATCTGGTTTAAAACTGCACAGCCTTAGGCAAGAGGCAGAGATGGGTAAAGCAAAAATTAGCACAACAGAACAGTGATTCTGCTAGAATCCTAATCTGCTATTTTACTTATTCTCCTGCCCCAAAAAGCCACCAAAACAAACAAACTTTGAATTAAAAAGTTATCTGTCAAATATTTGAATATATAGATGGCACCTAGCATTCAACAGAGCAATGGCATGGGCTGCTAAGCATAAAAAGTGGGAGAACATGCTGCTGGCTGGAGTTGGAGGGGCAAGGAAAATGAGTGGGAAGAATTTGAAAGATGTAAAGGTTTGAACAGAAAGAATGAGATGATTCTGGACAAGGAAAATCTACCAAGACAATTGTTTATAATGGAATATGAGATCAAAAAGTTTATTTTGGTTTAAAAAAAAATATAAATGCTATTGAAATCTGTGACCGTCACTTAAGATTCTTGTTTGTTTTAGAATTCTCTGCAATAACCTTGCTCTCCAGATTCAAATCTGTCAAAAAGGAAATTACTATTGTAAATAGGGTTGCTGTGTTGCTGCATTAATGCCTTCTCGTCTTTAAGCCTTGAATAGTCTTTCTCACTGAAGGAGGCCATTGGGTTACAGAAAAGGTGATGGCTTGGAAACAAACCCATTTCTACCTCTGACTGGTCCCAGGGCAGAGCTAATAGGAATTGGTAATATCAGTCTTTGTCTGTCCTGCTGTGTAAAATAAACATGTTGTGTTTTGCATGTGCCTGTAAACATTACCTGGTGGTACAAGAATAGTCATTATTTCAGAATTATAAAGAATTGCTGAATCCTTTTCTGACCTAAAACATATGAAAACACAGAATGAATCACAACTTTTCAACCTACTTGTATTTTATTTAGGCCCATCCACCGACATTTAACTTCACTCTGGAGAAAGAATTTTTTTTTAGCCTATTCAAATTTAGTAGCAGAGTCAACTTGTTCTTGGATGTGTGGCTATTCTTGGGTTGCAGTGAGGAGGCAAGAGAGGACTGATGGGAGCCAACTTATCTTTTTCTCTGAAAAGACAATATTGATGCAGGACTGGAGGCGCTCTTAATAGTAGAGGAGATAATGAAAACAAAACTGTGTGGACAAGGTAAAGAACCAGTAGTACTCTCAAGCAGGTGCTTTACAGTATTTGTTTATGTGTTAAGTGTTGCCTGAAAATCTGTGGAATCCGTAAAACAAGATTCAAGGACTAGAAATAGCTGAGAATAGGCACTAGAGAAGAGTTTTGAGAATATGAGGTAGGAAAAGGAAAAACTATCCAGATTTCATGGGTAACTAGAAATTTCTTGACATATGCCTAGGACCTAAAGGCAGATCTTTAGACAAGCAGTGTGACCTAACTACGTACGTGGTCTTCAGCATGTGGCAAAGGCAAGTGAAAGAAATAAAAAGCTAAAAAAATAAGGCAATTTCAGTAGAGGATGTGAAAAAATAATAAGCAATTGGGGCAGCTGACATGGAAGTCAGGTAGTTCTAGAAATCAAAGATGTGAGAGAGAGCAAGTGCACCAGAGCCCAGTGGTCTGTAGATATCTGTGAGAAATAAGACCTTCTCAGAGAAGAGGGCAGGGAGGACAGAGGGACCAGAAAAAAGAAAAGGGAAAACCGGATCAGCAACAGGTCAACTTCATGATGGGGAACCCTTTCAGAAGACTTGGCAGGTTTATCATCAGAGCATACTGAGCACCGTTAGGCTAGGCTCTAGCCCATAAGCAAATACGCAGAATATGAACGCAAAAGATGGAAAGACCCCATGGTGAGGTGGGAGATGCTCACTTCCTCTTTTGAAGTAAGTGACCTCTAGAAACTCACTGTGATGAAAGGATGGTGACTTCAACACGATGGGAAAGCTGGAAACTCAAATAATTCTTAATTAAGTCTTCTGAACCTCTTTTAAAAAGGCAAGAAGTATTATAAATTATTTGTAGTGAAAGGATCTTGTGTCATGAGAAACAAAGAAATTAATTTCATGAGGAGTAGTTAAGTAACCACAGAAGCTTTCTATACAATATCCCTCATCTGCTCATTCTCCCAAGTCCTTCACTGTACAGAGTTTACTTGTTGGGGTTGTGTTTGTCACTGAAATGTAAAGTGTCAAACTGATATATGTACCCAGGTCTTGGTCTGGGTAGTGATTTGTGTGCGGTGAGATCAAGATGTTTCAAGTGAAACTGTAATTTTTATCTTTTCTTCAATTTACAGTACTATTGGGTAATTATTAGAAACACAGAATATCCTGAGTTGGAATGTAAGACTTCTCTTCTTGGTTTTGTGAGGGGGCATTTTATTTCAGTACTTTTTATTGCACCAAAGAGTCTTGTATGTAGGACAGATATAACACTAGATACATAAATATTCAGCACACAAAAAAAAGATCACCTAAATAATATCTAAAGTATAGGTTAAAAAGGTCACTTGTCTACAACTGCTGTATGCGTGAAAACTAGCACTTACTGTGAGTGTTTATGTGCTGCTTTGGACATGATTTGGTAGTACAGACCCTCTTTCAAAATCTTGAAGTTTAATGCATCATACAAGTCTTTTCCACATATTGTGAAAGAGGAAATGGAGGTTACATTTTTGTGTGTGCACATTTAGGGGTGCAATGTTGTACCTTAGAAAAACCATTAAGATTCTAGACGTACTAATGCAGTATTTTTGATAGTTAGGGATTAACACCAAAACTTTCAAATTTTTGCAAATAGCTGTCTTTCACTTTTAAAGTCAATAGAAATATTGCAGCAATAGGAATGGACAAATTCAAATCATCTGGCAGTCTAAAACTGCCAGAAACCAACAACAAGTCTCGACTTATCCAGATCCACCAGACACAACTTTTTACAGAATCAGGCAGAGGGAGCTGCTGTTTTCGATTCAGTCTGAGGAAATTTGTCATAGGCACTGTTCTTTAGAACTGAGAAACACAAATGGGTATTAAAGTTTTGTTTACTATGCAGTTTTCTCAACACTTGTCCCACAATTCCACAGGAATTTGTACAAGAGTTTTTTGATGCATTTTAAGAAACCAAATGCACTCTGTAAAAGCTTTATATAAAGCCCATCAGCAGCGATGCCTTAGAATATGAACAACTGTTGTGAGAAACAATTCCCCATGAAAGCACAGGGGATTTGCAGCCAACTCCACTTGAGAAGGGGGCTCATTGCAATTCACTCAGAGAGGAACCAACATTTGCTTCTAGACCTGAACTATGAGGCCCTTGTATGCCACTATCAGCAATAATGTTCATGCACTGTGTGGTGATGACCATGATGCAGTGTTATACTCCTCCTGAAAAAGAGAATGAAATGTTTTGCTTTGTGTTGAACGTATTTGAAAGATTAGATCTTTCTTTCTCACTTAATGTACAATAAATCAGGATGTTTTGACAAGAAGTTTAAAAGCCAGTGGAAATAAGCATGGCATTAAAAAGGCTGTTTTTCTCTCATACACAGAGTGGTGAGAAATGATAATGAAAAGGTCAGTTTTGGAAAGGTTACAGAATGGTACCTCAAAAGACACTTAGCATCTTGCTGAGCTCCAGAATGCAATACTAATTGGTGACAGTGTGTAAGTGGCCTTCAGAAGGGAGAACTGAAAGCACTCCTAGCCAAGCCACAAACCGCTTATCAGGCTACCCAAGATCACAGGATCCAGTGTAGTAATATTTCTTTTTTGCCTATGGGTTTTTCTCTTTTTCTTTCCCCCCTTTACTCCTTCCTGTTCCTCCTGTATTTTATTTATTTGTAAATAAATGAGATCCTACACAAGCCGCATCCAGCAATAGTGTCTACTCTTATTTCTCAGAGACACAGCAGCATGCTAGTCACTTCACTGTCTTATTACTGAAAAGGACTGATCTAATACAGAACTTCAAAGATGCCTATTTTGCCTAAAGTATTGCTTTCTAGGAGGAACACTTTATTTTCCAAACCAGGAAGCCAGGAGCAAATTGACAGAAATAGTTTCTTATCTGAAATTGGTCTGAATTTATATTTTTGCATATTTTTTGTACTAATAAATTGTCATTTTCCCTGATCTGAGAGCCTTCTCACTCTGCAGTATGAAGCTACAGTCCTTGTGCCAGCTTTTCTCCCCTGAGCACCAGCAATTATTGTTCCTTTAGTTAATGCGTCTGTGTTCTGGTGTAAATGCAAACCTCATTCACACTGGCAGCCAGTCCTTTGCCCCATTTCCTTATTTATGGGCTTTAAAAATATATAGAATACTGAGTTGAAGAGAAACTACAATGTTTTATATGTAGCAGTTGATACCTGTATTCTTCATGGCTGAAGAACAGGAGCTGTGTTAAGTGCACAAGACCAAAGCCTGCACCATAAGCATGGCTTTCAGTTGAACTCATCAGTTTTAGCCCTCTGTGCTGCATAGGAGAAAGCAGAGAAAGGTCAAATGAGGCTGTTTAAAAGGCATCACTCATCAAGTTTTAATGAGTTTTTCCAGAATGTAAAAAAAATTGCATCTTTGTATTTTTCTATCGAAGCTATTTTGAATCTTCATGATCAAGTTGTACCATTTAACTAGGCCAAATTAATCTGAATCAGACTGAGGAAATGGCCTCAGCCAAGGCTCTGCCTCTCACGTTGTGATGGCTGCAGCCCAGCACGGCACATACCTGCACAAGCCTCCTCTGCTGTTGCTGTCAGTTCATTCAGATCCATGGATCTCACCGTGGGGAAGGAAGCTCATTGTACAGCTTGTTCCCCTGCCAATGAGCTTCCATACATTGCTGCAGAAAAGCTGCTGTATGAAAAGCTGGCTGTCACACATCATTTTCACCATATGCTCAGCTTCAAAATGAAATGAAACAGGCAAATATTCAGGTTTATTTCCGTGGTCAAACCCATACTATTTTATTTTTTTTTCCCATGTTAAAAACTGCTAAATTATGAGGCTGTGTCTTCCTGTTGATACAGCCCCAGGACATGGCAGGACGAATAGGAGCAGCAGGATATAGCAAAATATTAAGTGATCATGAAAGTCGACTATCCTGCTACTTTTGTAACTACAGCAGAAGTGTTTAGCCTAGCAGCTGCCAAGGCTCTTCTTTTTTGTCATCTGTTTTTGTAGAGTTCATTTGCTTCTTTAAGTGTTTTTATACCCCAAACTAAATCTTCAGGGCCATTTTTAAATGGCAGAAGAGATAATTCTTTGCCAGCAATTCAACATTTGCAAGCATTCTTTCAATAAAAAGGTGTGTTAATTCTCTTAATAGGGAAAAAAAGATGTCAGGAAGGAAATGTTTTTACATTTTCATAAATACTATGGTTCACATTTTTAAATGACAGCATTTTAAAGCCAAGTCAGATCAAGTCAGATGCTGCACAAGAGATCCTCTCCAACTGATGGGGAGAATTTTTACTATTTTCCAAGACTTTGGTTCATTTTTAGTATTTCCTTTTTTTCCCTTTCTTTTCCTTTCCTTTTTTTCCTTTTTTTTTTTTTTTTTTTAAAATCATGAGCATTACTAAAACTATGGTTACATCATTGTAGGCAGCATGTAGAACTTTTAATACGAAAACATGAGCTGGTGGGGGTTTTTTGGGGGGGTGAAGGGTTGATTGGTTGCTTTTTCAAATTTTAATTAGTTAACAAAGATAACAGGTCTAAGAGCAAATGCTACACTGAAATTAGTATTGTGCATCTAATGTAGAATATCTTTTCTTCATTTGAGTCACTGGAAGACCTGCCAGTGCTAAGGCTATGAAGTGAGGCACTGAATTTCCACCTTAAACTTTCTATTGAAGTTTTTGACCCTCAGTTCCTTTAATTCCCATGCTCTGCTATGAACTCTAAATGATATATCCTGATCATCTGCTGTGAGTTATGGTCATTAACGAAAGGCTATTATCTGCAGCAATGTATTGTTTCTATGATTCTTTGCTGTCCACTGAAAATAATGACTTGCATAGTTTGAGTTCCTACTACCTTTGATTAAATATTAGCTAACACAGCAAACAGTGGTTTCAAATTTCAAATATAAAGCCTCCTGCCTTCTTCAGCACTGCAATTTTCAGTCCTCTGTAAGGTCTAAGTTTTTGACAGAGACACTTCTAATAGATACAGTACTTTCCAATTACAGAAGTGTGTTTATAAAAAATATTTCACAAATATGTCAAAACTAGCACAAAATAAACTTTAATGATTCAATCTGCTACAGATCTCTGAAAAAAATAGTCTTTAATATGGTCCTTGGATTTTTTTTTTGCTGTTTCACAAAGTTTTTTGCCGTAAGAACATCATGTTCTGTAGTTTATTCTTCTTTAAAGACAATCCAAATAGCAAAGAACATCAGGATCAGAGTGAGTGCTCTACCAAGAACCTAAATGAGTTTTCTCCTTGATATGAAATATTCAGCTTAGAAAGTATCAGCTTTTAGTAAGGTAGCAGGTTCTGAAGGCCAGAAACATGGAAGAAATGTTGCAACAATATTTTATAAAGATTAAAGGTAGACAGGCCCAGTAACAGTGGGAATGCCAACTAGTGCTGGCATTAAACAAAATAAAGGAACAACTCAGACTTGATTAAATAAATAACTCAACATTGGCAACATAAGCAAGCTTACAATTTTAAGCTTATAGAAGAATGCTGTTTCACTAATCTTACTGTCTAAATTAACAGCATAGGTGAGTATATAGAACCAAACAAGATGTTTGACTTGATACTGTAAAGAATTTTGTATGAGACATTGGAATTATAGAAATTAATGATAGCAAATGTTGACCTGATCAAAAGACATGGGTATTACTAGAGGTGTATGATTAAAGAGGTCTCACAAATATGTATTTTCACCCCTTTATTATTTTACATGTTAGGATTTAAGGTCTGGAAGAAAATGTGAAATCCCCTCTGCTTCTGTTTACATGTAGTGGTGAAATCAGAGAAACAGTATATGAGAAAAGAAGGGAGGCCATTAATACTGGCTAAACAATGATAATGGACTCCTTGATTTCATAATTTATTTTAACTATTTTCTTTCAGTATATACATACTGCTGTCTAGAGGATTCTATTTTGAATTATGAAAGAAAAGCCTTGGCAAAGCTTGTCTGTGTAAGACACATAAAGGGGAATGCCAGCCACTACAGAAGGATGTTGTAATAGTTCAAATAGTTGTTTTGCTGTGAGTTTGTTTTTCTGGCATTTATCGTTCCTAGATTCTTTTGTACACTTTTTATATGATACCATAAAACCAGTATTTTCCCTGACTTCTGCTAAGACATTATATGGAAATACATTTTTCTCTGTAGAAGAGTCTTATTCTCATTTCAAAGTGTCATTCGTCAGTTGACAAAGCTATGATTTAAAGGAACTCATCTCTTGTATCAAATAATACAAGTAAGATAAGCTCTGGCAATGTGAACAGAAGAATTTTTGGTAAATATTGACAATTTGGTCTGGATTAGTCTACTACAGTGAAGTACTTGTGTACTTCATGGAGGGTATTTAATCAGGGCATGACTGGAAAAAAACTACCTTCATTAGCTTTGTGTTCTTTGCAGTTGAAACAGAAATACCATTTGATTTCTAGAAGGAGATTTCGAAAGTTGTCTTTTGGTTGGGTTCCTGTTACCTGCTTTGGGGCAAACCAACCAACCACTTTCTTAGATTAAACCTTTAGAAGCATCTTCCCAGCTCTCGTATCCTGCTTAGGAAGTCACAGTGCACATGGAGTTATTGCACAAGCAATCTGGAGCGTGTCGTCTGGATATGTTCACCAATCAGTCTGTTATTGCAGCTAAAGAGCATTCAGCACTCCAGACAGGGCTGCTCTCCAGCCAACAAATATTTCACCAAGTTAAAAAAAATAAACATAACCAAACACATTGCTTGTGTTCACTCTGGATTTTTTCTCCTCAGGAAAATGACCTCAACTTATGAACACATTTTCTTTGTGATAACCCTGCAGTTATCTAACTTTTTCAGATTAAAAACTCCTGTTACAATATTGAGGGGGTGGGAGAGAAAAGCCTTAGGCCAGATGGAATAAAATCCATTTCACAGAATGGAAGAAGAAAGCTCCTTATCTTTCCCCTGGTAGCACAGTAAAGAGGAAGTATTTTTCTTTCATTCTTTTTTTCCTTTTTTTTTTTCATTTCTTTTTTTCCCCCCATACAAAATGCTTTCAGTTCAGTCAAGAATCTAGACACCTTCCCAATCTTTCTCTTTCTCTGTTGACTGCATGTTCTTCCTGCTCTTATTGTCAGCACTATAAATGTAAGAAGTGAAAGGATTTTCTGGGTCAAGTCATAGTCTGCTATTATTTTGGACAGCAGCATCATATATCTTTCCTTCTAAAATTAGGTGTCTTTCCCTTGCTCACCTCTCCTTTGGAAGGCTACGTCAAACTCTTGAATGTGGGACTTAGAAATGTCTTATCTTTCTTAGAAAGTGTTTTTTGTACCCAGTTGTGCCCATTTTTGCCTAGGCAAATAAACAAAATTATCCACAGCATTTAGTGCGCGTTACCCATGTAACTGATTCACTATAACCATTAACTGTTCCTGTGGACAGCAATGACCATTTTACTATACGAAAGATCTCGGGTTAAGCTACTATTTAGAGGATATTGTCACACATCTCCTGACATTCTTCCCATCCTATGTATGCTTCCTGCACACAGTAAATGCCCATCTTCTATCAACTCTATCATATTTTCACTTTAACCACTAACTACAGTGTCATCTGTGTCTTATTTTCTATATGGCATGTTTTGTATGCATGTTAAAATATATCTTACTTTTCAGACAGAATTAGTTTTCCCCACAACCTTTTTTCTGAAGCTTAATCTTTAATTGATCTTCAGTTTGAGTGGATCAAAAGCATTGATTATTATACATTCTCTGTTAGGTGATAATTAGTCATGTCCTCATGAACTACAGTACTTTCCCTTATGATGTGCTGAATTTTGTCAGTAGGATAACAGGCTGGAATACTGAGGAATATACCAATCCATGAGCGTAATTTAACAGGGTGGCTGCCTCAGTAAACCCTTGGATCTACACACTGTTTGCACAGTTAAAGCTGAGACAGCTAAAAGAGGCGTGCAGGAAGGGCACTGTCACTCCACCAGCTCCAGAGGTGAGTTCAACTGCTGGTCCTCATCCTCCCAGCACAGTCTCAGCTGTGGGGTCTACCTGGCACAAACTCACGTTCACTGCACTCCCCAGAATGGAAATGGCAATCCAGTATTGTTTTCTTTTCTGTCTTTCCTTTTATAGTGTGTATCTTTGCATACAATTTATACCTAAACTCCTGAAACACCAAGTTTCATTAAGCACTATCTACTTGTCAAATACAGGATAGCAAGGAGATCCAGGAGCCCAGCAGCTGTGTTGAGAGTGTGAGGCAGATTTTCTGGGCTGCATCATACAAACTACTTAAGTCCTCTATCACTAACACAAGGCAAAAAGACATTACATAAGGAAAAATAATATAATAAGGTAGTTTTAGCAAAATTCGTCCCTTACAAATCATTGTAGCAAGACAATCTGCATGTCTGTAGCTGCACATAAACAGGCATAGCAAACAGTGAGCCCATCACTGAGGTTTCCTAGGCAATATAACTTGCACAGTTACACGACTGACTTAGCTTCTTACCATTTTCAAAGATATTAACTGTTCTGTGGTTTTTTTCCCCATACTTCATCTCTGCTCTTGATGAGGAAATTTTTCTACAGGTTTTGGGGGGTTGTTTTGTTCATTTTTTTGTTACTTGTTGGTTTGTGGGTTTTTTTAATGGGGTGGGGAAGAGTACGGAAAGGGGAAAACAAGGGAGATCCAAACAGTATGAACTGTGCATGAACTTAATCAAAGATGCAGGTTTAGGGAGTGAGAAATTAGGGAATTAAAGAATACCAGTTGTTGGTACATCTGGAATTTGCCGTTCAATATGTGAACTCAGTTGTACCCTTTGCTTTCAAGATCTGTCTGCATATTTGCCCACAGCAGTACGATGGAGGTACCGAGTCAGCCAGAGCCCTGGGGTGGAGCTTCAGGAGCTTTCTTTGAAGTGAACATGTCAAAATACACCAGAAGCCTTCTTATCTTTGAAGCTGTGTTTTACTAGAACATAAAATAAGCTGGTTGGAGGTAGCTTTTTAAAGAGAAAAAACCCCTCTGATCTGGACAGGACAGACCAAGTAAGAAGACTTTAAAATAAAACTCTCTTGCCCATTGCAATATCTGTTAGAGGTAGATTATTTTCAGGAAGTTGGAAGAGCTTCAAACAATTCTTGCTCATCAAGCTGCGTGCTAGTCAGACATTGTGAGTCCGCTGTGGCTCAGGCAAGCTAAGAATCCTTAAACTCACCCTAAAATAGCTCATGTGTATCACATCTTTACATTCGTACATTTTTAATATGAAGTTTTGCTCGGACTAGGAGTGACTGCTTGTGTCAAGTGCGTGGAAATCTCCTTTTGAAGGCATGAAGTATCCATTATAGTAACATAAAGCCATAGATATCAACTTCACTCTGTCTGCATAAAGTATATATTATGCAAAAGTGGCTTCAGGCAAGTGTGGATTTTTATTTTTTTCAAGAAGGGATTCCATCTATTGAGAAGAACTGAACATATCTCTGACACAGCAATTTCTTTTTTTTTTAAGTATGTAAAAGATGCTCTGCGACTTGGAAGATTAGATGAGTCATCAGGGAGACAGATCAGCAGCTAAACAATGGAATTAGAGTAGGTGCTGTATTTATTTGTCTCATGATGCACAGTTTGGTACAAGGGTTCATATCTTCTTCACATGTGAGGGGTGTGCGTGTGTTCCAGTAAATACTGAGGTGTTATTAAACATGATTTTTCTCTCCCTGAAATGACTATACTTGCACTGTTGAATCATTTCAGTAGTGGTGAAGGGACCACCACGGTGTGGTTGTATATTTATTTCTAGAGCATGATCCCATAGATTGCTGGAGGGTTTCTTTCAAGACTACTTTCCAACATGAAAGAAATGTCTTTAAAAACTGAGAGAAGCAGTTAGATGTGAAACCATTTTTTTTGTGCATAACCTTCAGTTTTTATTAAAGCCTCTTTTTTTGCTGCGTTTACAAGCTAAACCAGCTGTGAAAGGTGCAAGCATATAGTTTGTATTCAGCAAAGATCTGTCATTTTGTGCTTACTGCAAGGCAAATGGCTCTGCCAGTTGGGGCTACAATTTATCAAGTTGGCAGAGTGACAATTTTCATTGCTCTTGAAAATTTATCATGGATAGTCATTTTTGAAGGGTTGACTCTTTTGTTTAAGCAGGCTTTTTATATTTAGACTTATCAAAATGGCAATTATTAATGCCATTAACCCATGAGGCAAAGATCAGTTTTGTCCCTGGAACCTTGAGTATGTCTTCTTGACAAAGAGATTTATCTGCTTCTGCGGTTTCCAGGGTTCGTGGGTTTAAAGAACAGATGTAATATAACAAAAAGCTGTTTCCCTAAAGACCAATGAAAGCCATTTTCATCCCAGCTGTTTTAGCAGGAAACCAGCGTAAAGCGGGGAGAAAAAGGTAAATTATTAAATATTATTTGTCAAAATTATTTTTATGTTCTTTGTTCTGACTTCCTCTCTTGTCCTTAGAGGCTTGGAGATGACTCGCTTTGAGAGAGTTAGTAACATCCCCCTAAGCACAGCTCAGCAATAAGACCCTTCCACATTGTATTGTAGAGAATAATTAGTCAGTACCAGCCATGAGTGGATTTAGACACAGTTCTGTGAAGTGTCAGGTGGCTCCTCAAAAACACTGTGCATCCTCACCTTCATGGCTCTGAATGGAAGGAGAAAGTGCCATGTTCCCTACAGGCTCAGGACACAGTGAGGAGAGGACTGGATGAGATCTGGTGTCAAAAAGGAGTCTGAAGGGCTATAATTTGTTAAAAGCAGTAGTTGTCACTGTACGTATTTGTATGTTCGTCATTTACGCTTCCCCATATCGGCTAGAAAAGCTCTGTCTACATGAGCTAAAGGCAGCTTGCTCCGCAATAGAAATGAGGCATGCACATACACATTTCCACAACCATTAGAAAGAAAAACTGAGTTAGAGGTGTCTTAACTCAGAGCAGAAATTATCCTCTCTCCAATTTACTTAAAAATGCAGTGTTCTGCTATATGAAAAGATTATATTTTAATTTAATGCAGAGTCAATACTGACTCCTCCAGTAGTTTCTCACTGGAGCAGGTGGGATATTTCCTCACAGGAGAGTTATGTGCACCTGCTGGAAGCAGGAGGCCTTCCACAGGCTGCCAGGCCTGCAGAACCCTGCTCATTTCAAAACATTCATCTCCCCAAATAATTCTTCCAACATCTAGGGGTTTTTTTTCTCTGCGTTTTTTTCCCCCCAATACCTCAACAACTCTAATTACTTCATGAATAAGAGTCGAACACAGAATAGCTGTGAAATGAGTGTGTGGCCATCCTGGGCTGGAGCTCACTGAAATGGCAGTCCCTGCCCAGGGCCAAGCCACCCACCACTCTCCCTGCCCTTTGCCTCATCGTCTTTTTATTTATTTATTTTTTTCCTTTCCATTTCTAAAGTGTCTTCCACCATGGATTGTGCAGCTCCTGGCTGGAATCCCCCTTTCCTGAGGAACAGCGCTGCGTGAGTGCTGCTTTGCTGAGGAAGGCGGCTCTGAGCTCCCGAGCCTGCGAGGAGCGGGACGGACAGCCAGCCGCGCGGTCGGGGAGCGCCATGGCCGCGGCCCCGCTGGCTTCCAGCCAGAGCAGAAACCGCGGCCCCGAGCAGACGGAGGGAGCGGGGCCGGGCCGGGCCGGGCCTGAGGGGAGTGCCCGCCGGGGCGGCCTGCGGGAGGAGCTGCGGGAGCTGTTTGGGAAATGCGTGGCAGGAGGGAAAACAAAGCAAAAACTGCTGGGAAAACGGTGGTTTCAGGCTAAATAATTAGCCGGCAATTTTAGTGAGTCAGAGTGCCTGAATGTGCCCTAAGGCTGAAGGCAGGATTTATCTCATGCTACCGGTCAGCAATAGCTAATGTTAAAGAAACGAAAATTGGTATAAAACCCATCTGTGTCGGGAAAGTAAGCAACAAAATATTTTTAAAAGCTCTTTTTCTTAAAGGGGAAAGAAATCTTTCCATAACTTATTTAAAATGCATACATAAATTGTCTGTTAAAACAGTTTAAATGCATCCATTTCCCTTGCCTTTTCCCACAGCCAGGACAGCATTTGCCTGTACCCAATTTGGCAGTCGCAGCTCTGGCCAAAGCCCAGTTTAAGAAACAAAACTGAACTTCTCCCTGTGAAATTTGTAGGCAGCGCTATCATTCAGACCAGCTGGTAGATCTGTCTGGACCTTCTACTGCTGCATTCTCACTCCTCAGCCAAACCGAAATTGCCCTCTCCTAAGATATTAGTGTTTTCCCTTTGTTTACTTAAAATGTGTCTTTTCTGTGTTTATCTTCTCTATTTCACTTTTGTATCAATCATAGACTGAGTCCTGACATAAAAGTTGTTCAGACACAATAACACTGCACAACACTCTTTTGAAGAAGTGCAGCAGCTGCGAAATACAGTGCTATGTTCCAGACTTTCATCAACATTTTTCTTAATTTTATGGTTTATGAATAGTTTAAACAGCAGTTCTGGTACTCCGTCTACCTCTTTTTCTGTTCCAGTCCTCTTTTTCTCGCACAGGATTGTATTTGGAATATCTGCTGTGTTTTTCCTTCTGTATGTAGCGTGCACATTCAGTGAGCTCTACACCAGCTCATGGATCTCACAATAAAGCTAACGCAGTTCTAGCTTAAATGTCAGATCATAAAGCAAAATACTGGTAATTAATAGAGCTGAGGCCTGCAAAAAGGGGAATTTGTAACATCCAAAGGGAATTAACTTATCAGATACATCTAACCTTGCATTTCTGAGAATGTCATCTGAGAATAATGCTCATCTAAACTAGAATTTGAAAAAAGTTAACAATCAATCGAATTAAGTGGCACAGGTTCAAAAAGAAGATCTTATCCCTTGCAAAAGATATGACAGCATTGCCCTTGTCTCTGAAAAGCTTTCAGCATTCATAATGATAGGGACTTTTTAGGAACTCAGAATCTAGATCTCTGAACTTCTGCATTACGTCTGGCCCCTTTCACTAAAATGTATTTAATTAAAGTACCAAAACAAGACTTGAGAACAGGATTTGCTATCTGTATGGCTTAAGTCTGTCTGTACTGAAAGCTGACATAGACACAGTAGTCTTAGATCGCATGGACTTAGAAGAAAACAGGGTTCTTTGAGATCTTTCAGCAGTAGCAGTATAGTTAATACAGAGGCAAGTCCTGGCACGATGGATGTGAGTTGCCCCTTTTTAATGCCTTCAGATTTAGAGCTAAATAATAACGACTTTATTTGTGTCTTTTCTAGAGTTAATGATTTTGATGAAATTCCATTATCAACCCGTTCAGCGTGTTGTCGTTGGCTTTTTTTATCAAAAAAGGTTTTTCTTCATATTAATTTTGATTATGGCTTCTCATAGAGCTATGAAGTGCAATATTTACAAGGAATGCTTTTTCATACACGGGACAGCAAATGTCAGATTGAATAGTTCTTTACTAAATTTCCTTTGGGCTTTTCTTTAAGTGAGATAAATGTGAGTTGTTTCAAATGGTATTAGATCTTCATAAATCATATTCCACCTTCTTCCCTTGTCAAAAGCAATGTGCTCCCACTTGTCAACAGGAAATTCCCACTTTTGAGCTAGACTTTACCCTTGGGAGAGAGAACGTGCACTTCTAACCAGAAAGAAATGCAGATAGGGCTGCAATAGGCAATATAGGCTTGAACATTGGGAAGTTTTAGAATAGACTTAGCTTTTTGTGGAAGGTATATGGCCAATATTTTCATCTTTCGAAATCATGACTGCAAGAGTATTTGCTAATTTATTTCCCGTAAAATACCTCCAGGTATTTTGTCTGACTAGTTATGTGTGTTGGCCATACAGTGTTGCTGGTTTGAAAACCAAATTATCAACTTCTCATTCAATCTCAAAATCTTGCTGAATTTGGAAAGTCTGTTGCTTGTTTCACCATCCAGAAACATGACGTGACACATTGCTTTCCAAGTGGGTGAATATATTCATTGCAGACAGCAAGGACTGGTCAGAAGTGTTGCTATATTGTGTATTAGAAGCTGGAGGAGGAGACGTCAGCATGACTTTCCTCCTATTCAGGCTATAGTTAAAAGAAGACACTGTATTCATAACTCCAAGGGTTGATTTCCAAGGATCATTTCACATTCTTTTTTGTAGGAGTGGGTGGAACATCATTTCAGTATGTGAAAAGAAGAGGGTGCTTGAGAGACTCTCAATTGTTATGGGGAGAACTGTAAATTTGGAGAAAACCCTGGGGGTGGTTAGGTTGTAGCAATGGCCTTGGGGCATCTGACTGTTAAAGGAGGAAAGGAATGTTAGAAATGTTTCGCATCAATGTTTGCACATTTGCTTCTGCTTGTTAATGTGCAGACAATAATGCCTTTCTATTTGAGAGGGGGCCTGAGAGATGCTGTGACTTGCTAGTGATAGAAATTCTCTGATCACAAAATATATTAACATGTGTGAAAATCTTAGGTGAATTTCAGGCACCAGAATTGTCAGAGGGGAAATTGGTTTTTATTTTTTCATGATTTCCCTCACACTTTATTAAAAAGTAAATTGTTTCAGAAGAAACATACAGAATATGATGAGAACTGAGGTATTATACCTTTGCATAAAATACTCTTCTATTTTTGGAATGAGAAAGATGGAGCTTTGCATCACATGTTGATTCGCAGGTGCTTCAACGGTAGCCTGATCACCCCTGATTTTACAGGAAAATTGATAGAAATGCATAGATCAATTTTTTAGAAATAGGAAGCATATAACTTAATTCGTTAAAATGTGAATCTTGTTTATCTTTATCCTCTTGAGATTGCAAAAGATAGAATGTTGAATCAAGTGGGAAAGATTGGGTTTGGGTTTAGTTTTTTCCCCCTCTGGAAAACTTTTTAGTAGTTATTAATTGGCAAAATCATGAGGTCATTAGTGTCTAAGTATTTGAGATAAATGATGTTATGGAAAGTGCAAAGTTCATGTAGGAACTGATTTCCAATCTTGCAGCATTGCAATAAATAACTTGTAATGTTTTCAGTGAGTCAGAGGTTTAAGTATGGCTTTTTCATTGAAGTTTATGGGCATACAGTTTTACCTGTGGGCCTACAGTTTTCATGAACACATCAATTAACTCTGGATATCTATGATGAATTCTTTTTTTAGAACATGTCCAAATGGTCAACAAATGAAATAACCAATTTCATAAATTGAAGTGAAGATGCTCTGTAGCCTTATCCAGCACTCATTACATTTAGGATAATTCCTCTGTAGTCTTTAGAGAGTGTTCAGGATGATCACTGCTTCTCAAATGACCATTTTGATTAACAAAGAAATAAAATTAGGTTCAGTGTTTTGACAGTTATTGCAAAGGGATTTCAGTTATTGTCTGTGGATAGGCTGGGGGGAAAAAAAGGGAGGTTTAAAAAGATTTTTTGATGTTTTTTCTCACCTAGTTGATATCCTTAGGGCTAGATATAAAATAGAATTTATGTGAAAACTCTAGGCCACAATTATAAACCTTAACAGCACCACTTAATTGCTACTCAACATGCTACCTATCCTGTTTGCTTAAAATCCTCCCATGGAGAGTTATTGCTGGGTAAATGGTCTAATGATATGAAACATAGAAACACTATTACCTGTCTATTCTTAATGGTAATAGCAATCTTTTGAAAGAAAAGTGCCGGCCTGTGCAGCCCTTCAAAAGAGACAGTGTGGATACCACTTGCCAACTGTTGCAGCCATTGCCAAGCAGACAAAAGTGTCCTAATTCAGGTTTAATATTTATTCCTGTCTTCAGTAAAGTGACTTCTGGTGAGAGGAAACTCTCATGCCTGGACCTTTGTCTTCGTTTTGAAGGGGCTTTGTGCTCTTGTCTGTACAGAATGTCTGGGCAGCTAACTAGATATGGGTTCATCCTAAAGGACAGGAAAATGAAGCTTTGGTGCTAAAATACTTCTGTTAGATCTGGCTTTATAAGCCAATCATAACTAACATCATAAAATGTATTAAGCTTGGTGAGCATTTTAAGCAAGGATGTATAGCTACCTCTGTTCAGCTTTAATCAAATGACCTCTTAGGTTTCATAATGAAGGGTCTGAAAAGCTGAGTCTGCTTTATAATGTATTATTCCAATTTTGCTTGCTGGCAGAGATATCTTTATTTAACTTTTCTCATTGATTGGTCACATTTACCATGAAAAATCAGGATCGTTATCTAGCAGGCCAGACCCAAAGCCAAATAAGTGGCATGGTTCAATGTGGCTTGTAGCTGCATTCACTTAGAATTGAATATACTTGAACACAAAAGTCCTGTCTGCAAAGCAGCACAGTTCTGTGCATTTGTTTAGAAACCAAAGTGAACAGAGAAAAAGTAATAGCTGGTCACCTAATGGTTTTCTCACCTCTGCTGGAAAAAGAAGGGCTATGATTATATCCCCACTTACAGTAGATTGTAGTAATAAATCCTGCTTGATTGTTGTGCCCCCATGGCTAATAGTGGGCTGGTTTTGTGTGGCCATCACAACAAATGTATTTCCTCCAGTTATGGGATAAAACAAAACAATACAGGTCAGTTCAGGAGGAGCTGATTTGTATGGAATGATCACAGGCCTGCTTGTGAGAATAATAAGAAAAGGCTTTCAAAACTGAAATAATTCACAATAAGAAGGTGATAGAGTAGTTCTTTAATTTTAATTAGTAGATCTAAACGAAATAGCAACACGGTGTAATTTTGTATATTTGGGTTGCCTGTGGTTTAGCTCTTTCCTTTCCCCAAACCTTCCCTGGAATACTGTGTATCATTTTGTGTGTTATCTCCCTGATACTGCCATCAGGTGCAGAATCCTTCTGGATATTGCATAGAAAGACTTTAATATTTCTTAAGTCAATTGGAATTTCGTTCTTGAGGTGTTAGTCATGTATTTGATGGAGAAGAGCAGTAACATACATTTCAGTTTGACTGCAAGTCTTGCCTGCCACTGTCAACTTAACTAGACTTCATTTTCAGACAAAAACATAAAGACATACTTTTCTGTTGGATCAATAATAACATTTTTAAAAATATTTTTGGGCTTGTATTGAGTTGGCTCCAATTTACTTGATTAACAGAACAACTTACAGTTCACAGAATCACAGAATAGTTTGGTTTGGAAGGGACCTTTTAAGGTCCCTTTTGAAGGTCATCTAGTCCAATCCCCCTGCAATGAGCAGGGACATCTTCAGATACATGGGATTGCTCAGAGCCACCTCCAACCTGGCCTGGAATGTTCCCAGGGAAGGGGCATCCACCACCTCTGTGGGCAGCCTGTTTCAACGTTTCGCTATCCTTTCTTCCCTGTGCCTAATATCCCTCCTTTAGTTTAAAACCATTTTTCCTTGTCCTATTGCGACAAGCCCTGCTAAAAGGTTGTCCCATCTTTCTTATAAAGCTCCTCATGATAAGGTAAAAATTGGTTTGGTAAAATAAACAGTTCCTATGAAGTACACTTTGTGCTCTTCCTTTCCCTTAGTCTCGTGCCTGCATATGTGGTTTCCTTGAGTCTGTCAGTACTGCTGCATGAATATGTAAACTGTGATACAGATGTGCTTTCTGCTCATGTATCGGAGGCATGACAGGAGTCCTCTGCTAAATCTTGCCGGGGTGACTGCCCCAGTTCACCTGGCATCTTATTAACTCTTGGTACCCGTCACTTCTGGGTGGTAACTGCCTCCCTAATAAAGATTGCAAAACAAATTGGATGCCTCACATCTCACTCATAGACCTGACATTCTAGTGCAAAATCACCTGTGTCAGCACTCTAAACTGGGAATTGCCCTGACCCAGTTATGTTTAAAGAAGTTTAACATGCCATCTAAGAACACGCAAAAACAATTGAAGTCAATGCTTTTAATTCTGCAACAATTTCACTTTTAATATAACATCAATGAAATTGATAGGTTTTTTATCCCACTTAGGATTAAAAATGAAAATTTTAGTAGAAGTGATACAAGATTGTCAGAAAGTATGTGATTTTTTGGTACTTTTAGTGTGCCAAGTTTCAGAAGGGGTCTTCAGATTGATCAGATAATTCCTCCTTTCTCAATGAGATTTAAAAAAAAAATAAAACTGCTGCCCCTCAGATCTTTTTCCAAAGTGGCTCCCTATTCTTTCTGTCTTCCTAACAAATTTTAATCTCTTTCAAGGTATTCATCTCATTTGGTCTCCCTTAGGATACAGAAACATTCCATCTCAATTTGATGTGAGGAAGCACCTAAATCACTGCTATTGCAAGCCTGCCAAGTCTAATTAAATTTTTGTTCTATTAATTTATTAATTCCCAAGATGAAAACCATAATACAAAGAACCAGCCAGGACTGCAGTTAAGTAATAGAGAACTAAAACTGAAAGGAAAACATTATGAGCTGTTCTTTTATTGTGATGAGACAAATAATTTCATCTATTTCTATTGCCTTGACATAAAAGGCAAGAAAGGAAAAGGAGAGTCTAACAAATAATACAGACAGGAGAAAGAGCAGAATGGAGTGAAAATTTTCCAAATGTCAGAGGAAATGAAATAATGAACTCTAAAGGAAGCAGCACCCATTTTGCTCAGTAAAGTCTTTTCTCTCAAAGCTGTCATGTTGGGAAAAATGGAAAAGCTCTGAAATGAATTTTAAACCTGTTTGTGTTACAGTTTGGATTTCTTAGACCTGTTGGCAGCAGGTGTCTTTTCTTAATATTCATTATTCATGTAGTCTCAGAATGCATTTCAATTTATAAATGAAGAGGTATGCAAGCCTTTCTCCACTGCATTAAATAGATGAAATATATTACTGCCTTTGAGCTCATAATGCCGTAGCTGGAGCTATTTGCCTGCTGCAGCTGATAGACATACGAGTTGCAAATAAGTTTTATTTTGATGAATATGTGGATGAACAGAGTTCTTCCATATGTCTTTATATTTTACTGGATTATAATGTACTTTCTAACATTATTCTGAGATAGTCTCTTCCTCATATGTCAGAAAAATGGGCCAAATAGAAGTAGGTTTCATTTTCTGTCATAATTTTCTACTTAAAGTAGTGTGTATGTGCCTGATCCTGTTAGGTGCTGAGGGACTCAGCTTACACTAGGCTGGATCTTGAGGTCCTTAATCCTTGTTCAACCTATGTCCCACTGACTTCAGGGTAAGGCCTGAGGTAAAACTGGACTCCCAATCCTGTTTGACTGAAAGCAGTACAAAGTTTTTGTCTATTCTTCTCAGCAGGAGGTGAAGCACAACTAATTCATAACCTTAGACTTTTACCCATTAACACCAATCGGATTGGAAGGTACAGCAGCTTGCAGTGTCTCTTATTTAAAAATAGAGCCAAAACAGTAAGTCATTTCTCAGTGTGAAGTGTTGCATTTTAAAGGGGAAAACCTCCCCCTGGACCTGAGATGCTGTAATTCCCATGCTGAGAGATCCCTATATGAAGAAGGATAAAAGATGAAGGGTTAAAGATGAAAGGTTGAAGGATTAAATTCCTAACCCATTACCAGAGTTTTATTTATGTTCTTAGGTCCCATTTTGTAACAGTTTGATAATGAATACCATTGGGGATAAGACTGGATGCAGACTTTAAAATATGTTCAGTTCTTGGCAATTCCTGTTGCCTTTGAGCAAGGAGACACAGAGCATCTTCCAGAACACTCAGTTTTGCATAGTTAGGTTTAGATAACCTTCTGCATGAGGCATATTTTGAAAGCTGCTGAAGTCATTCTGAATACTGGGCTAAGTCATATTTAGCCTTTTCTCCTACTAACTTGCATGAGAGTTTGGTAACTTAAGGAACAGATTTCTTGTATTAACCCAAAGACTTTAGCGAAAATAATAGATTAAAAGAGAGCTGGACCAAGTTATCAGAATAGGTGTAAGAAGTTCTTGTGTTGTTTCGTGATGAGTTCATGCCAATATAAAGTTGTGCTGGATATTTTTTCTAGCTACATGTTCTTGTTACCTGCATGAGCAATTGTAAGATTAGGTGTTGAGACAGATTGGCTCATGAGCCATATGGACAGTGACCCTACTGAAAATGTGATTAATTCACAGATTTTTTCCTCTTATTGAGAAAATGCATTGGTAAGGGAAAGGCATCAGAGACATGGTACACTGGTCCACTCTTCTTCTACTTGAAAATGAACAAACATACACAACAGTTTCCCATCTGCCAGTTGAATTTTCACTGTTCGTTCCTTCCCTTCAAGAAACTCAGCAGAACATAAAATGATCTTTAACTCTCCCCAAAAACAGTTGTCAGAATACACACTTAATTTCCTGCTATCTTTCCGTGGCTGAATCTGTACAACACATGTATGTCCCTGGAAACACTGCAGAGGAGTTCAGAACTACTATACCTTGCACTCGCACTCACTCTGAATCCAGTGAGTGACGCTCTACATATGGGCGTGACATACTTATATAGAGGTACTCAGAGAGCTTGGTTTATTCCGAAATGGAAGTCCAGTCCTTCAGATCTGCCAAGTGTCCCTGAAGAGACCCAGCAGGTACAGTCTATGGGCAGCTTAGTTTCAGACTGGGAGGCCAGGGCACAATCAAAGACGTTCTAGTACTGAAAAGGTGAAGATTCAGTGAACCCTTGAACATACAATAACATGGTGTTCATGTGTACTACTCTTCATCCTGTGGGTTTATTCCCATGAGCAAAATTGCCTCTGTTCAAGTGGTTGCAAGATGTGAGTCTTTAAAAAGGACTGTTTTGTAATAGAGTATGCAGTTGTGATTAAGGACTACTTAGAGGGCTTTTATGATTCTTCTAAAGATGTCTGTTTGGCAGGGTTAGACTTGCCTATCATTTCAGTGCAACATATGAATTCTGAATGCTAAAAGGCTCCTGGAGGTGGCTGGAACAAAACCATATATCTTTTGCAAGAAGTAATGAAATAATTAAAATCTCTAACAAAACAAATTTTTATTTTAAGCCTGGCAAATAAGGAATTTTGAGACTTTATATTGAGAAAACTGAAAAATGTTAATCTACTGTAAATAGCCCTAAATGTCTCTGAGCTTGATAGGCCATGCTGCTTTTGTAGCCTGAGTCTGCTAAGCATTGTTGCTGGTAGACTGGATATATCTGTGTGCTTGGGCTGCTAAGTGAACTTCCCAGACAGGAGCAAGATTCTGTTGGAATTAATGAAAATAATTGCATTCCTGTAGTGTCGCCTGAAGTGGCCACGTAAAAACAGAGACTAAACAGGAAAAAGGGAATAAAGGTAGGTATTTATTTGAAGGGCCTTCAAAGGTGCACCCTGGGCAGGCCAAAGGTTACACCCAAGATGGATGACAAGTCACGAGTTCTTCACACTTTTATATATTTGGTTCATTTGCATATCAGAGTTAATTCTCCAATTAAAACTTCAGTTAATGATGTAATTTCCCCAAGCTTATCCCCTTTCTAAAGTTGTTAGTTTACACATTTTGGACCTAGGACAGTCTGAATGTCCTTGGAGAGCAGGCCTGGAGAGGCTTTGTTCTGTCTACCTAGCATGAGAGAGCAGAAGCTATCAGGCTACAAGAAACTTCAGTTGCGCACTAGGCAGTACAGGATTTGAAAAATATGGAAGTTAAAACCTAAGGCATCAATAGAAATGTCCATTGCATTAAAACAATGATGATTTTCAGTTCTGATTTTCAGTTCTGATTTTGAGATTGCTGAAATGACTGCTAGCTGCAGTCACTGTGGTATACACAAGCCTTGCTCCTGAGCCAGTAGGAGTCTGGTTTTAACACATTTTCTTTACATGGTGTGATTGCACCATTTCAACCAGAGTAATACTTTTTTTCCCCACTCAGAACAAGTTATGTGGTTTTCCCAAATTAGAACTGGAAGTGATACTGGCATCTCACAAGTTCATTTTGTTCAGTTATAATTAGGGGATTGTGAAGTAGGTGGTGGTATTCCATGTGTAAGATTTAGGTTTCAGTGGAAAGAGTTTCAAGGCTGTTCAGTAACGTGCAGTAGAGAGTGCATTTTGTAATAAATTTCTGCTTATATTAGCTTTCATGAATATATTTTGTAAATGTTAATGACTTTTTAATGTATTTTCCAAACAGTTTTACAAAAATATTATAAATATTTTAGTCTCTTTTTTTATTACCAAAACTACAGTTATAATTGTGTATCAAATGACAGCTTCTCTACCTTGTTGTGAAATACAGAAGCAATTGTTGTCACATCACATGATTCAGTTAGCAGTGGTTACAGTCAGAAGTGTTACATTCCCTGTTTGTGTATGATATTCAGCCTCAAGGCAAATATTGAACAGAAATATGTTGGTTCTGATGTTGAATTTTTATGATTCAGAAAACAGTGTCAGAGTTCACTATAAGGACGTGACTATAAGGACGTGCAGCATGAGTGAAATCTGTTGAGCTGGAGTACAAGTGACGTCTGTGATTCTATAAATCTTTTGCATCTGAAAAATAAGAGGCCAAGGGTGGAAGCGGTAAGACTGCTAATTTATTCACGGTGATGGAGGGGAAGTTAAAGCATAAATAGATATGAATGTGGCGTTCCTTTGCACTGCCATTTTGGATCGATGAGAGGAATTTCATGATCTCAGTGTATTTTCTGTTTGGAGTTTTTTAAAATTAATTTTTTGTCTTAAAATTGTTGTATTATGTTGGTATATAACCTTTCTAGCAGCCTTTAAAAATGGGGGTTTATTATTTACAGACAGTTTCTATAAATGAAAGAGTTGGAGCAATGAAGTAAACCTTGTTCATAACACTGTGAAGAAAAAATAATTAGGTGTTGGTTCGAAGGCAGAGGAAGATTAATAAGTTAGTGAAGTTATGATTTTGGAGAACAAATTATCATGGAGAGTGAGTTTGAAACCATTCAGTTCAGGAACACAGCTTTTATATTGGTCTGTGAAAGCTCGTAATTGTGGCAGTTTAGGTGTCTCAAAACATGCAGAGAACTCCAAGACACATAGCACAGAAATCATCTGTGTGCTGTGAGATGATTCTGCTTTTAAAGGCACAAAGCTTGGTTAAGGGCTTATGTTTGCATCAGATTTGTGTAGGTGGCCCTGCAGAGGGTGGAGATCCTTGTCAGAGTTTATGGCTGGCATAGCACAGGCGTTTGCAGTGAGTCTCTTGATCAAGGCTAGGGAATTTCTACTGCTCTATCAAAGCAAACAAAAGTAATACTTGTCCTTCACAAGAAAAAATATAAATTGTCTGATATAACTTATTTCAGACTGAATGAATAGTAAAAATGAAGTTAGAATTTTATAGAAGACCTTTTATGAAATATTGTTTATCAGAAATAAAATAAACGTGAACTAAGGGACTCCAATAGAAAACAAAGAATTTAAGACGTAGAATTTTAGCTTGGCCATGTGTTATTAGTACTGTTGTTGTTACTGTTCCTTTTCTTATCCGACTGCTGTTTCCAGTAAACTTTTCTTATCCCCAACCTATGATCTTTATCAGTTGTGCTTCCGGTTGGTGATGAAGGGAGAGCAAGCAGTGTCATGGTTTTAGGGGACTACTAAATTGTAGAATATCATTCCTAAACCATGACATTTGAGAGGGAGGGAAGGAAGGAGATGTTTCCTTTTACCTCCAAATACAGAGTCCTTTGATGGCTACTTCTCAATTTGTTTTTTCAAAATGATATTGATTTTTGTCTGTGTGCCAGGTTCCTTGCCAGTTTTCACTTCAGATACTGATGTCCCTTGGTAGACAACATGCAGTAACGTCAAGAGCAGGAAGAGGTAAAGGCAGTAACAAAGGCATCCTGAAACAAGGGGTTCCTTTGATAGGACAAACTGAATTCCCTAAACGAAAATCTAACATCTCTTTATTTTTAACAAGTCCTTTGATAAATAATGGCAAAGCTTAAGAGAGAAATCTCCTGTCATATTTTAACCCCAGCCAGCAACTCAGCCCCACACAGCCACTGACTCAATTCTGCTTGGGGGAAAGGAGGAGAGAATCAAAGGGTAAAAATGAGAAAATTCATGGGTCAAGATTAGGACAGTTTAACAAGTAAAGCAAAAGGCACGAGCACAAGGAAATCAAAACTCGTTAGAAGGATGAAATTTGAGATCAGGAGAATACACCTGACAGAGGGGCTCTGTTGTTAGAAAAAGTTTGATTTTTGTGAGATGAAGAAAAAGTTTTAAGTAAGGGAAGATTCTTAGAATAAATTGAAAGCTGTGGGGTTGATTATCATCTCACTGGGGCTTTATGAAGATGACAGTCACAGGAAGACATCTGTTAGAAACATGCACCAGAGACCCTTGTGAGCAAGGAACAGAAGTTTCTGTGCTAGGAAGGTAAGGAACCACTCTGACTAAAATAAATATCAGGACAGATGTGCCTGAGAGAACCTGTGATAAATTACGTTTTCATCTGTCAATTGTTATTTGATGTGTTCTAGAAATTCTGGTAAGAGTCAACTATATAAAACTGGCAAGTAAAGCCACTTCTTGAGTTTAACTCTGATTCCTCCAGAAAGAAATAATCGACATGCAGACTAGGAAAAAGCCATCTAAGGTGCAGATCCAAGTGACTTGTAGAAATGTGGGTATGCAAGCCAGGAGGGTGGGAAAATAATTTCAAGTCTAGACTGTGAGCAGAGAAGGGGACCACAAAGGAGTGCTGGAACCAGCTGTGAAGGACACAAGACACAAAGAAAACAGTGGGATCTACTTATCTACTCTTAAGTCTGTGTAGGTCCAGCTCCTTCTCCCAAAGGGACACACATCACTAACTAACCTGGTGCTGGCTTTTTTTGGTGTAGTAGGTTGGGAGCTTTGCATCTGGTTCCTCTTCTCTTGCTGTGTGGCCAAGCAGCAGCTGGAACTTATCCCATGTTGTTGTCAGTGCTCATCCATAGATAGTCTGAATCCTTTTCCTTGTGCCTGTCAGTTTCTGCAGGAAACAACTGGGAAATCAAGGTCCTGCTCTCTCCCATCTTAAGGTGGTTTCCATAATCCTGTATTTATGTTTCAGTTTTGGGCATTTTATCTGAGGAATCTTTTACTGAATTGTATTTACCTCCTTTTGAAACCATACTTGATCTGTAATATAAAATATTAAACAATTATCCTCAAAGGAAGAAAGAAAGTTGGCAGAGAAGCTCCAGAGATTAGACTAAAATAAATCACATTTTTGTCATTTGCACTGTTTTCATCCAATTATCCTCTTAGTATTTTATATCTTGTCTTTAGTTTAATTATTTTTGTTTTGTTTTTATTTTTAATGGAAAGCCAGAATGGAGAAGGTAGCTATGCTTGTTTGTTTGTTTAGCCTCCGAAGATGTTTAATTTGTTTTATATGATAAATACATGACAAGTAAGAACTGCAATCACATTACATTATTTTTCCTGATCTTTTTACAGAATACCATTGTACACTGTATCACTGAAATTTTGAGGGCTTCTTTAAGAAATTTAAAACTAAATTATAAAATTGCTCTTCTATAATATATAGATTTATTTGCTCTTCCTTTTCCCTTTGGAGGTAGGTGAAGAAGGCGCTCTTTCATGGCAAAGTTTCTCAGATGAGCTCAGGGGCGTCTCCATCACCTGACATTGTGTGTAAATCTTTAAAGCTGATTGTACATCCAATGCGTTGCCATACAATTAAGTCAGTTCTTGGATTGCTCACGATGTCCCATCTGCTTAGTTTGCCTTTTGAGTCCTCTGGCTCTGCCTTTACTTGGGAGAGCACATAGATCCTTCAGTGGGAGTGTTTTAAACCCAGGAGACTGAAAACATTTTCTTTGATTGTCATTCCGGTCTAACTTCTGTAGGAAATGTGCACTGGCCATGGAGACCCACTCTCTTCAGCAGTGTGCCAGTCCACTCAATGTTTACTCTCCCTCTGTCTCTTCCAACATTACTCTTTTATGTCCTATTCCATTTCACTGATAACATATTCTTTTTCAATTAATTCACTTTTGATTTGACTCTTTACAAGTGTCAGTGCTTCTATCTCATCTTTTCGTTTGTGACAGCTGCATACCAGAGAAACTTTTTTTTTTTGACCACAATTTTGTTGCTCAGCGACCACTACAGCATGACATAGGTGTTCTCTTAGACCTCAACAAGAACACTCCAGTTTTGGAGGGCAGCATTTTGCAGTAATGGTCTTGTTAGAGAGGAAAAGGTGTTTCTGCATTTTCTTAATGAGGAAATAACATTTCAGGCTGCTTAGTATAATTCCCTATTGGTTTGATAGCAGTGGGGTGATCCACTCTTGCACTTGCCATCAGCAAATCCATGAAGTTGCTAATTAGGAGAAGATTTACAGGTAGGGGTAACATCTTTAATTAGACTAAGTGTAGTTGGGAAATAAAAAACAGATAAGCTCTCAGGCACATAAGTAGTTCTTGAGGTCTGAAACAGAAGCAAGAAACTTCAAAGCAAAATTCAAGTTGGAAGCAACTGCTCTGACTTAATTAAAGAATGACCTACAAAATACTTTTGAAAGATAAGCCTGGAAACTCAAATTCATAACTTAGTAAATACCAAAAGCTATGGACTCACTGCAGATACTGGTTTTCTTGTCCTTTACAGCCTTGTCCAAGTCCTTGTCCACCCTCAGCCTCCCATTGATGTTACAGTGTGCCCCAGGTTACAGATTACACATTGATCTTTCCCCTGAGAGAGGGCAGCCCCCTCTCACCCCAGCTCCTGACTGACTGCCTTTGGCTCCCCAAGTAAACCTTCCTCTTCTGCACAGTGTAATTCATATCTAATTAAATCCTAAGCAATTGCTCTTAATGTCTAATTACAGTTCTTTTGACAGTTTTCTCCTTCTGTTTCAGATCTGAAAAAGGACTTGCCACAACTTTTATCTGCTTTTTCTGAATCTGCTGGTCTAACTAAAAAGTATCAGCTCATTCTAAAAATCTTGATTTGACTGTATTTTTGGACCATATATCTACAATGACCTTCCACCCTTACTCCACCCCACTACCCTGCAAAAACAGATTAGGGAATTATAAGGTTATTTAGGGAATTATAAGGTTATTTTTTTTTTAGTATTCCTTACATAATTTTGTGCTCCTCCTTTCTTTATTAGTAAAGTGGTGCTCAAACATAGGCATTAATATGCACATTAAGTATTCTGCGCTTTAGTGTAATATGAACAACTACTGGATTAAACAGTTGCTTCACTTCTCTCTGAAGGGTTATATGGTGAATCAAAGCACATTTCAAGGGTGGAATAAGGGTTTCAGTTTTACGGTGTTACTGCATAAATCTATATACCTGTAAATGACAGGCTCAATATATTGAGGTCTTCTCATTGTTTGTAATACTCAGTTTCTTTCTGCCATGAATTGATGGAAAAAGAAAGGCAGAATCATAATCATATTCATTATGATGAGATATCTGACAGCCCTGTGCATCTACAAGTGGCTTTCAAAATCCAGAGAAATTATTTCCCATTTCTTTGCACAAACTGTTTTTATAAGGGATTCAGAGCTCCTGATTTGTGTAACTGAGCATAGTACAAGCCCAGACTGCAGAAATGGATAGAGCAGAGGAAAACCCATCCCAGCATTGTCTTACCTGGCAGAGTGCCCTGACTTGCAATCATGTGAATCAAATCAAACTCTTGTTTCTAATAGAAGTATGATGTGAAAATGCCTGTTATGAACATGAAATTTCTACAGGTTAAAAAAACAAAAAGCTATGCCCTTGGAGGGGTTATAAGGAGTGTAATGGATTTTATTTTAATGGGTTTTTTTATACCTGAAAACATGCACTTAAAGAAAGTAAAACACTTTTCCTAAACCGTTTGCCAGGAACAGCTAGAAAACAATACTGTAAATTTAGAGTGTGATTTTTCAACAGCGTTATTAAGTAACTTTCAGAAGACAGGTTCATTAGCCTATTTAGAATGAGACTCTTAACACATTCTTCCCAAGTGCAGTTGGTTCCGTTTTTCAGTATCAGTCACATAAGTGATCCAATAGTTACACTTACTGCGAGTAAAATTTACCACCAAGTCTTGAGGTATTGTGTATCACACTGCAATTTATTTGTGCAAAAGAACCTGATGTTTTCTTGGATTCCTTAGTACTGGCTCATGCCTCCTCTGTCAAAGTCATGGTTGCATAGTCAATGTGAATCAACTAAATGTAATGCCATTCTAGGAAATAGGTGTCTGGACTAGTTCATCTAGCAGTCAGCTGAAGTGATGTCTGTCATTGTTTTGTGGTTTGGGGTTTTTTTTTCCACCACTAATCTTTGATAAGAATAGTAAGGAAAAAAGTGTACTTGGAAATGCAAGTACTTGGATAATGCATATATATCCTTAAGTTCTTATTGTTTTCAGATTAGAAATTAAAATAAGATTTAAAAATACCTAATTCAACAACTCATCTGCAGAACTTCAATTGAATAATTTTTGTAGCATCCTGCTACATAATAGAAAGAAAAGTATAATAGTGTGCATATATACATATATATTCCGCTGTGAAAGCACAAGATGATGTTCCTAAAACAGTTTTTCAGCCAAGAATTTCTATACATTATTTGTACAATGAATATATGTGAAGTTCATCAGCACTCACTACAAAAATTTTTAAAAGTTGAAATTAATAATGAATTAAAAACCCCCACAGACTGGCTGATCTTCAATACCTCTAACACAGCATAAATAAAGTCCAGCAGCCTGCCTGTCTCTCGTCTCCTCCCAAGCTCCCCAAATGATACTTTCACACACAACATTCTTACCAAGGTAAAAAATTTCATTTATAATGAACCTCTCCTTGCTTTCAAAAACCTAGAAAAATATTTCTCTGTAATTCTTTGTCAAAAGTAGTAACTGTCTAGGAATCAGAAGCAGAGAAGAAAACAGCTTGTGGTTCTATGAACGTTTTGATGCTTGCTCAATTCTTTAATCGTGGTTCGCTGCCTGATGTCCACCATAAAAATGCATTCTTTGACCAATTTCTAAAGGGTGAAAATCAATTGGTTTATGGTTTTTTTATGAAATTAATTTGCTTAACCAAAACCTAAACACGATTATAATTAAAACATAGCTATTTAGCTTCCAGGGATTTTTTAAACAATTCTGTGTCCTGGGATTATTGCCAGGTACAGAAAATACAAAGTAGAGAGTGCTCTTCATGCAACTAATAAGATGTAGCCTATTCTTTTAAAAGTCTGTATAAATAATTTCTAAAATATCACTTTAAAGCTAATGTATTGGTACTGAGGCAAGGTGATTGTTTACATAAGTACTCAGCACTCTGTACTTGTTGGGTTTGGGCTTTTTTGAGGATTTAGGTTTTCAATTTGGAGCTACAGATTAGATGTCAATTTGGGACTACTGATTGGCTGCTGGATGAACTATACCATTTTTTTCCCTATCCAAAGTTTCTTCTGACCCAGAGTTACTTCAAGATGAGCAACTGAGTTGAGCTGTTCTTTAATTCATGTTTCTTTTCAATAAAATTACCAGGATAAATGTCTCGCAGGTTGGGGAGCCTTAATTTCTGTAAAACTGAATGAACAAATGGACATGCTTAGGGAAATCTAGTATAAAATCTTTTAATTGTGTACGTTTTAGCATATACTTTTTGAAATTCAGAGTCCTGACTTCTGTAGTTTTGTGTTTCACATTGCTTTTATCATCTAAATAGTTGTTAAAATGCCACAGAGGCTGGAAGTTTCTCAAGTACTGCAGCAAGTGGCAATGCAGCAGAAGTGGCAGTGGTGCAAACAGACACAGCTGTTCCTTCCACCAGCCTTGTCCCCCTGTTAGTGACATGTGAATCCTTCCCCTGCATGGTTGTAGGCAGTTATTTCACCTGTTCTCTGCAAGTTCCCATGAGTATTTTGTGGGCATCCTTTCTTTCCGTGTACTCTGCTGAATTCTGTGGGATGAAAAGTCTAAGCAAATACTGGTTTCAGTGTTAGGATTTATGAAGCAGTATCATGCTGTCTTCACGGACATGGTCATGTGTGTGTTCATTTGTTAAGAGAAAATACTTGACAAGGGTTGTGAATGTTTTGGTGGAAAATATTTAATAACATATCTTCAGTATTATTTATGCAGTTGATGAAATACTTTTTTTTCTTGCTATGAAAGGAAATAAGATTTTTATTTTTATCCCTGCTTCCCCCAAAATAAGGCTTTTCAATCTCACTCTATGTATTTGGTTCTTCGACTGATTGACCAATACTTTATATCTGACAGAGGCCTGGAAGTATCAAAGTGTTAAGATCTGAATACAGGTTTCTGAGTGGAGGAGAAAGACCCTATTAATATCCAAACTTATTAACCGCAAAGCTAATTAGCTTTCCTTTTATTAAACATCAGAAGCTTTCCATGGAGATTTGTAAACCAGGCTTCATTAGTTCTGCTGCTCACTCATCTACTTGTTTACCTCTGGTAACAAGGAAAGGAGCCTTCTTCAGGATTGGAAAACAATAATTTGCAGACAAAACAGGCAGGAAATTATTTGAACTAATGATGAGAGATGAGAGGTTGTCTCTGGATTGGAGTACTGTTTTGTATAATTATGAAATTGGTAGGCTAGTCATGATGTTGGTTAGGGGATCTTCATATTAGTAGGCTAAGTAAATAACTGGAGCACAGAAATAATGTCAAGCCTGCGGAAATCTAAGTCTGGAGTTCAAAGGTAAACTCTTTTATGTCATTTAATATAAATGGGAAATCTATTCCACCAAATTTAATCTGAAGGTCAGTCATATCATAGAGTTAAATAGAAAAGAAATCCAGATGTATCCCTGCCTATTTTGAATTAGAAGGAGTGTCATATATAGTGTTATATAGTAAATTATCTAGAATGTTTGTAATTCCACTGACAACTCTGTCCTTTTCTAAATAACCACTATGTATGAAGAAATTTGAAAAATATCTCACTTGTTGATGATATCCATTGTATCAACTTAATCTGAGTTCAGTTTTCTTTTCTTGCAGCAAATCTCCTCTAGCCTGAAGCCTCCCTTCATAGCCGTAGTTTCTCTTGTCGGTCACTATAAATGTGAGTAGCCTTTCTTGAGCCTCGGGATTTTCAGGTTATCCCTATTTTAGATGATTTTGGAGGCTTATAAATACATCGCAGATAATGCAGAACAAACATTGTGCAATCTTTTCTACTTGGAAGGAAGGATAGCATTTCAAGTTCTTGATTTAATAAATACCAAATTTTTCAAAAGTTTACAATTAAGGGTTTATCAGCACACAATACATTTGATCCTATTCTGCACTAACCCTGTTGAGTTGTTTACTGGGCAAAAGGGATGTGAAATACTTCCGGAAACATGAGAATACATTAAATTTGCATGGACCAGATAAAATTATTGCCCATTATACAAAAGTGTCTTGTGAAGAGCCCAAAACAGACTGATAAGTTTGAGATGAAGAAGAAATGGAGTTTGTTCAAGGATACTTGAAAGCTTATTGAATCCTTTTTGAACCTTAAGTGTAAAAAATTACTGGTGAATGTAGGTTGAAGCCTGGTCCAAGTATTAAATAAAAAGATTTGCTGCAATTCCCACTGAACCCACAGTCATTCTGTGGCTTGTCACTTAAGAAACATTGTTATACCAAATTAAACACAGCTTGTACCTTCTGAGTGATGAGGATAAGGATGATTCAGCTAGTAGGGATATTGTCTCCTTGGGCTTTATACAGCATCTGGCACACTGAGTGCCCTGAGAAATCACACAGGCACATTAAGCCTGACCTCCTTTCTTTGTGGCAAGCTTATTACTTCAGTGAGGGGTTTTTATCCATGGCATTTTTGCTTTCATTGCTACAGTGACACTGAGATAGATTCTACTTTATGGTGTGTATGTGTGAGAAGAGTGATCGATCTGACTGCATTTGGGCTCTAGGTACTTAGCATTATGAAATGTTTCTGCTTCGTTTTTTCACTGGCTTGTAAGATTCCTGAAAAGTTTCTTAGTGTAGTTTCACATTTCTGTGCTACGATGGACTTTAACTATTGATGGACTAGAATTTAGCACAAAAATAGTTGTAGACCCGTAGCTCAAAGGGATGAGGCAGTCCTTGCGTCTCAAATGTCACTTCAGTCAAACCACTCCTTTGTCTGAAATACTGTAATACCTATAATTTCCCTTTCTACCTTCTAGGAAATATTAAGATTTTATTTTATTCTGTAAGAAACGTTTGTGGCACTAATTCATTATTGGGAGGAGATATAAACACTTTCAGAGGGTGAAAAACATATATTTTGCTCCCATAGACAATAGTACATCAGCAAATGTGAATGTCTGACCATACAGATATTCTGTAGGAGATCTATTATCTGCATTGCTCCTCTGGCAGAGTGAAAAATGTTTAATATAGGTTTTTCAAGGCATGAAAACAGTTTGGGATTTGCTTTCCTGTGAAGATGTCTTTGAAGACAGCATTTAATAAAACAGTGAAATACTTCATTTCTCCTGAAAGCTTTTCTACTTTTTCTTACCAGTGAAAATGAAACTTTGACGTTGAAACTTGTATTTTACTACTGAACCTGCGTTTGGGGAATGCAGCACTTTTGTAGGTTGGAGACAAAGGAGCTTTTTGTTCTCAGCAGTTCTGATTTTAGTTAGACTTTCCTAAGTGCACACTACAGTAATCAGAGGCAGCTTGTTGGAATTGGTCTTGGATAATAATTTTAGTGTGTGTTTGAATATTTCATTTCCTTATGATTTATGATGACTTTATTTACCTAGGCAATTTCAGTAATTTGGGGGTTGTGTCTTTAATGACTTATAGTTAAATCGAATTCCTGACAGAGGGTAGGGAGGGAAGCCGTTATTTGTGCTTTGTCATGTATAAAAATCTATTAGTGATTTGCAGTGAAATGTTGATCCAAGATTTTGTTAGTGAAAAACAGGCTCTAGCAAGATGTGTTTTGTGGATTGAACTCTTACATTTTGCAGTGCTCAAATTTATAGAACTTGTAGTAATTAACTGTTATTTTGTTGCTATTAGCCGATGCTCAGCCAGGAGAAGTTGAAAAACATGACATTTGTTGTCTATTTGCTGCATGAAATTGGTCTCTGGTAGCATCTTAGGACTTACACTGATAAGCTTAATTATTTGCAGTTAGTATAGGATTCATTTGCTGTTCTTATTTACCTTAGTGTTTCTTCATTTTTTGTGTTATACACATTGATGGGGTCGTATCCCCCCCTTACCTTGTAAATTCATTTGCCTCCACATTACTCAAGGGATTCTTGTTCCCATGTCTGAGTATAGAGATTAAGTGTAATTTAAGCACGTAAACAAGGATGTTTTACAAGTAGTTTTTGTGATCATCTCTTCTTTTGCAGAGATCACCTCATCTTTTTGTTGTAAAATGGTCTGCTGTCCTGTTGATGTTATCAAAGACCACTGAACAGTGTTACAGCTGTGAACTAAGGTAGCATTGATTCTATCTTTTTAGAATCATCTGAGGTATTTGCTTTTTCTAATCCTGTAATCCTATCCCATATTTGCCAGTATTAGGCATTATGTCATATCATATCATATCATATCATTAAATGGTGCTTGAACATTTATTGAATTAACATATTTAAAACTTAATTGGATTACTGTACATTTTGTGCTCTAAATAATGTCTTTTAGGACATTTTTGAACTCTGGAAGGTTCATCTTGTATCCCTCATGCCTCTGAACAGTCCTGTGCCCTTTTATAGCTCATGGAATGCAGGCAGGGACCATGTCAAAGTGAGTGGCCCTGAGACGAAGTTGTGACTGTTGAAATCAGTAGAAGGTTCTCACTGCACTCACTAAATCTAGAATTTCAATGTGATGCAAGGGTTTGTTCTTGAAGAAATCATGGAGTCAAGACACACATTAGAAGCTGCTTTGGATTTGTTTTATAAGGCAGGTGTTTTGTGGATATTTTGCTCATTCCAAGCTCGTGTTGTTTGCTACTGTGAAGAGATTATGACTTTTTAAAGTTTTCTCACATTTCATTGCATTCACAGTTCCTCAAAACTGCTGCATGTTTCTTGTTACAGCAGGCACCTGGCACATCATTATCATTTTGCATCTGGCTGTACACTCTGTGATGAAAGCTGGGACCCGCCTCTGCCACAGGTGCATCACAGATAGGTCTGATGGCAATTACAGTGTGGGCAGGGCTTGAGTCTGAAAATATGTGAAACAAGAGTGCCAATGGAATCACAAGTCATTTCACTGGATATAGAATTCTGCATCTTATTTTTAACACTTTAAATGCTCACAGTTTGGATTATCTTTATTGGAAATGTCCCACTAATGTGGCTATGCAGTGAGGGGGTATGCAGTTGTCTGCTTCTGATCCTGTGTTAACTTCAAACATATTACATAGCATTAGTTTTTTACGTGATGATACAAAAGTTTCTACAATTATTATTTTGCTCAGGAATTGAGAATTAAATATGATTTTTTTAATGTCCTAATAAAGGAGCAGTGGTGACTAAAGATGTAATTGGTCACTGTGAGTGATAGATCTCTTTTCTATCCTGTGTTGATAGATGTGGAGCAACAGAGAGATAAAAATATTAAATCATGTAAAACTTTAGAAGGCAAATTAGTTTTTTTCCCCAGTGGGGAAAAACAGACAGCAGTGGATACTCTGGTGTTTATTTTCTCCTAGATCAGCATGGGAGTTCAAAATAGTAGAAGCTTAATAGTAAATGCCAGGTTTCAAATACTTTTTATAAAAAAACTTGAACACTTGATCTGCTTCTAAAATATGGTATTTAAATGCCTGTCTGCCAGTGGTTTAACATTTTATTCATCTAAATTGCTCAATAATGACACTTTTAATTACCTCTAGTATTTTACAAAGTTCAAACACACAAATCTAGATATTGGCATTCACAAAACCAGAGAATTAATGAAACCTGTTGATTTTCTTTTGCCTGTCAGATACATGCATTTAACAGGATTGCTGCACAGCTCACTGTGCTCATGACACCTTGTCAGTGTTCTTGGATTTCCCCTCCCCGCTTTCACAGCAACCTCTGCTTCAGATGTGGCTGTAAACCTCGTCACTGCTCTCTGCTGGGACCTTTTGAAGAGCAGTCTGTTCACCATCACGTCTCCTCTCCCGCCTCTGACTGCGTCCCACCAAGTAATGCCCAAGTGTACCTGCCCCTCCTACATGACCCCGCTTTATAGCGGGATGGGAAGTATATTCTGAGGATTTGTTCATTCCTAACCTCAGTCATTGTAACGCTGAGCGAGTCAAACCTTGATGCATCTTCTCATCTAGTCTTGCTACAGGAAAGGAGGAACAAACTGAACTGCAAATGGTAGATGGTGTGAGGTGCACGGCTCCCAGGGGGTGGCACTGATTGGGTTGGCCTGTTCATGTGTATTGTGTTTATACCAATTGGCTGATGCTTTTATGTATTTCTGTGTGTATAATGAATATTAGATACAATATTAGAGCAATTTCCTACTTGATAACATTTCAGAGCTATGTTCAGAAAAAAAAGAATGAGAGCCCTTTTTCTCAGGGCTCTAACATCTAAAAAAAACACGTTGAGAAGTCCACTACTTGAGTCTGCTTCTTGAATTTGTTCCACACCAGCTGCCTGAGCACACACACTTGTCTGTATCTTCCCCAGTGCTGTGACATGGCCTCTCAGCTGCTGAGTTCTCTACCTGCCACTTCCCAAGTGGAAAGAAATCCTCCTGAGCCTTTGTTCCATCTCACCTTCCCCAAGTTCCTGCTCCATGTGAAAGAAAGTACCTGTGTGTGATAGGCACAGTGTACTCTCAGGGGCACCAGGAAGGAAACAAAAATAAAAGGAGTGGAAAATTCACTCTTCCAAAAAAAAAAAAAATCTGTGTAATATGTAGAGTAATCCTCAAGATATAATCTTACTGACATGAAAATTATTCAATGCAAGTTTTCACAGCCCCTTACAGTGATTCAGAGGCAGAAGGTAGTATAAGAACTGTGGTGATGTTTGGCATACAGGGAAAAAGGCTGAACTACCTACTGATCAAACTAGAGAGAGCAGCCATGAAATTGAGGGATGACAGCAGGGAAACCTGCAAAACCAACAAATATTTTGAAATATTAGCCTTGGAATTTGGGATGCTTTCATCTGGCTACATATTTTTTGACCGGCCACTTCCTATGCTGTAGTTAAATTAGGGTTACTTCTTATGTGCTATCAAGAAATTATGGGTTTTATTGAAATCCGTGGTAAATTTTCCATGTATGAGATAGGATTTTATTCATTATCTTTAAAGAAAATTAGCTAGCACCTTCAGTTATACATTGTATTGCACAAGTGACAGTTTCTTGTAATTGATCCATGGGTAGTTTTCTAGATCAAGTATCCTGTGAAAAGGCAGTTTATGTGGAGATGTTTGAAGCAGGTCAAATTGCTTCACTTAGTCTTGTTTTCTTCGTGTATTCAGCAGCTAGTACTTATTGACAGACTTAATTGCGGTTGCTTCAAAAGCTAGAGGCTACTTATTTTGCCAAAGATTTTCCATATAAACATGACATTAATAATGTGTGCTTTAATTAAGTTGCAGATAGCTTTTTAGTAGGCTATTTGCTAAAACTGACAAGAAGAAAAGCAATAATGGTTGAGCTGACAGAAACAGAATTTGCGAAAAGAATGAAGTGTTTACCACTGTGTTTTATTTAACACAAATAACAACAGTGAAGAGCATTTCAGACTTTGATAATAGCAATGTGTCAGTGAAGCACAGTGAAGTAAGTCTTCCAGAGGCAATGCTTTTTGGTGGCCAAAGCTAATGAGTGGCAAATTCCAGATCCTTCCTGGAAAAGATTTGAGATTTTTATGTGTGAAGTGGGCCCATGGTCATGCTTGTTAATATTGATTTTCCTATCATGTCATGCAGTGTGCACAGTCATGATAGTCTTGATGTAACAATGAATTTCATTTCCTAATTCTATCTGACTCATGCTTGCAATAATCAATGTCAGCCCTTGCCAGGACACTGCTCGTCCTGCCCCATCTGTTGCTGAAGGATGGCTGGGCTTATGACATTGTGGGTTATTTTCTCTATGGAAAAATATACAATGTTTGTTATACTGTGGATCGCTCTGCGCTCATTGGGACAGGCTGTATTCGTGGGTTTTGGCCTCCCCTGTAAGTTCTAAGTTGATGATATCTGTGTTGGAAATGTTTTAAGGAGACATATGGATCTTTGTGATCTAAAAATCTATTGCAAGATTGCTGGTGTGCAAATCCCCTCTCCGGGGACAGGCAGTAGTTAAAGCACACTGTGTCCAGGCTTAATGAGTGGTTCCAGGACTAATCACTCTTCACATTAGGTAGCTAGAGAAAAAAATACACCTATATGCCTTTGTTACTCTGTAGTATCCTTCAGGCTCTGGCTCAGTGTCCTGCCAGGGTTTGAAGCTCCTTTACCTAAGAGTTTTTCCCAGAAATTGTGACCTACTGAGTCCAATCAGGTTTCTTGAGCTTAATTAACGTCAGTTGAAAAATCAACAGAAAACAGAAGAAAAATGCACTGCATTTAGAAATCATTATGTTTATATTTTTAAAGCTCTTTTTAATCTGCTTTAGGATTTGGACCTGACAAAATGAATAATGCTGTGAGAGCCCACCCACAGTCTTTGTTATCAGAAGCAATTGCAAGGCTTTTCTTTCTTTTCTTTTTTCCTTTTTTTCTTTTTTTTTTTTTCTTACTTGTGAGAGATAAAGCAACATTTGGAGGTGGGGGTGGGGATTATCTCTACACTTCTTGAGGACTTGAAAAGCATTTAGGAAAGAATGGTCAAGGACTTGAAAGTCTTGTTTCACCATGACATTCTGTTGATTCATTTAGGTAATAAAGAGCGAATGAGTTTGTAATTAAATATATTCAAAGGTTTGAAGAACTTTTGTGCATTCATTAAGCTTCTTCTGCCTTTCAACAGGGATTATGTATGCAATTCTGTACATTACTAAAGTTAAATAAAACATAATAGGCCAAAGACAGGAATTAAAGAAATCCTCTTTTTTTTTTTTTTCCTTTGGTGAGGTAATTAACATTATGAGTTGACACTGGGCATTTTTCCATATCGTGTCCTGGTGAAATTGATAGTGCTTTATAGTGGGGAAAGAAATGTATTCTCAAAGACTCTGGTATGGAAGGTCTAAATAATAAAACAAAGAACCTAAACTTACATTTTTTTAAAAAAATTAAACATAAAGGGTAATTTATTTCCATTAGAAGATGTTACCTATCCTTCAAGGCTGAGTGGATATAATTACCATGACATAAATCTCTTGACAAATAGTGCCCTTAGGCAGCATGACACTAATAATTGTTAAATTACAGACTTTTAGCTTTTCAAATGGCCAGAGTCATCATTATGCACCTCATTAATAGAAATAAAGACATAGTTTAAATGCATAGGAAAAATATTATTCTTTTGAAGATGAGTTCCTCTTTACATTTAATGTCTTTTGTAATTACCTCTAATAATTTCAAGTAATCATTATTTAATTCTCTTTAGTGATAATTTCACTCTAATCTGATTGTTTACTGAAAAAGAAGGAATTTAATGTTAGTGCATTAAATTTCAAGTAATTTGTTAGTGCTATATTTACCCTCTTGAAAAATTTCGTGCATTCTACCTGTGTAGCTTCAGGGTATTTTAAATGTTTCTAACATATCAAATTTATTCTCTGAGTCAACTCAATCTTCAAATGGTTAAGTGTTTTACTGCTGATCTCAACCTCAATTCTTGATTCTCAGTCATGCAATTTTAAGGTACTGAAAATAGCCTAAAATTGATGATTTGATAACTCCTACAGGTTAGGACAATTCTTGGAAGACACAGACAATTGTTGAAGTTGAAATGGAAAATCACAGCTATTATTTACAATGTTGTTCCTCTTCTAGTATAACATGAGGGTGTGAGAGGGATGATAGCTGGAACTCTCATGCTCTAAGAATATTTGCTCGCAGGAGCCAGGAGGCTCATTGTTATCAAAATTGCCAGCCACAATCAAATGGTAAATAAACATTTCACTCCTTGCAAACACCAATCAGCCTCAGTGTTACTCATCCTATTCCACTCCACTAATTAGGATGTGTTACTGTGCCTAGATCACCATAAATATATATATAATATTATGTATTGTCAAATTAATTAACGTACTCTACCCCCAGAGAGTTTGGAGTCTGATGATTTCATCTGGAATACATTTTTTTTTGTCCTGCTGCTTGTCCTGCTGCATGTCCTGCCTTTTGAGTGCTCCCATATTTATTAGCACATAGTTACAAGGGAAAACAGCAGAGTTTTTTTGTGAAAATACCAGAGACAAAATGTTCTGTTTGACAGTATCACTACTGAGGTAGGTTTATCTGAGAGAAGTTTGAGAAATTGTTTCCTTAAATTGTCTGCTGTTCTATGTATTTAAAAACAAAGTATGCTTGATTTCTGAGCAACCTGACATGGATGATTGGGAACAAAGTCCAATAAATTTTATCTTACAATTAAGCTAGATTCCCATTTTTCTTTTGATGATAATTGCATTTTTGTGTATTTGTTTGTTTAATGTATCTATGACTTTTGACTTGCTACAGTTCTTTGCACTTTAGGTAAATTTTGGAAGGTTTAAATGCTTGCAATTGGACGTCTTTGATTCCTATGAAGGATTGAGGGCTCAGGGTACATTTTTCAGTGTACAGAGAGTCTTTACAATGTGTTAACAATATTGAGGCTGTGCCTCTTAATGAACTGGTCTAGAAGGCTTCCAAAAGAACACGGCCATAATCCATGCTGGCATTAGTAACACAGGACCTCATTCTCACTTTCAGAAGACAACAATCTACAGATTGGTTAAGGGTTAAGACTATGTCTACTCAGAGCTGGAAACACAGCACTGGAAGCCGTTTATAATATTAGACCTTGCTTTAAAAGGTTACAGATCCACTTTGAAACAGGGTGATATTTCTGTGTAAAATCAAAATCAATATGGCCACCTCAAATTCATCTAACTTTCAAATTTTTGCATTTCAGACATATTTTCAAAATTATCTCCTAACTCTTTTGTAATAATTCACATTGATTGCATGCACTTGACCAGAGTCAAGGCAATAAAACGCAGACTTCAGTGCTGCTGCAGTCAGCATGTACTGTAATTACAGCTTCATCTGGTTTGGTTTTTCTTTGTTTGCTTTTACAACACATGTTACTTTCAAAATTAGAATTTTTCTGAGATATCTTAAACTTTGAGAACTGTTTAAAATTAGAAAGAGGGGTGAAGAGTTCCATATGGGCAAAATTACCTGAGATACTAAAAAAACTGTGGTACATGGATGTGTGCTTATTTCGTGCCTTGCAAAAGCACAAAGTAAAATTAGGCTTGCTGGTTATACTTTTGAAAGTAGGACTCAATTCCAGTTTGCACATATGTAAGGTGTATTTAGAGAGAGGGTAGTTTTGGTTTTTGCACTCTGGTTATTCTGCAAGTTTTAGTGCCAATTATTTGTTTATATCGTTTGATAAGAACAAAGGATGAGTCAGTGTCGTCCAGAACTTTGCAAAAACTATGGCCAGCCCTTCTATGGGAATACAGGAAAATGAGGAGAGGTGTTTCAACTCTCTTACCCATCCACCATGGCCTAAATTTTCCCTGGGAATTTGTGTCCGTATGTGCTTTGTTAGCAAAAACAAAAACATTCATTTAGTTTGTTTAAATATAAAAGAGTACTCTCAGGTTCTTCTGTTACTGTCTCAAATGTCTCACTGATGCTACGTGAGTTTTACTTCTGTTTATAAGATCTGAGCCTAAACCTTATCCTTTTCTATTTCAAGTCCCATTGATATTTACAATGATTTTCATGTAAATACCTGATTATGTTTTGGAAAAGGAGTCTGTTAATATTTCTGGCTTATATTTCTCCCCATGTACATCAACAGGAAGGTCAATAACCATGGGTACACGCAGAGCATGACTACTCTGTGGCAGAACTCAGCCACTGGCATCCTTTTTGCCTTGCAGATCCTAGTGGGATTTGTACTGATGATGGTGTAGCTGACTTTAAATCCTTTGCTCAGTAAAATCTGCAGTGAACTGAAACCATCTGATTATTTGAATACTTTGTCTTCGGCACATCTTTTTGTTATGAGAAATGTGTACATCTGTGTGCATCTTCTGTGTCTGAGAATCGCTCCAGCATGGTACTCACGTTCCTCAGGAGATCTAAGCCTGGATGCCCACACAGAAATTGTTGCCACTACAAAAGAAATGTCCTTTCATGCCACCTGATCCTCCTTGTCAGTCACTTGTGCCCTGAGGGTGTTTTTGTACACTGTGGTGTTGGGACTGACTTCATAGTATCTTCCCTTATAAAGCAAGTTTTACATTAGAGGAACAACTCTCCCACGTGAGATTTTAGGGCAGAAGGCAGTATAAGAACACGATTTAAAACGGTAGCCATGTTCTGACATTATTGTGATACTGCAGTATACAGGAGTGAAATGTTAGTCACTTACTCTGTAATCAACACAGATTGAAAAGAACAAAAGAAGGTTAATACAGCTGTTCTCTTGTAAGCTGCTGGCTTGAAAAAAATAATGGGAAGCATTAGTAGTTAACAGCTAGTTGAAGAGATCTAAGAATACTAAGGAAACCAAGTTTCCACAGACAAAAAAATATGAATGGCATTGAGAAATAGCATCATATGGCATTTAGCTGTTCCTTTAGCTAAATTTCACAGTCTACCAATGTGCTTTCAAACATCACAGTTCTGTGTTTGCTGGAACTGAAGCCTTATTGGTTCAGAAACTTGTCTCTAAGTACTGTTATTACTTCCATTTTAAACGTCTCATTTAATATGTGCCAATAACGGTCAGCATTTGAAATCATGCATTCTGTGGTTATTATGTATAAATCATATATCAAGTATTGTCATAAAAATCACTTTAAAATATGATTATTGTATTCTGCTACAAACTTCCCAGTGGTCCTAAGGAATTGCCTGAAGGCAACTTTGCAGAACAAGTTAAGTGTTATGGTAGAAAGCATTCCTTTTGAGAACAGCTCCGGAGAAACACTGCTGGGTCATCACATCCCAGTTCTGTGTAAATGTATTATTAATGCTATCAGACCTCACAGAAGAGACACTCAGCAAAGGGTGCCCGACCCTCGTTATTTTGGATGTGATAGCACCTGTAAACACATTCTCAATCACAGAATCACAGAATAGTTTGGGGTGGAAAAAATCTTAATGATCATGTTGCTCCAACCTGACTGCCATGTGCAGGGACACATTCCACTGGACCAGGTTGTTCAAAGCCCCATCCAACCTGGCCTTCATGGATAGAACAAGAGCAGTTGGTGCTGGTTGGAGTTAACACTGTCTGTGGTTGCATTAGGGTGACATCAGCATCTCTTTTCTATTCATTCAGTCTTGGTTGATCCTCCACTATGAGAATGATGCTGTGCACATGTAAACCTGCTGCCACTAAGAAAGCTTTTGGATCACTTTAGGCTCGATATCTCATAGTAGCTTGCTCAGGCAAGAAGCAACTTGCAGTCCTCTGTCCTGGATACTCTTCAAAGCCTGCTGCATTAAGGACTGAGTTAATAGCTCTTTGCACTTTTTTTAGAAGCAATGTAGGGGCAAGTCCCTCAATTACCAACTTGAGAGCTTGAATAAAGATGAATCTGAGAAATGTCCCACAGTATGCATCGACATATATTGCAGCAGAGAAATGTTTTATTTAATCTCTCACCATTGCATTATATGAGGATTTATACTGCTGAGTCTATCCCTGGTGATATTTGAAGCATGTATCTACACAAACATCACTGTCTCACTGTCCTTCCTGCAACACATTCTGGAACATCTCTTTAAGAAGTCAGAGAATTCTGTTCCAAGAGATGAAAAATTTTATGCCACAATGAAAAACCTCTTGTTTGAGCAGATATTGGTGCTTCATTCTGAAGCACATTTCTCATTGAAAAGTCTCAGCACTTGCTTTCTCCTCTCCTGCGCAGTGATACTTTGCAGCACTAATTATATCATCCTAGAATGTTTGTTTTCATTCCAATGTGCTGTTGAGTTGCTCTGTGTCATGCATCTTGTTTGTAGTTCTCCCCACAAAATGCTCTGTTTTACATGCACTTGCTGCAGTTCTTTTTTGACATTCATTGTGTAATCAGAACTGCAGAGAAACCCAGGTTTGCCTCACCCTCCTCCTTGTTGCTCTGCTCAGAACTATATGCAAGTAAGGGAGGCAGAATTTGACCTTAGATTGGAGTAGCCAGTACGATACACACACCATTAGGGTTTATATAAAGCTGTGTTCCACATGGCAGGTTTCCATACATAGAATATACATTTTAAACCTGAGTGCAGAGGATGAAGACAGATAAAGAATTGGATTTTAAAATAGAAGGAACACAGTGCTTGTGAATGGAGTCATTCAGGATGTTTAAGTGCAGAGAGAATTGTGTTCTAGGAGTTGCTTGTTATTCCCATTTCTAACCTATATAAATGTCTCAGGTGGCAGAATACAAACATGAAGCAACAAATCTGCTGATTATTCCAGGTTTGAGAGAGTAATGAATGCAAAGTTTACCAAAGGTGAGATGAAAAAGAACTGTTAATTGCTTTTTAATTAGGCTTGTGAAGTTTCAGAAAAGCTACTATTGGTTAATGAGAAGTAATATATAGTGTGTGAAAATAATAAACGTGCTCTAGGAATGGTAAAAGAAGTCAGAAGGGGTTTTGCAGGATAAGGAAAACCTTTGTCTTTATGTGCATGTAATGGGATATTTTGGCATATGCTAGATTTTCAGTGGGTGATTTTGTAATACTTTAATTCCATGTAAAATCTTTTTCATGTGATTAGTTTAAGAAGTGCATTCTATTCTATTCTATTCTATTCTATTCTATTCTATTCTATTCTATTCTACCTTCACGGTACTTATTATCTGTGAAAGTATTTCTGTGAAACTGAATGCAAGTTCTGTACTATTGCATGGATTTATGATAACTGTGCCTGTGAGTAGCAGTTAAAAGTAATTGCATACTTGTGCTGTCATGCTGGAATCTGTTCTTGTATGCATTGGGTACCACCTGCACATGGAGGATGATCTTGTGTGAATGTGAGGGAGGACACAATGGATAGCTACTGTGAGCCCAGGATGAGGAACACTGGGGTTGTGGTCAAAAGTTCACAGTCTGAGACTTTCCCTGTCTTATTACTACTAGGATTTTTTATCTGTTGACTGCGATGCCAAACAAAATAAATTAGTTCAATATTTGGAATATTTCATGATCAGGTCAAAACCTTGAAGAGGCATATGAAAAATTTAATTTTGTTTTTATGCTTTACGTTTTCATAGTAAAAACCACCTAGATATAACTTCATGCTCTGACAGTTTAATCAAACAAATATTCAACAACAGTTTCATATGCTCACCAGTCCTTTGGCTTCTGATGACTAAGTCCAAAAGTTATGTCCTTTTCAGAAAATACCTTTCAAACCAGCTATATTGGTATATGTATTTTCATCCTTTAATATCTCCCAAATACACGCTCACTGATCTGGTAATACCTACTTAGGAATCCTCATTCTGTTAGTTAGCACTTCATTCACATTATGGGGGTATTAATAGCAGCATGAAGCTATAAGCATCATTTTAAGAATTTAGTCTTAGAAGCACCTTAAAAACCTACCTTTAACACTGAGTGACTCCACAAATGTCTTACAACATTTGATGTTCAAATATCCTCATTGCCTCATTACAAACAAGTTAGCAAATTAATTCTCTATCTTATTAATTACTTTAAACAGGCCATTAAAAAACACATGCTATCATTTTGCTAAAAGTTGAACCATTCCAACTTTATATGCACTAATGTGTGTTACAGAAATGATGGATTTTTTTAGCCAGACCTATCAAGATCTATGAACACATGTGCAAACATCACCAAAAAAAGTCATTCTAAACGCTATAAAAATAGCAAAATGAGAAGCAGATTGAAAAGCTCAAATTTCTTTTTTTCTGTAACATAGTCCAGAATTGAAATATGGTAGAATAACTGGATTGTGCTTAGCTCCAGAATGTGCAAAATCTCTTTGCTATGATGTTAAGGTTAAGGATGTGTTAAAGATTAGTGTTGGAGACTATAGAGTGACAGTGGGTACATTTGTTTCTGGATCTTGTAAGATTTAATGTGAAGAAGATGGTTTAGGTGGGGATAAAAGGCTTATGATGAGGGTGGGTAAGAAAGAAAATTCATTTTTAGAGTATCTCTAGAGTTAATGATGAAAAGTCAGGTATTTGACAAAGCGGTGCTTGAGCAGCTGAGGTAATTCCTGGATTTCAGAAGGCTTACAAGTGTAGAAGCCTGCAGTAAACTGAGATCCTCAATCTCTGTTTCCCAAATCACTTCTAATTCTAGATGTAACCACAGTCCAGTGGATATATGTTTGCTTGAAGGTAAGTGCAAACCATCTGGCCCACCCACACTAGCATCCATTCTAGTTCTGACTGCCTTTTGAGACACAGCAATAAATATTTGTCCTCCTTAGTGAATTCCAACCTATTTCACACTCCAGCCACGAGCATTGCTCAGTCTTCTGAGAAATAACAATAACATATTTTTTACTGCTGCCACACTCCATGTTAGTCCTGCAGCCTTGCAAGATCAAGGAATATATCAAGATCTTGTGTTTCTTTCCTGAGTCCTAGATAAATGTGTAGTCCTAAGACTACCTTGTGGAACCCTTTGAAAGGAAAGATCAGGTAATCCTTGTTATGGTCTACATTTTAGGACAGAAATAGGATAAAATCCAGGGGTGATAACAATGGAAAACTTATGGTTCATGGTTGGGTAAAGATCCCCAAGGTTAAATAAAACTCGGGATTCTTCAGACTCATTTTAGGATTAATGCTTGTAGTGTGTGTCAGCTGGGCTTACAGCTGGTTGCAGTGGAGATGAATAGACCCTCGTGACTCCGGGACATGCAAGAAAGCCTTGTGTTATATTTGCAGTGACATTAGGGGTTGGAATAGAAAAGGTGGAGGTAGTGGTGACAGACCTTGGGGCTGAGATGAAAACTGCTCTGTGGTCTCTAGTGTTTCTTGACAAGTTCTGGTGACCAAAAGGGATCTCTGGGGTTAGGGCTTTGAATTGCAGAGCAATAGTTTTATCAGTACGTCCTTCAAGGTTCACAAGTCTGGGATAATGCTTGTGGCAGGAATCCATTGCCTAGGTGTGAAACTAGAGTTGGGACTGAGAGCAAAGAACCAGATGTCCGTGGGGTACGTTCAAGTCCAGTGTAAGCCTCAGGTACGCATCCAGTGTGATTGTCCAGGATTGCAGAGCCTGGCCTGAAAGTTTTGAAGGGGAAAGGAGTAACTGATACTGTCAGCTTCAGATCTGTGCTCATCCTTTTGTAGTGTGCCCTGAGCTGATTTAGCTGTTGGGCTGGTGTTGTCCTGTAAGGTATTGTATGTGCTGAATATGCTTTGGTTATAAAAATGCACAATTTGTATTTGTGATTCTGGAAGTCTTGCTGGGGTGAAATGCCAGCAGGGAAGAAGAGTTTATCAGTAGTTTCAGAGTAGGCTAGGATTAGATTTATAATAAATCTCAGGTAATCTCAGGGCTCAGACAGGCTTACTGGTTTTCAGTGAGGGAGAACATTATTAACAGTGAAGGTTTATGGCAAATTCAGGCTAAGTATGGTTTTCTGGGCTTGCCTAGGGGTGAAGGATTTTGTATTGTTAGGACCAAAGATGAAGGCTTATCACTAAGTCATACAAGTCTTATGCAGTTAAGAAAAAGGGTAAGTGGCTTGGGTTTTCTTAAATTATAAGTTCCTGATTTCATTTAGAATGTGGCTCTTGGGTTAGAATCTGGGAGTCCAGGGACAGGAAAAGTAAGTATAGTGTTATATGCCTGCAACATCCAGCAGATTGGGGTGAGGAGCAGTGCTGAGTGGTAGAGATTATGTTGTGTAGATAAAATGGTCATCACCTTTTCTGAGCTGGCAGAAGACCCCAAAACATGGATTTCTATAAGGATATGAAATTAAAGGTGTAAACAGTCACATGCTAACACCAAACTTCCTTTTAGGACCTGTAATAGTCATATCCTTTGTCAACAAGGCAAAGAAAATGCCAATGCAATAAATTACTGCCTATATAAAAATCATCAGTGAATGAATGCTTACCACTGTAGCGGATAATAACCCTGTAGTTACTTTAACTAGAAAACTGGTAGCATTCATAGTAAATTAGAAACGGACAGCAGAAGGAATAAAGTTTCTATTTTATGGGGTAAACTCGCAGACTCAGGTGTTTAGAGCTTCAAATGGAAGGTTATGGTAAGGTGAACTGATTTTTCGTCTCTGTTTTTTGTCCTTTTTTAAATAACAGTTCTCTTGATGTATCCATTCCACACCTCCACAAATAGATGTGTATTACTTGTCTAGCTGTATTAATATTGCTGACTGAACTATTCATAATGTTGCAGTGGTTGAATCAAGTTTTATTGTGTAATTCCAAACACCTGAAAACTAAATTCACTTTTTAGTGACCTGTCACTCTTTATTCAGTGCTGCTAACTCATCAAATTAAGCTGTTGTCATCAGCAGTTTTATCACCTGGGCTTTTTTGGTAACAAAGGTAATGAAAGAGGCAAACAAATCCTTTTTACTGCTAAAGTTTGTATCCTAACTTAACTATTTTGTGTGATAATTTGACATCCTTCAGCTTTGGGACTTAAAAATCTGATAATTGTTAATTGTTTAATTAACCACTGTGTTTGGTGTTCTAAAATTTGTATGTTAGTACCTAATTTCACAGTTTTCTGGCAGGTGTTTTTGTGGCAGGAAATCCTACCACTCAGTCATAATGCTAAAGAGAAATTTTAGAGTTAGACAGAACATTTCTTAGAAGAATGGCTGTGAAGAAGGATTTCAAAACAAGAGTTACCACATTCAGTATTAGTAATTTTAATTCATTTTAATTAATGGTTGAGGGATTGTGTAAACACAGTTTTTTATAAATGTCTTCAATTAGATTTTGTACTCCAGTTCAGGTTTATTCATTTTATACTTGCATATATATTATTAAATTAAGATTTCATCAACTAACTTACTGCTATGACACTCTTTTTATTGCCAGAGAAATATATTTTACTACTTTAGAGAAATAAATTGAGAAATGTGTCTTCTGTAAAATAAACCATAATGACAAAATATTTATTATGCTTTGTATTGAAAAACAAATACTTCTTGATAACTGAAAAAATAGAGTATATTAAAGAAAATGTTTTCTGTTGTCTTAACACAAAGCTCTGTGGAGCAGCTATGCAGTTCTTATTTACAGGCGTTTGTAACAATAATAATACTGATAATATAAGGCTGGCTGTATTCTTTAGAAAAGTATTTAATCACAAGCTTACGTCTCAGCTGAAGACTGTGGAGAATCCTATACCGGTTTAGCAGCATGTATTTAACTGATATTTTAAATCAGAGCCTTTTTGTATTGCTCTGTTTAGGCTGTTGAAAGTGTATTTGTAGTAACTGCATGGCCATGTAAGAAGCTGACTGTCTAATATTAAGCAATGGAGGATTTTTCATGCTGTTTTAAAGCTCAGCATTTCTGAAAAATTAGTCTGTGATTTAGGAGCTAGGTGTTAGTGTGGTCTGCAGGTCACGCTGGAAGTGCAGCAGGAATAAATAACAGTTACAAGAATATGCAAGTAAGCATGAACTACAGGTAATTGGCTAATTACTGCTGGCATATTCAGCTGTGAATCATACTCAGCTGAGAGAGACTGACTGTAAATGATATCAAACAGATGTAATTTCTTAAATGTTGGGGAAGTAGCATTAATCCCAAAACAGTGTAGTGAGGATTCCCATATGACTACTTTGCCTGTAGCTCATCAAGTGAAAGCCATAGCTACTCATAAAATGATAGTTTGCTCAGCCTGATATGTGATTTTTCTTTCAGCTGTATCCAACAAGCTATTACTAAATGCATTTAACTTGTAATGATTTGTCCAAGGGAGCGAGAATGACTTTTCAATCAGTTGAGGAAAAAAGTTTTTGAAAAGTAAAGCATATTGAAAAGAGAAAAGATCTTTTGTTCAGCCCTTGATGCAGCCGTCGTGGTCAGCAGATACAGCTGTCCTGTGACTGCACTACCTAAACTCTTCCACTGAAAGCAACATCCAAAGATTTTCCATATGAAACAAAGTGGCTTCTTTTGCTTATCTATGTAAATGGAGAAAGGGACATATTTGGCTTTCGAAATAAAAAATGCTTATTTTCAACAGAGTGCTTTCTTCTAACAACGTACTTTGAATTTACTGTGCAATTTATAGATGAGTTAATTGAGACACAGAGAGCTTGAGTGATGGCTGGGGTTCAAGCAGCACGAGATACAAGAGCTACAAACTGAGCCTGGCAGCTTTTTTGAAGCAAATACTGAGTGATTAGGTCTCCTGTACAACAGCGATGTGCTGTCCTAAGAATGATGGTGTCCCTATTTCATTGCTCCATTTGTTGTTGTTTGAGCTTGGATGTGCACACTTTACAAGTGGCATTTTAAAAAATAGAAGCGAAGGTCCCATTCTTTAATGTCTCACCTTTAATAGCTGAAGATACTAAATTATTCATTTCTGATGTGGTGTGACTGAGAGGTACTGGAGTTCAGGATGCTGGGCTCACTTTCTTGCTCACCTAAAGGTCTGCAGATTAGCCTTTGGCAGGTGTCTTCCCTACTTTAGGTTTCATATTTTTGATCTTTTTATTTCTTTTTAAAAAAGCACACAACTGTCCATCTTTCTGCCTGTCTTGTTTGCTCTTGTTCTCTCCCTGTCCACTGCAGGTGCGGGGATTTGTAACTGTACAACTAATTCTACACCTTACTAAAAGACAGTGCGGGATTTTGTGCTTTCAGGATATACAAAACCTCAGAAACACTTCTCATGTTTATGAGATCAATGGAAGTGAACCATTTGCTTTTCATAGCTCTTAACTTTATTTGGATTTTCATTGTTTCTCCCTTCTTTTGCATGTCTAAGTAGTCACAATGTGGCAATATTTTCTCTTCCTTTTTTTTTCCCTTTCTGATTTATTGAACCAATCTAGCTATCAGATAATTAATAAGCCATAAAGAACTTTGCCATATATCATTATAGGTTTTTGGGGGTTTCTTAATTGCTACTTGTTCATCTTGCCAGTGTGGTTTATTTTATCTTCTTATCTTCATCATATTTAGATGAACTATAATTTTAATTACTGCAGTTTATTATATTTTGAACAGCAGCAGCATTATCTGAAAAAGGTAGAACAGTACAAAGATACAACTTATTTTCAAAGTAACCCTGCTGTTAAAATATCACCCAACAGCTCCATTCAGTATTGTTGTCCAGCACTGAATATAATGAACTCACTGTTTCCATCTACTGTTTAACTTTTTTTCCAGGCAAATACTTGTGAAAAACAAACAACAGAAAGAATGAAACAGGTGACCAGCAAGGAACATTCATAGTGTCTGTCCTGAGAGGAGGATATAGTTTGTAAAACTCTCTCAAAAAAAATCAGAAAACTGATTTCTCTGTAGTGGAATCATTTTGTTCTGCTGCTCATTGTTAACCCCCTGCCAGGTGTTCAGGTGAACGTGATCACGTGCCAACCCCACAGCTGGTTCCACTTAGTGGTGACCCAGCAGCCAGTCTTTACGTGTCTGTACAAACTCAGGGCGTTGGTGGGGACAGTCTCTTAAGAGCAGCTGAGGCATCTGGCCAAAACAAAGATGAGAAGTAAGGCTGCAACAGAGACTGGAATCCCTTGTACTTCATTTCCACAAAATGGTAAAGTTAATTTACTGTAAAATGATGTTATATCAGTAAAATCTGACGTATTGTGATTAACTAGAATTATTCTAACCTCTGGTTTAACCATTTTATGGTTTACCCATCATTTTACTTAGGATTTTGCTGAATAATTAGCTGTACATTTATGTTTGTACAAATTAGGACCTGGATAAACCCATTATCTAGAAAAAAATACTGACAACACATATTTTGGGTCACAAAGTTGAAAATAGGAAGGAGGAGTATTGTGGAATGACTCCTGTTTTCTTCAGCAGATTTGTCTGTGCTGTAACGTTAGGTGTGTGTTTGAGAAGTGTTCAGATTCACCTGGTAGTACTAAGCTAACAAACATAGCTCACTGCTTATCACAAAATAGATTGTCAGGTAAAAAAAAAGGATAAAAATTAAATTAAGTCACTTGAGTAAAAAGAATATAAAGCACATTAATACAACAGTTAGGAAAAAGACCTTTATAAGTCATACTTTTTACTTATTAGGTATGGACTTTTAATACAGAGAAGGAATCATAGTCGTTCCCCCTTGGTATCAAATGTAATTCAATAATTGATAGTTACTGTGGGTTGGGTAGGGAAAAGAGAACAGAATAAAAGAGCCTTTAGGAACATCTTTTTGCAATGTACGCTCAGGACTGCCTTGCTTTTCATCATGGGGTTCAGAATGGGTATTGCAACACAGCTGAAGAAACTGCTAAAGATGCTTTTCAACCATGCGAACTCATGCTGAGAAAAGGTGCGTGCACAGGGCCAGGTGAAGGTCAGTTACCTCTTCCCACCCCTCCACAATCTCTCATCTAATTTTGTTTCACTGAAAGGAATGTGTTATTTTACTTAAACATGTAATGAGTTTTACACTGCTAGAATTTTATATTGTAGGAGCTTTCCTGGATCCTGTTTTAGTCTGAATAAAATTTGGACATTCTTAAGGGTCTGCCACTCATAGCAGTGAGCTTCTGTGTCATTTGCGCTGCCCACAGTATCCCTTCATCTGCCTGAACCCCCAATACTGAGGGCTCCTGACAGATCACAACCAACCAAGCCAGTGCTCCAGTGGCTGGAAGCAGTGAGTTCCACCTGCTGCAGGTCCTATTTGAAAGTCAGAAACAGCACTTTGAATAACTTCAGCAAAGAGCATTCACAGTGATAATCCCTCACAGGTTTTTTTTCCTTTGTTTGGGATTCTTTTGCTGTTAAGGTTTAACTTCTAGATTTTAATCTGGCACCTAGTTTTATCTATGAAACGAATTAAAAGTGGAAGCACTTAGTCATGCAAATACATGATGCACTCTTGCAATTAGGTCAATATGACCTAAAGGCAGTAGTTGTGCTTACAATTAATGGCCTTTGTGACTGATCACAGTCAGCATGGAGCAAAAATTTTATAAATGGTTTAGTGTGGTGTTAGCCTAATGATACAACTTCAGACTTCAATCAAAGAAGGCAGTAAGAGTAAATGGCTTGATAACTGTGAAGGAGAATAAGCAAGGAAACACGTTATATTTTTATTTTCTGCAGGATTTTCAGTGGTAATGGATATTATGCACTGTGGTTTTAGTGAAAACTAGTGGTGTTTAGAAGGAAAACTTTTAATACAAAGTGCCAACACAATCTTTGCATACTTTTCCTGCACAGTTCAGTGGAGTATGAAAAGACATATTTCATCCTTTCCTGTAAGAAGTCAGTCTTCCTTATGTGGTTTGTATTCATCCTTATCCGTCACCGAGTATCTCACAGGAGGGTTGTGGCTGGGTCCAGAGAGATGTGCTGTACATCTCAAACTAGTTTTCAATTTTCAAGCCATGCTGAATTTGCAGCCATCCCATGCAGCTTATCATACATTCATCCCATCACCATGAAAAGCTATTTTCTAGTGCTAACAGGCTGGATTTAGTACCGCACTGGACTCATCAGTAAGGTATAAAATTCCTATCTGCTTTGCTTTTGCCAAAATACAGGAAAAAAATGTTTCCATGGCTGGTCTGTCTCAGCAGCTTTCCTAACCATTCTAAGCACTTAGACATGATATGTTTTGATTATATTTCTGTAATTTGTTTCCCCCATGCATTCATCATTGCAGGCATTAGGGGTTTTTTCTGCTGTGTTCTGGGGGCTTCTTGGTCACGTTCTAATATCATAGTGCCTAATCAGCTAGAGTAGCCCTGCTGAAATTTAGGAGGACCACAGACTTCTATCTCTGCTCTGTGGTTTTATATGCTACTGTAACACAAATTAACAAACCCATGCTGGTCAGAAGCATTCTTCTCTGGTAGGCAGAAGAAAATCAAAGAATTGTTGAGTGGTGTAAACTTGGTAAGAGGCTGACAAATGGGCAGATCTCTAAAATCTTCTGGAACAAAGCTGAGCTTCTGGATCACAAATAACTCTGCATTGCAGTCCTGAGAAAGACAAAGCAGGTGAGAAAGATCATGATCTACTCTTAAGGCAGAGTGGATAAAATATTTATTTACACAAAAGTAGTTTTCAGGTGGCTGAACATTTGATGGGCTGGCTTTGTTAAGGGTTCAAATTTTGTCTCCTCTGAGCATTTATGAATCCATTGCATTGTATGTTAGGAATTTTAAGATTCCCAATAGTTTGTGGTCATGTTTCAATATCAATTTTTTAAATTAATCATGGTCTTATAGTTTTTGATCAAAAATAGACAAAGGAATTTTAACAAGTGGAGTGGCTAAGATGTCCATATATATGTAGTGTGTGTATTTTTGGTATTTCCTTTGTTAGTTCTAGCTCTAAAGTTTTTGGCTTTTGGTTAGAAGCTCTCCACATAATATTAAATTGTGCATAGAGTAAGCTGCTGGTTTTGTTCCCATTTCATTGATTTAGTTACAATAACTGGCTGTGGTCTGCTTGATTCATAATTTCTCTATATGGACACTAAACTGTTACAATAACTATTGTATTATCTGCTTCAGCATAGTAGTATAATCTGATTACATCCAGAACTTGGAATATTTTCCACAGTATTAAAATCCTGGAGTCATTTGGAATGTAAAAGGCTTCCATAATTTCTGTAGAATATTCTTAATGATGGTTACTAATGCCTAAAGCACTCTGATTCTAATCTATCTTTGCTTCCCTTGGTCGGAAATACAAACACCTGAAATGATGAACAGGTTTTTGAAAAAAGGAGATCCAGAGCAGATGGGGTTAGTAGTTATTTCTGCTCTGTATGTTGCAGTGAGTATTGGGCCTGTATTCTGTAATAGCAAAGCAAGAAAACATGCCATACAAGTAATTTGTATTTCAGATTAACACTGACTACTTTATTTCATTGCACCATACTTGCTAATAGTATTATATAAATAATACATAAATATATAAATACTATATTCCTATCAAATATATAAATAATATATTCATATTCACCTGTTGTTTAACTACAATGGGCAGATTTCTTTATGAAATTATTAAATTTGTGTTAGTACTCAGACTTTAGAGCATCTCTACACCAAACTTCCAGTGGATTTTCTATAAATTTCGTAACATCAGTGTGTACATATGAAACAGGGTTGGAGAATTGCTTGTTTCAGCTGTGTATAGACACACCCCCCCTCACCCTTCCAATAATATTGACTACCTAGAACCAAATTCTCATGGCTTTCATGCCACAAAGAGAGTGAAAGGACTGGTAGGTGATGGATATCCGCCTTCATCACCAGTATATGGACAACACAGCATTAACACTCTATTATGCAAGAGCATTTTCCCAGGAGCAAAGTTTGCTGGAATAATAATGAATGGAATGTGTTGTGTCTGAAAGCTAAACTGTGCTCTAACAGGTTAGAAAATTTAGGATAAATATCTTTATTTTGTTATCCTTTTGTAAGGAAGAGCATTTTCTTTTGATTTCCCATTCTGTAGAGATGGAGAGTGCCTGTGGTCAAGCTTGGGGATGCAGTCGGGGCTTGGCTGAAGAGCAGCTGAGCTGCAGCCTGGAGCCGGAAAATGTTTGTAGCTGTGTAGTCAAGCATTGATTATTCACTCATCTGAAACTGGCTTCCAGTTTTGGCTGCACTGGCCTACAGCCTGTAGAGAGAAAGCCTCTATCTTTTCATGTCTCTATTTTAATGTGTATTTCTTAAGGCTTAAAAATTCGTTCAGCTGTGAGGATATTTTTATTCTGTTGGAAGTGCTTCATTTATTTTATTGGACCTTGGTGTACAGCCCCACTGAACGTGGTAGATTCTGAGTGTTTTACTCGGGCTTGAGAAAAGTGTTCTTAGCAGAACCAAAATGGAAAATCCATGAAAAATACTGTCTGATGGAAATAAATATACTATGGGATATAACCACTCCAAATAACAGCCTGGAAGGTGACACTGAAGGACCTCATTTCACAATCCAGCTCTTAGCCAGCTGCTAAGAGCTCCAACTGAACCAGCTGCTCTGGGAGTTGTCAGTTTGAGCAAAATGGGAGCAGTAGATGGAGAGGGACAGGGATGCAGGTTGTGCAAGGGTATGTCTTAAAGGACTGTGTGGGTCTGTCCCCAGCTGGCAGGGTGGGAAAGGCCACCTGCTTTGAAGAAGGGGCAACATTTTGTTTTGGTGGGTTTTGGCATGGAGGCTGAAATAGATGCTGTAGCTCCCTGGAGGAAGGACCAAGGACAGGGGGAGGTAGCAAGGAGCATAAGGGAATTTGAATGTTCCTATTGTGAAACTCACAGTCTGCAGCCAGAGTGGGATCAGCTCAGCAATTTGGTCCACAAACTATGTGGAAAAAATGAGCAAAAAGTCTATTGAAGGGGTGATTTGGAATGCCTTGAAGTTTCTCATGCCTCAATTTCAGGGGAAGAAATAATTTATTTTTCACCCTTTTTGTATGTGATGGGAGAAATTTGAATTTATGGATTCAAAAAAAGAAAACACAGCTAACTAGGTCAATGAAAAATACTGCATATACATTTTCTGAGTAATTTCTGTTATGCTGAACTCCACAAGAGCTCTATACAGGTGTGTCCCTTCCCTGCTGACTGTTGAAGTTGTGGAAGACTTTAAAAAGTCATCTCTCTTCTGCTGCTGTTCCTAAACATTGTATTGTGTTTCACTGTCACGAGGACTGAGCAGTCACTGAATGTCATCTAGCACTTAATAATATGAATATTGTCATTTGTCATCTCAGTCGCCACTGTCACTTTGTCATTTCAGTTTGTGTTATATTGGCTCATGGTGTTGCTACCTCTCTGTCCCTCATCTCACATGTAGATTCATGAACTCTCTAAGTTAGCATACCTGAGGATTAATTCAAAGGGAAAAACATCCATGTCTAAGATTTACCTTCACTCTATGTACACCCTATTGCAAGTGGTGTATGTTTGTTAGCAAAGGACAGTACCTATTTTATTTTAGACCATAGAGTGTGCTGTATTTGTTTCCTTTATGTTCCTTCCATAAGAGAAGAAAAGTTGCACAATGTCATTGCAGTAGCAAGAAAAAGCCTTTGGTCTTCATGTTTGATTGGGTTATTTTGCTGTAGTCAGGAGAATGTGATCTTTCTGAAACATCAGATATAAATTTTTACTTCTACCTTCAGAAAGCTAAAAGGCAATGCTAACAACCAAAGTAATCTCATGCTGCCATTATCTAGAAAGAAGGTAAATTAGGTTCAGAAAAAACAGGGATTTATTCCACATCTGAAAAAAAACCCTGGAACATCTGTTTGAATAAGAGAGAGGGCTGGAGAGAGCATAAAACATCACTGTCATAAGAGGGGTGTGTGTGGATATGTATATACATACACACACACATATATATTATACGTACGCACACATATACGTGAATATCAGCTCTCTAGAACAGTGTTGGTTTTCACAGAATTTTTTCTACCAGTTGGCATTGGTTTAGAATGGACACACCCAGACATTGGTTGAAATAGTTAATTTTTTAATCAAAACTTAGATAATAGCTGTCAAAACTTGATATTTTTTGAGTATATGGCTGAATATGAGATCTATATTTAGCCAGGAGTAACAGCAGGATATTCCAGACAGTTCCATCCTGCTTGCACAGTGACACCTGGCTCCATATGAGAGAGTCTTCGGTTGTCATGGGCTGTTCTTCTGGGATTTGACTTTTACCTTCAGTGAAGGAGCCTGCTCTGTGTGCTTGGTCTGTTCTCCAGCTTGCTCAGAGATTCCAAAGAGAACCAAACCCACCAACAGATGTTGTAGGGAAAGCAAATTGCTGATGTCTTAATTAAAGAGAAGAAATTAGTTTGTTAATTAGATGGATTACAGAAAGAGCTTTCCAGGGAACACCTACTGACTTCTTCAGGAGTTTCCCAAAGCCAACGTGTGCCCAGAGAGTGACCCCATTCTCGAGCTGGAATTGGGTTCTAATGCAAAAGCACGAGAACTGTGACTGGTGAAGAACCAACAGGGCACTGAAATTGAGACAGAGCTGGTGTGAGGTTCATAGCTCAGGAAAAGCATCATGACTTAGAGCACTATGGCAGCGTAGTTTTTCCAAGTAAGGAAATCCAGGAAAGCTGCCTTGCAAAATCCAGTGTTAGTATTACAGATATGGAGCATATGATAAATGGGAACGCAAAGCTGAGAAATCTGCTCACCTTTACATGAATGGAAAGCTGTATAAATGTTATGCACCTGTTAATACTTGTAGACCATATGGGGGTTACGTATTTTGGGTTTCAGGGTTTTTTCATCGTCATCATCACTTGTGGATTTTGTGAATGTCTCTCTTGGAGAATAAAGACTTGAAGAAATGCTGATGGCAAGGGAATCTGCTGGAAGTTAATTTTCATTTTCTTCCCAGAACTGCCTTATAATATGCATTAATCCATATTCATTCTGTTGAGGAGAAGTACTATTGGCTTTTTCTTTCATTTTTCCTTCCTCTTTTTAACTTCAGATGAAGAAATTACTAAAATGCATTCCTAATTTGTCGATGCAGGAAAGAACAACCTTTCCTGTATCTGTTGAGTAAACTGTCTTGCTTTAGTATCTTCAAAACCATCTTGCCATAACTTAATTAGAATTCAGCCTTTTTGTTAAGTCACCTTCTGTACTTCTGTATTGTTGTACTTCTATAGTTTGCCACTTTGTTTACTAAATAATGCAATAAGGAGGTGGAATTTCATTATGGTATCCAATAAATTATAAGGTAAAGTGTAAAATGCAGCTATAAAAATGATGAATATAAAAAGAATTAAATTATTATGACTAGCATATACATTTAATTATTTAAAGTTAATTTTCATTTGAAATTAGGCATTGTAATAACTTGAAAAAGTTTTTTGGAGTATAAATTAAGGTTTTTCACTGTAGATGTGTATATAAATCCAGAGAAAAGGGAAAATAAGAGGTGTCAAAAAATAATCTGATTTACTCTTCATTTAGAAAATGGAAAAAAAAATCTGTCTTTTTCAGTGTTGCCTTTGATTTCTTTGACACCTTGGAATGGTTTATTGTTGTTTTCAATCTGATTCTGGACAGTCAGGGAAATGCCTCTAGTCAAAAATATTTTTAAAAACTCACATGGCATTTAAATAAATCCCATCAAAGATTGTCAAAGTCCTTGCCACACCAGGGCTTTGATCAGTGTTTGCAGCATAACAGCCGCCCCTAATCCATGAAGCCTGAACTGAGAAGGTGGCACTGGTGGTGTTCAGCAAGGCACAAACTTGGAACAGTTCTCTTGTATCGGCATTATTTCTCTGACTCCTTGTGAAAGAAGTACTGATGTTGCAGATGTATTGCAATTCAATCTGCAAATCAGTCTGCAATTAGATATGAGTCGAGGTGACACAGACTTTGTTTCTGCCTGTGGCATTCATGCAACTCTTTGTAGAATTATAGCAGGTCCTCACTGAGGTGTGATATGGGATTACTGGTGCTTTAAACATTCTCTGTCTCCTCAATCCATTGTGCAGGGGATGTGGGCCAGGGTTCACATGGGTTTATGTAGCCAGACGTGCCCAAGGTGGTTCTAATAAAGCTCTCAGCGGCATGGCAGATGTTACAACCACACATGGAGTTTTGACACGTAATGTTGTTTTATTTAGGTGAAGAAACCTCCTAAGAAGGCATAAGAGAATTGTGGGCCACAGGCAAGACAGGACTACCAGATCTGGTTTTGGTATACACAGGGTCAGTTTGGGATTTTGTACCACTCTTCCAGAATCAGGGTTACTGGGAAGCCAAGTGTAGGTACCTGGCAGCAGTGAGAGGAGTTAGTCAGGTCTAGTAGATTTTATTAGTCAGTCTGCTGATGGATTTCTCTAGGTTCAGTTTAGCTCCTGAAATGAAGAGCAGTGGCAGCAGATACAGCTTCGGGAAAGGCAATCTTGAGGGTAGCAAAAAGGGCAAAATGCAAACACAAAAGAATTAAGAATTTCTGACATTTTTTCAAGTAAACATTCAATGAAAAAGAGTGGGAATAGATAATCCAGGTTGACTGTTTTGAGACATAGTATAAAACTGCATGAACCTTCTTACAAATCCCCAAAGCAGAAGGGTTGAGAACTTCCCTTCTTAAAAAAAAAAATTATCATTAGTCCATTTAGAGAAATTGGAGGCTTAAAGGTCATGTGCTGAGTTACATGTAATTTGCTGTCTCACCTCTATTTCTTTTTAAGATGGGACAACAGGGCTGGATTGTACTTGGCAACTTGTATTCTTTTTTTTTTTTTAGCCTTTTGTAGACCTAGTTAAATCTTTCTCCAGCTGCAGGGGTGGGTTGGTTTGTTTACTTGGGGTTTTTTTGGGCAGGATGTGGGGGTTTTTTTGTTTGTTTGGGCTTCTCTTTTTTCCATGAACTTCATATATTCATATACCTACAATTTATTAAAACAGATATAGATACATGTAAGTGTGTATGTTGTCAGTTTTCTCAACCAGATTCTCTGGCAGCCTGTAATACTTATTAAAGAGTACAAAATCTAAAGTACTCAACGCATACTTACATGGACAGCAGTTGTCATTTGTTTCAGTACACATACATAAACACCTCTTTTAGATGACCTCAACTGAAACTTTTACTGAGGAAAAGAAACTTAGAAAGATGTAGAGCTTTAACATTAGCTCTCTCTTTTGGGCAGGGAAGCAAATTCATTACCAAAATGCATTAGATAACTTTCTTTCCTTGCCTCTCAGAGATATCAGAAACCTAAAAGAGGCAATTTAGAAACCTCAGCTGTGTTAATCTTGGCTGGGGAAGTAAACTTGCTTGTTTTAACTTTCAGAGAAGCATAAGGAGATGAAGTACTGATCATTCTTATTTATATGTATTTTTTCATTCTTTGTCTGAAAATCTTATTGTGGTTTGGCTTAGATTTTGATTCATGTTAGCCTGAGCGTAATATATATATATATAATTCAGGAGAGATGATGCTTTAAATAAAAAAATTGGCAGTACTGTTGCGTATATAAAAGTCAGTTTCATTTAGATGATAATACTCTTTTAATATGACAGACCATCAGCAGTTTTGAGTTATTTGAAATTCAATGGCAAACATTTTAAGATAATTAAGTTTGTATGTTTGCTTTGTTTGATCAAGTCCTATTTTCATGCTTCCATCTGCTCAGAAGGGGGTGGTATGGATGCTCCCAGGGGGCCTTATTTTGGATCTGGGCTCGGTGCATGGTGTCAGCAGCAAGGACAGTTCCATTGTCAGCAGTTACAGTTCTGTGAGTGCCATGCTGAAATTTGACTTTGTGCAGCCAAAAGTGAACAGTGAGATAGTATCATATGCTTAAAAGTGAAGAGTTTTAAGAAAACGTAATATGCTTGCAAAATTTGTCAAATGCTAGATGATATTTGTGGAGTAGGATGATGATACTCTGTTTTAAACAGTACCTTTCAAAAGCAGCAGTGTGACACTATCTGTGTGCTGAGGTCACTTGGTAGCAGAAACCCAAGACAGAATTAAGAAACTCACTAAACTGTGCTTGAATTTGAATAAACTGGGTGTTTGGAAGGGATGAAAATCTTCCCTGGAAACTTTAACTCCACATTGATGATAGAGGATTTTTTTTAAAAGGAAAAGGTATTTTTTTCCACAGAAACTCCTCAGTTTATTGTTAAGCTTTGAAGGGGGAAGGTGATATGAGAGTCTTTTTTCTTTTCGTATCAGGAAATGCATTGTGGTGGTTTGGAGTCTTCAGAGCTGCTAGCAGGGCTGCTGAGAGAAATCGCCGTTCTGGGAGTTTGTGCCCCAGTAACTGCGCAGTTGGATACACGGTGGTTCCAGTAACCTTCGAGCACAGGAGAGGAGACTGATGTGCATTGTACTGGGTGTCTCAGTCATGCAGCTGGAAAATATGGGTCCCTTTCCTTTATCCAGTTCTCCCTTCTGACTTAATTGAGCTATTAACATTTCAGAAATCATTAGCACGAGTCTTGTGCTTTTTGCTCAAAATAGTGTTGAGTGCATTTGAACAAAAGGGATGCTTGTTTCAGGAAAACTTTCCTAAAAACACATCTGCTCATGGATTTGAGTCTGAGAGCTGCTTCCTCATGCAGAAAAGAGAACTCTCCCCAAATTATTGCTCTCTGGTAATAGCGGGGAGAAACTCGCTGGTACTGCTGCCGAGAAGTTCCCTGATTCTGTGCAGTGGTGTTTGCTCGTATTTACAGCATTTAGTTCCTTATTGAATAACTTGTTGAATATTCATCTGTAAATTGAATTTTTATTGCTCAAACTTGATCAGGCAAAGGTTTTTTTGACTAAACCCCTTTTGAGCTTAGTAATAACTACGTTAGACTTTGATGTCTTGTGCCCCCAGCATATCCCTGTCCTAAAATATATTTTGTTTGGAAAAATGGAGTTTTACCATCTCAGGAATTAAAAGCTTGCATACTTCTGATATTAAAACCCAATCCTTGTACAGTATGTCAAAAAACAAGAAAATTTGAGCAATGCTCTGAATTTCAGGTTATTTGGAAGACATTTCAAGAACAGAATCTTTGTCTCAATGATCGGGTTTCAGCTGAAGGAAACAAATGAGTTTAAGTGAAAAGTGTTTTAAATGAAATGAACTGTTCCATATAGCTGTGGGTGTATTCTCCAAATCCCTCAGGTCCTGTCAGGGTATAAGATTATTCAACGCCTGATCTTCCTCCCTAACTCTTCTTTTGGCTCTTCTAAGTCATCCTCTCCTGGGAAGTATTCTGAGTGCATTTTGTTTTTTGCAGTTTGAACAATTTATTTTTTTCTTGCAGCTCCTAAAAATAAAACCTTAATGGAGCCTTTCCACTCTGGTCCAGTATTTATGCTATACATGATCAATATAGAGGGAGTAAAATTCTGCTTGTGCATATTTTTCCCATCCCAAGTGAAACAAAAGTTGTCAAATCACAGAGGACTTCTATGATTATAACTTTAGCTTCAGAAGTACAAGTAAGGGTGGAGGTTTCTCCATGGCACTTTATCTTACAACACCGAATGCCTATTGTGATTCCTGAAAATCAAAAATCAAGTTCCTTAAAGGAATTATTTGGGCTCTTATGTGTGAATATATTAGCAACTCTAATTTTAAGTGTTATTTTACTTTTTCTGGGATGTAATTTGCTCAAAGAGAAAGAAATCTTTTTCATTCAATGAATGAAATGATGAAAATGGCAAGAAACTTGAACAAAAACCCAATATTGAAAACTGAGGGCAACCTGAAAGTAGCAATCTCATTTTATACAAAAAAAATCAGTTTGTGTTTTGTGAACAATGTTTTTTCTCCCAATGCAAGTTGATTAAATTGTGAGGAGTTGTGTGTTAAAGATCTGTAGGGGATACAAGTGAGAGAAAAAATCCTGAGAAAGTAAGAAAACTTGCTTGATTCTACAGCTGCCTCCTTCGTCGTGATTCTCCAGGGTCCACTTAGGAGAAATCAAGATTTGCATTGAGGCTTGAAAAGGGAAATATTTTCTGCTTTGTCACTCCTCAGGATAAAACTCCAGTGTGTTTCCAGTCCTTATCAAATGTGACCTATGCCTCCTGAGCTATTTGTGCTTTCATAAATCAAATGTGAAGCATGTAGTTGGAATATTGAGAACAAAAAGACCAAGAGTGGTTATGGCTGAAAAATAAAGTGCTGCAAATACTACCTTTCCATCTCTTATCTCTGGACTTGAGAGTTTTATCATTTTGACAAATTTCGCAAGCTCAAAGGAAAAATTAAAACTATTTTTAAAAATCTGAATGCAAGATTTCAAGCCCTGAACTATACCAAACATCTATAGTTTATTTTTTTAAATACATGAAGCTAGAGGACATGCTTAAGAGCTAATTATCAAAAAATTATTAGAAGATGGAGATTAAAGCCAACAACTTTTGGATATTTTTCTACTTCCTGTGGATTGAAGCAATTAGTAAAAATGTTGCCATCAGCAGACAGTTTCCATCGTTATTTCCCACATGTATCCTTTGCAATTGTGCATGTTTTTTCAATGATAAATAAAAATGAATCTTCTTTCTCATTTTAAAAAAAAAAAAAACAAACCCAAGATTAAAAGTGTCCTACTGATACTAACATGAGCAATAACATTTTTCATTAAAGGTAGAAGTTGTTTATATCCTAATATCTTGATGAAAATATTCAAGGTTATTTTGAGCCCTGTGGGGCAGCAGTAAAGGCTTCTACTTTAACAATTGAAATAAAGAGCTTTTAGAAACCCTTGAGTTTCTGTAATCACATTGAGCATTGGTCTATTGAATGAGTTTGTCATCTCTGATGTGGTTGACTCTAAGATGGTCTCTCAATCTGGCTATATAAAGAACAGCATAAATTCATCAGCAAAATGCCTATCTGTACCAAGATAAATGTGGATTTATGTTCTTAGCATTTTAATTATTTAATTTTTATTATGGGGATCATCTCATTGTAAAATGGTTGCTGTATTTTAAATCAAACTGTTAGTTAATGTGCACCGTTAGTGTCCAGAAATTCAGCTCAGCTAAAGACAGCTCCTGTTGTCCTGCAAACTCTGTACACAGTAACAAATCAACCCGCGGTCCCCTCTCATCCACTCTGGTTCAAATCATGCAAATTTTGGTTAGATTTTGCCCAAATCTAGCAAATACTTTAATTTTCTTTCCTTAAGGTCATTGTGTGTACTTTAAGAGAAGCCCAGGTTTCTTTTAGAGAAAACTAGAAATAGCTTTTCTTACATGTCTAGGCACTTTATGCTGATGAAAGGTGTGAACCTGTTTTGGGATGTGTCAGGATAATGTCTTAATCAGGATGAGTAAAGTCTGTGGAAAGGGGGATTCCTTAGAGCCTGGCAGCTGACACCAATACTGTGGCAGTTTTACCTCTTTCCTGGCTCTTTGCATTCCTGCTCGCATCTATGAGTAAAAATGAAGTTTTCCTATTGAAGTTCCCATTGGTACTTATGTTGCACTTTCACTCACCTACAATTACACAGTAGTTGTTCTGTGTGTGGAAAATATGTATTTTGACTACTGAAGTATTTTTTGAAGGCAAACAGTACATAGATTAGGCTGTGCATAGTTATTTATTATTGCTGTTCCTTGACCCGTACTTGGACACTTCCTGGCAATCTGGAAAAATATTTTGAAAGCATTTTATGCCTTTCAGTTGAATACATAATTTTCAATATTTTTATTGTTATACTTACTTATTTTTGAACAGAAAGGCTGTATTTCTGTTGGAGGAATCCAAACCTTAAAAACTGGAATAGAATCTGACTGCTTCTTAAAAATTACTGTTAAAAAAGAAAAAAAATAGTTTTTATACGAATATGCTCTCTCACTGGCCTTCTTATCTTAAAAATTACTGTTATTTTAGCTGGTTATTCACATGAGTAATCCATTGAACTCTGTAAATGTTTCAATATTCTTGGTTTTATGACTTTCACTGTTACAGAAATGATTTTTAGTATTTTACTATTGCATGAAGCAAATAATACAGGACTGCAGAATCTACTTTATTTCTCTCTTTGGTTTCTGTCACTTCCATCCAACATAATGATCCATTTTCTAAGGTGCTTATACCTGACACACATCTGTACTTGTATTTATGTACATAAATATTATTTTGTGATATTTCTGAAAATAGTTCCTGGAGCCCGGGGACTCTTCTTTTGTGCCAGCGATATAGGAAGGGCAAGCCAATACTTGTGCCCTTCAGTAGAACTGACACAAGGACTCTGACAAAAAAGATGACAGAAGCCACACAGTTAGGAATATATAAAATGTGGTGCATAAACTTTATAGTACACATTTTGCTCTGAATTTCCTTGCTTCCATATAATTTTGGGTCAGGAGAGGGAGGTGGGGGACATCTCTCCATTCTCATAATAGTCTCTATATTATTGACCATTTTCTGTGTTAAGGAGGTGTATGGATTGTATTAAATACTTCCTGTTCTGTCTGCTCCCAAACCCTTTCAAAGATAATATGTTCTATCATGCTAATAATATGGATTTTCTAACTCCATGAAGAAGTTTATGCAATAGACCTTGATAACTTGTAGAAAATTATCAGCAATTGCACAGACAATGAGTCACAGTAAAACTTTGGCAGGTTTAAAGACTCAGTTAAACTTTGAAAAAAATGATGTATTATAAAAATGATATCTGCATGTGACTTCTCTGAAGAATCCAAATCTGAGATTATAATTAACATCTATTTTCTCTCTTCTTGGAGCTTCCAAATTTAAAGCAATGATTTATCTTACTATTTTGGATTTCTTGTTGTACACAACCTCTTTACATCAAATGAGGATAGACATTACTGAAGTATAAAATAGAGTGAAATAATGTCTTCTCTCAAAGCCTAGTCCAATTCTTAGCTGTCGTATTCATCAGGGACAACAATCCTGGCTCAAATAGGATGTTTTTGGAAAGTTAAATGTAGTGGAAATATTTTAATTTCCACTGCTGAACCTCTGACAACACTTATCTCTTAAGGGAATAGTTTGAGCGTAAAATAAGCAAATCTCTTCTGATGGAGATACTTCTGTTTGGCTTTAGAATTTTACTGAGAAACTTAGCACAGAAAAAACCATGGCAAGAAAACATCTGTAGACCTAGAAGGTGTCTGGATAACCCTTGTGTTTTCTGTAAATACAAACAGTTTCTCAGAAATTCTGGATACAGCTGACTGATTGCAGGTGTGTAGGGTCATGTGGTAGCCTGGATCACTGTTCCATGCTTTGCTTCTGCAGTGCTGCAAGTTTCATTTCATTGATTAATACCTGAAATAGAGCAGGTTCTATTATATGTCATTATTAATTCTACTCAACAGTGGGATTTTGGATATGCCTTTCTTAATTTACCAGTTTGGATTTATTTTGGTGTGAAGATGCACCAGTGTTGCAGTGTGATGTGGGGATGACAGATTTTATTGTGTGTTTGTGTGGTGGCATTGCAGGGGTCAACCTTGTTTGCATCTCCTCTGAAGTGTTCCACACGACATTACCCCAGCTTCTCTTGGTGGGATGTCACATTTTGGTGCATATGTCACGATCTTCTCAATGACAAACAGTTTGAATAACCTATGTTTTAAGAGCATAAGATGGAATTTCAAGTGAGTTTTTGCTGATACCCTCAATGGTTTTCTAGCTTGGCTGCTCGTGAAAAGTGTGAAATTAAAGCTAGGTACACACCCACCAGGACATGAGAAGCATAATGTATTCAAAATATAAAAGTGTTTTTCTGAATGTGTTAATCAGCTCTATATACCTTCCAATTATGCTTGTAATATTTGTTAAAGAATCTTCCTATATTTATTTATTTTTAATTTCAGGGCCGATGCAATATTTAGAATACAATTATGTTTTGGTTTGCTGTGCTCTTCTTGCCAATTTCTTGTGTTTTGAAGTCTCTCACTGATTGCTTCTCATTTTTCATTAGTGATGGCCCCTTCAGACAGGCAGGCTCTGAGCTAATTAGTAAAGCTTTGTTCATGAACGCTTGTTTCCTCCAAAAACTCTGCAGGAAGGAAACTCATGAACAATACTGCACAATCTGCAGTTGCAGAGGCTATAGTGTTAACAGTAATGTGCTGCAATGTTCCGATTAAGATCCAGCACTTTAGATATTATTAATTCATGCTCTGTGATGGGGAAGTTTATAGTCCAAAGGACAGTGGAGTAGGATGATGCACTGCTGGAGGTTTGAGAATCAAAAGCTGGCATGCAAGAATGGTGTCTGTTTAAACCACTGTTTGAAATTCCTCTGGAATTTTGTGGTTAGGCCTGCAAACTGGGCTTTTTTTAGTCATTATTTGGCAAGCTCCAAGCTTTCTTTGTTTTCTTTTGTTCTGCATTGTTCATCTTTTGATTCTGTGGCTGCCTAATTGCTGCTTAAACAAATTGTGCCTCACAGTGCTGAAAGGCTGAACTCTGACTTTTGTTAAGGTTGGAAGAGGCAGTGAGCAAGATGAGGAATAGATCTAAGTATGGTAGGAGGGGGAGCTGGGTTTTCTGAGATGGTAAAGCAGCAATATCTGATACCTCTGGGATGTAAGACACTGTGACACGAAGAGCTTCTGGTCATCACTGGGTGCTCCTGTTTAAGGGCAGTAATTTGGGAGCAGGGGTAGGCCTTTGCTGTTACCTCGTGTTACATCCATGGCTTCATCTCTTTGCTATTTGAGGCATCACAGTCCTTGTTCAGTGAGACCACCCCTGCTTATTTCCTGTGGTGTAGTTTTCAACACTATGTTTGCTTATTGCATGTGATCCAGAATTTGTGCTTCTGCATTAAGACAGAATCCTTTTCTTTCTGGATAATTTTAAAGTTTTTCGTATTAAATGAGCAATAACAATTAGTGTTGCTCATCTGCAGAGGGAAGTGCTGCCAGCATCATTGAAGGGGTGCAATTGCCTCCTGGCAGACATTCCTTAGTAGATCTGTTCTGAAGCCAGGACATGTTCCTTGGGTCCCATGCTCTTATCGTGTGAAGGTGTGCCTGAAACATGGCATGAATCTAGTCAAAGTCATTCTGTAAATAAGCAATCCTAAATGACTGCATGAAGATTTGCATGTGTGTAAACTCAAGCTTCCCTGGAGTTACCCAGATGAGGGTTCTGGAAGGGGCTATAGCATATTACCTGTTGTACAGTAGATGAAGAATAAGAGTTCTGCTGCTTCAGAGCAAGACAACCAGAATATTGATTAAGATCGGGCTCCAGAAAAGATGTATGTTAATCCTTTTGAAGTGAATGTTTATTCAAGGAAGTTTCTGCAGAGATTGCCCATAAATTTGATGTTGCTTTAAGCAATGGGTAGAATACATATTTCCTTGAAAGGAAATGTAGCATATTGGCTCCATTAAAAGTGAGTGTACATTTTCTTAGCATGTCGTGTCATAGCTTAAACTCATGACTAGGCAATTTAGTGTGCATTACAGTTGGAAATAGCTCTAACATAGATTAAAATTTGGGCATGTGATGGCTTTGATTAAAATCAACATATGGAATGACAGTTACTAAAATGCAGATGAAAACTAGTACAAAGAATTAATAAGGGACACTGATAATAGAATGGCCGTCACTTAATATTTTATGTAGATTCATAAAACATCTTTCAAATTTTGAATCAACAGCTGGTAAAAAATGCGATAGTAATGAGCTCATTTGTATGTAAATGACTGTCATTCTATTCTAGGCTACCCATGCTTTATGGTATCCTGCTAGATATCACTAAGTATGGTCATGAAAATAGGCCTTTTCAGGAAACCCTTCAAAAAATCAATTTAAATGCAAAGTCTTTGCCTGGCTTTTAAGTTTTCAAAAGTAATTCATAAGGTTCTATCAGTCTGAAAGTTCTGTATACTTGTATTTAAAATAGTAATCCAGTACATTTTTGGGAGCTGAATATCATACAAATGAGGAGCTCTAGGGTAATTCTGGTAACACCAGAAGGTAAATTCTTTGCGTGTTCAAACTCTCTTGGAAGAACTGGGCAAAATAGGTGGCAACTTCTGTGTACCCAGAGATGTGAAGTAAATGTGCAAAAGAATCCACGTGGTGTGTGTTCCTTGATATGGCTTAGACTCAATATCTGCTAGAGCTCCACAGTTACTGTAAATACCTGGACTTAAAGGTAGAAAGAGCAAATTTATAATGAGGAATTTTTACACGGACACCTTGCCATAGCAAGTGTTTGTACTACATCTGGTGCAGAAGTGAACCGCGTGGCTTTTATCCCTTTTAAAGGATGGTCATAAAGATGAACATTTTGACCTTGGCATGAAAGGCTGATGGATGTACAGCTCAAGCTTTATGAGTTAAAAAGTTATTTTAGGGAAATGAAATAACAGAGGGGGTTTTTGATAGTATACAGCAATATATAGAATGATAGAATTTCAGTATTAGTCCTTTTACTGAAAAAGTAAATTTTCCAATGTTTGGAGCAATTTTGATATTGATAAAGCTTAAATTAAGCATAAATTAGTTAAGTTCTAAAGGAAAGAATCAACTTTCACTCATATTTGCTAAAATGTTTAGCTCTTTCTTGTTTTTAATAATACGTTTTTAAGTGTGAGTGGCTTACACACTCTTAAAGTGAAAGTCTTAAGTGCAGATTGGAGATTAGAAGTGTGTGTTAACATGAAAAGCAGAAAGAAATGTTTTGATTGATAGCTCAGAAGGAAATGCCAAGGATAAATATAAATAGAGTTGATTGCAATTGATGTGGGCAAGTGGTAATCAGCTGCTAATCTAAACAAACAAGACTCCAGCAGATATTTCAACTCTTCACCTTTCCACTTGTCTTTGAGTTGCCTTTCCCAATCCCATTTGCAAACAATTTTTCTACTTGTAATATTGCTATTACATTTCTTATGCTGTGGGCAGTTAATGAAAAATACTTTTTAAAAAGAAAGAAGTGTATGGATGAAGCAAATGTTTTTGCCTTGGGAAAAGGGTCCTTTATCTTTCAGGAAAAAAAACCCAGTATCCTCATTTTCTCTAAAGTTGACAAAGTACAGTGCCTTATTTATTATACTATATACATATAATATGGAAATATTAAAATAATATCTACATACCCAAATTCTGTGTGAATTGTAATTTTCTTTCTAGTGGCAGGAAATATGAAAAGGGGTGCTTTTAGTTTCTGCTCCATTATTTATCTCACCAGGGAAAGGTTTTGCTGAGACAGCAGTTTGCATTCTTTCTTCTGATATGAATTATCAGGGTGAAACCAGTTCTCCAACAGTGCTTTACCGTGGGCAGGGTTCCTGCAAACAGTTGTAACCTTCGGCTGATGGAGGTGACACAGACTGACTGAAGTGGATTGTGGAATTCAAGGGTCACGTAATGAATTCTGATGAAGCCTAAATGCTCTAAATGAGATGGTGGGACTGACCATTTTTTATTGTATTGTGTGTTAGCACAGAGCACGTAATTGAGCTGTTTGTTAATGTGTCAGCCTCCTTGTGAAGTGATTAAGTATTAAAGGTACTTTAAAATACAGTTGCCTTTTTCAGTCTTCCCTTTTAGTTTCCTGGAGGATTGCCTAGACTACTCTGTATAAATAAAAAAAACTGAAACATATAATAATTGGTTTGTGACATCTTTTTAGGAAATCTTTTTATTTGTGAAAGTGCGAATTACAGAAATTAGTTGATTGCTATTTTTACCAGCAGTTTTAATCTGTGTAGATTGTTTAAACTGTAAAACAGTTAAAAAAGAAAGACTTTTTCCTCTGCATAAGACCACATGTGTGGAAAACAAGTAGAAAAGTAAAGACAAATAAACTGAAGCAAATTTTAGCAAATAGTAAAAAAAAATGGAAATTGCCTATGGAAATGTAGGTGTTCGGACATTGAATTCAAGAATTACATTAATTTAGAGGAGAAATAATAACATGTGAACTGAATTTCCAATTAGAATGAATGATCTTACTATGGATTTTGAGTAGTTAAACTAAAAGCTTTTTGCACTGAAGTTATTAGCTGTGAAGTAAGACGAAATATGAATACTTTCAAAAAGAAGCTCATGAGTTGCTTGCTTGTGAAATTGTTGTTTATGGATTGAAGCAAACATTGAAAAAAATAATGATGCATAATTATTGAGGAGAGTGATTAGAGCATTGTGTTGTTTTCTGGCTTGTTTATTGTATATCCTGAAAGATGATACAACTGGAACTTCAACTGAAACTGAGGTGATAGGAACTCATGCAACTGTAAGAAGTTTCAAAGCTGCCCGTGAAGGGTCCCAGCTTACCCTGTTCGCACAGCTTTTTGATAACACTGAAGTTTAGCAAGGTTTAGCAAAGAGAAACCATAGTCTGATGGAATCTCAGACTACTGTAAAGAATTGTCAGCAGACCCTATTAAAGCCTACAATACTACATTGGGAAGTCTCTCAAGGCTCCTTTGTCAAGGCTAGTTTATTGTCCACATAGTTTGTTAAAAGGCTTTTAGAGCCATCATGGTCGATTGGATTTGTGTGGCTGTTGTAAATGTGCAGTAAGTCAACATTAACGTTCTTATGAAATTTTAATGCCAAAAAATTAAAAGCACAAGTGCTGTAATCAGTTCATAAAACAAAATATTTGAGTCTCTGGCCTCATGCTGCCAGGTGGGGATCAACGAATGGTGCAGGACCAGGGAA